>OX439483.1:431303543-431618543 GCA_949320155.1 Melangyna quadrimaculata | reverse complement strand
ACCTAACCTAACCTAACCTAACCTAACCTAACCTAACCTAACCTAACCTAACCTAACCTAACCTAACCTAACCTAACCTAAAAAATTACCTCTGCGCCATTCGGCTGTCATAATCACCATCAATAAGATATACCTCGACCACTAGTTTCTTTTTAATTTCAGAAGGGGCCTCCTCGCTGATATTTCAGCATATGCATCATTAACTGAAACACCTCTTTCTTGGTTGCATAAGTCATCAGCTGTCATTACCACATAGTTCCGGAGTTACATTAATTAAACTCTGGTTTGACTGATGCATCACATATCCACCACACAAAAATATGAATTTTCCTTTTAGTCTTATAAATCCACAAATATTAATGCCCTTCTCCACAAAGACATCAAATGAAATATCACTGAAAAAAATCCTGATTTGGGTATCTACTAATTTCTGCATATTTTAGCTTCAATTACTAATAAAAACAAATCCTGTGGACGCGGAATACTCTTTGGCGTTGATTTACATAAATAGGTATAGGTACATTTCTACTGACAAATTATTTTTTTTCTTTTGGACAACGCAAAAGAAAAAAGAAATTCCAACAGACCATTACCATGACCTCGACTAGCCAAAAGACGATACAATTAAAACTTGAACGTTTAAACAAGCAATTCAACAAGGCCGTCCCATTTTCAAAGGTCGCTTAGCATCAACCAAAGGAGCTTACTTAGTTTTCTATATTATAATGACTTATAGGATAACTTTACTTTACAGAGATTTTGTCGATTAGAAAGACAAATTCACTATCAGTGAGACTCAGAATGTGTACTTCACAAAATTGGTTTAAAATAAAGGACTCGTTTTACAAAAATTGCGCGTTCTTTGCATATTGTGGCATATTGTATGTGTTGGTACTCGTATTTAGATAGTAGTCGCCTATGCAAATATTGAAATAAAATAAAAAAGAAAAATGCTCTTGTCCCGTTAATTAAAACTGTTCAATGTTTGCAAACACAGACGGACGAACTTCGAGAGTATAGTGTGGTCTGGACATCATCACTGTCAATGCAGTAGCCAGTATTTTTTTGTGTCTGGTTGTTCCTACAGTATCGACAAAATTGTTGAGTAAATAGTGGGAAACAAATGAAATATTAAATTGAACGTCTATTTATGACTCAAACTCGACTCCTTGATGTTCAGTTCAAGGTTGCTGCCGAGCCGCGCCGCGCTATGCACCAGGATAACGGTCAGATGGCCACAGATGAATCCAATTAATTTAATTCAAATAAATATTAGCTCATCAGAGATCCGAGAATATTTGTATGAAAAATGTACATATTTTATCTGATGAGTAAATGAAGGAACAGTAAAATGCATTGTGTCGACTTTTTGAAGTTATTGAATCGTCAATAAGTGTACATTGCATTCGAAACAGAGATATTATCCATATCCGGTGTATTTTGTATGCTCTTTTTCGTTGGTTTAACAAAGTAAATATTCTTTTCTCATCTTTTAAGCACTGGAATCTGGAAGTTGATTTATGCCTCATTGAGTTTTTAACATATTTACAGACTACGTTAAATTAGCACTTTCCATAGATGAAAACAAAGATTTACAATTACTTAAAGCAATCAAAAGAATAATTCAGATCAAATATCTATTATCGAGCAATACAATAAATTAAATAATACGATTTTCTGCATGAATACAGCGTGTCCCTTAATTCGTCAAAAGTATTTGAGGGCATGATTCTTGGGTACATTCTAAGAAAAAATCGTGCTACAGTAAGGGCCTATCTCCAATTTTGATATAGTTTATCGGGGAAAGTCTTACTTTTCTGTACCCTGACCCATGTTTACGGTAATTGCGCTGTTATTACAAATGATAGACATTTTGTTTAGGTCTTTATTTTTAGAAGAAATACCAGCCTTTGTAACTGCGTTTAAATAAATGTGATATCTTTTCTCCGTCTTAAGATATTCAGCTTTTAGTCTGTTCCATAATCCGGAGACATTGAAAACCGTTTTGACACGTGGTCATCAAGCAATAAATGTAAATGACGAAATCCCCTGTGAAAGAGGTATACAAGGAGCAACATGCAAAAGGACCAATTTGTGATTTGAGTAAACAGAGTGTTAAAGACAATTATTGCTCAATATGTAGAGGAGAATCACCGTTCATGGATGAATACATTCCTGAGTTCTGTTTTGCTATCAATACTAGTAAGCATGACTCTACTGGTTTCACCCCGCCTTCCTCAACTATGGCCGACAGCTAAGAACCCCCCAGCATATATTGATGTACCTAACGATAACTTGGAAGGAACAATTTCGATAGGAGAAGAAAGATTGAAAGCTCTCTATCAACTATTTAAATTAAACCTCAACAGCTGCTCAGACGCAGGCACGACACTATAATTTACGGCACAGAGCCTGGAGCCGCAGCATAGGGAAACACGTGTATAAGAAGTCAAGGGCGCTCTCATCTGCTCAACGAGATTTTACAGAGAAACTTGCACCTCACTACGAAGGCCCATAATGATTGCATACGGTAAGACCCCCTCCCCCCCAGAAACCTGTCCTAAGAAGGGTAGAGAAAGACAAAAATAGAAAAATAATAATAATTTGGTGTGTTCTCATGTGAGAAATTTAAAAAGTAACGTACCATCTAAAAAGATATTCAGGAAGTTTCATATTTAAAAATCAGTCAGTCCTCAGAAGCCGAACCGTAAACCTCACAAATGGAGCCATTAGCAAACATTCCCAGTGACGATGAAAGCGCCCAGCCGTGAAAGCGCTTACCGATAATGCTCTGCCAGCCCCGACCGATTTTGCTTAAAAAAAAAAAAAAACAATATTTATAGAGAAGACCTACCCAGCACATCCAACGCGTCGATGAAACCCGCATTAGTTGCCAAACTGGCAACAGCTGTATAACGGAAAACCGTAAAAAAAACTGGATCAAAGGGTTCACCGACAAAATTAAAGGCCAGAGACAAAAAATTATAAAGTTTCAACCAACAGAAAAAATCACGCCCCCCCACTAGCAATACAAACTAGCATGCAGCCACCACGAGAACCAGCAATAATACCCGCTGTATTACCAGCAACGAGACCCAACACTTCAACAGCTGCTAGTAATTCACTAAGCAACATACCGGTACTTGTCTTTATCCGTGAACCCGACCCGAACTCGGGATATAGCAGCAATATGCTCTGCCAGCCTCACAACCAGTGCCAATACAACAGATCCAATTCCCAATGGTATTTAAAACGGACAGGCCTCCAATCAACCGGACCGATAATCACGAAAATCGGGTACCTGCAGACCCATTCTTAGGAGTGAACATGACGGGCCACTATTTAAATAACCCGAATTTCAGAAGGTACTTCTACATTAAAAGACCTTTTGGGGAAAATTCAGGTGAACATAAGGAAACCAGGAGAAGCCTTCCTAAGTATCGGGGAGTTTAACAAAAAGGTGGAGTTCCCTTGCTACCCCGCCAACTAAATTACTATTTCCTTAGTAAAATTGTTAGATTATTCATATAGAAAGACATGCTTGTAAGGTAGGTTTATTAGCAAGCAATAATAGATCAGTTATTCCCTGGTGGCAAGATCGCAGGTATAAGCCCCTGGTGGCGAGATCACAGGAATAGGCCCCTGGTGGCAAGATCACAGGTATAAACCCCTGGTGGCGGGATCACAGGTATAGGCCCCTGGTGGCAAGGTCACAGGTATATGCCCCTGGTGGCGAGATCACAGGTATAGGCCCCTGGTGGCAAGATCACAGGTATAAACCCCTGGTGGCGAGATCACTGGTATAGAGCTCTGGTAGCAAGATCACAGGTATAAACCCCTGGTGGCGAGATCACAGGTATAGGCCCCTGGTGGCAAGATCACAGGTATATGCCCCTGGTGGCGAGATCACAGGTATAGGCCCCTGGTGGCAAGATCACAGGTACATGCCCCCTGGTGGTGAGATAAGAGATATAAACCCCTGATAGCGAGATCACAGCTATAGGCCCCTGGTAGCAAGATTACAGGTATATGCCACTGGTGGCGAGATCACAGGTATAGGCCCCTAGTGGTGAGATCACAGGTTTAGGGCCCTGGTAGCCAGATCACAGGTGTAAACCCCTGGTGGCGAGATCACAGGTATAGGCCCCTGGTGGCAAGATCACAGGTATAAACCCCTGGTTGTATCATAGGTATATGCCCCTGGGAGCAAGATCACAGGTATAAACCCCTGGTGGCGAGATCACAGGTATACGCCGCTGGTAGCAAGATCACAGGTATAAACCCCTGGTGGTGAGATCACAGGTATAGGCCCCTGGTGGCAAGATCACAGGTATAAACTCCTGGTGGTGAGATCATAGGTATAGGCCCCTGGTGGCAAATTCACAGGTATATAACCCTGGTGGCGAGATTAGAGGTATAAATCCCTGATAGAGAGATCACAGCTATAGGCCCCTGGTGGCAAGATTACAGGTATATGCCACTGGTGGCGAGATCACAGATATAGGCCCCTAGTGGCAAGATCACAGATATAAACTCCTGGTGGCAAGATCACAGGTATAGGCCCCTGGTGGCAAGATCACAGGTATTAACCCCTGGTAGCAAGATCACAGGTATATGCCCCTGTTGGTGAGATCACGGGTATATGCCCCTGGTAGCGAGATCACAGCTAAAGGCCTCTGGTGGCAAGCTAGGCACATGCTCTAGTAGATCACAGGTACCGAAGCCCCTGGTGGCAATTAGACCTTACTCGTCCATAGCTTAAGTGAAAAGGATTTATTGAATCAAGTTTACTCGAACTTTAATGAACACTGACCGAAAGGGTGATTTTTCTTCTTTGAAGTAGCTCCTCATCATACCTTTTCTGTAACTAGTGAGTGTCAAGTGTAAGGAGGTGAATGAAAATATCCTGTGTATGTTGTTGTTGTGTTAGCCTCATATGCATATCTCGTGGTGTTAGGTATTGCAGGGTTGCTGGTTATGCCATTCTAAAGGTACCTGTCAAGTTAGGTGGAGTTGGTGTGGTAAGGACTTAAAGTGGTCAGCATGTAACGCCTCGTTACAAAGTGCATTTTTTGACCGAAAAATCCTGAATAAGCTTGTCCGACCACCACCGGTTTTGTTAATGATTGGACTAAAAGTATCAGTTGGTATTCTCTTTTTAAAAAGCTGCGATAAGATAGGTAGTGTTATACTGTTGTAAGATAACCGCCGGCCGGCTATCTTTTTATTTACCTGATACGTATTGTGTCACTTGACAACGCATCAGATCGTTTTTAAAATCGCCAGCTGGCCCAAATATGCATTTGGAAAATGCATTTGCAAATGTCTTCATATATTTTTTCATAAATTCACTGCAACGAATTCGCTCATATTGAAAGTTACTCCCATGTAGGAGACCTTTCTTTTGACACTTATTGCATTCGTGGCCGCTCGCACCCAAAAATGCCCATTCTCCTTTAAATGACCAAATTTGTTATCTTCATAATAAAGATCGATTATTCAAGGTTATTAACTTTGTGTTAATTTTTGGTGTGAAACCAATTGTAAAACAAACTGCAACACACGTCAGGTCGTGGGACTGAGAATTAGGCACTTGAAAGAATTTTAAGAGTAATAAAAATGTATCAATCTTGATAATTTTTCTACCCATGTGGGTATCGACTACATTGACTGTTGTAAAAAACAAAGCAGAATAATTGGTTGAGCCGTTCTCGAAACATCAGCGTGGTCGTAGAAAATTCCATTATTTGTAGAATTACACATATAAAATTTCATACAAATTGTTCATGGTGCATGTATTTATTTATACCACTTAAAGTTTGATAAATAAAACTAGTATAAAAAGATTGATGCGATTCTGAAATTATTTTCAAAAATCAATTCTTAAATCTTATTCTTAGCAAACATAACATCTTTTTTGAATCATTTATTATAAAATATACCTCGTTCCAAAAATATGTCAACAAGACAGCCTTGGTTTTGGAAATGATGTTCTCCAGGCGTCAAAACAATAATAACATCAGTCCTCCTGCGCGCAGTCAAAACAATGTCCATTAATCAAATAACTTAATTTAGTGTTCGTTCACAGTACTTTTGGCTCACGAGTGATTTTCTCATCAAAACGAAATCAACTCAACCTTCGATTCTCAGTCCATTGTCATTCTTCACATAAAGCCACTTCCAAGATTTTCTACAACCAAACAGCAATAACACCATATATCTACATATAGCCACAATAATTCCAACCACGAAAAATCAAATCCTAGATCGATCTATTTGTCTTCATCTATTTTCCCGGCAGCCAGACAACAACTTTGTTTGGTATTTCATAAATTATTCTGCAATAAGCCGACACCGCCACCGCCGCCGGAAACGACGCGACGTACGTTAGTCCTTGGTGTTGTAAGTTGTTCCTTCCGGATTCTGTAAACATTGCTTCGGGATTTTTCTTTCATTTCAACTCTATTTATAAATTCTGCCCTTCAGTTCCCTCCTCGCACAGTGCGACAAAGCACAATTCCATAGCATCACACATATTATCCCTTGATGTCAGCTATATAGAGGTATCTTCGACTTCCTAGGCCAAAAACACAAAATACTAAACAAATGATTTATGAATTTAATTTCGGTCTTGTCCTACAGCTTCTTTTGGTCCTTTTGTTACGTTGGATGGCGGTGCTGCAAACGAACGCTGGTCTCATATTTTATACATCTAATGATGTTTGCATACACAGAAGGAGCACCTAATGGCAACCTTTGCTCCTCTTGTGATGCTTTATTCGAGAACGCATAATGGCAATAGTGAGATGAATGGTTGAACCAAGCAACGAACGCATCTTCACACAGTTCAAGAAACAACCAGGATTTCAAAAAAAAAAAAACACCCTGCTTTAGCAAAAGGGAACATAATTCCATTGTGTTTAGTCTTGGTTCTTGCAACCCCGATGTTGATGCTTCATGAGCTAATGCTTTGCTCTTAAGGAATTACCTTACTTTGGTAATTATTATTTATGAATGGCAAAACAAAAAGGAACTGGAGTGTTCGAGTCGAGTATACCTATACATTTACCTATCAACCTACTTTACTCTATGGCTTTTGCTGTAATAATTCTGAGCTTTGTCGACATTTCTGGCTGCTTCGGAGAACCGCCCGCCGCACCATCACCCCCACGCTGCCCTGCCAGTCATCGACACGAATATTGTTGAGGCAGTTGAAAGAAAAACTTCTTCTTTCCACACAAAGTGAAAGTTGTATTAAGATGGGCTGCTTTTCCATTAAATGAATTAATGACAATTTTCCGTCGATTCGCATTTAATTTAGAGTCCTCTTGAGATGTAAGGTCCTTGAGTGGTTGGCCAAGGATGTCGACGGACGACTACGACTACCTATTGTATATGTACTTTGCTGTGTTGTATTTTGATTTAGATGGGAGAGTTTTTATTGTAAACTTTTTTTTTGCTTTTTTTGTCTCATTATACGTTTACCTTGAATGTTTTCACTTTTCTTACAATTTTCTGTGACCATCGTACTTTGGTGAAAGTATCCCCTCTTATCGCGGAATGTCTTGATTGCAGGAAATAAAAAATAAAAATATATATAAAAAAGTAAATGGATGAGCTATTTAGACTGTTATACTATAATTGTTTTCTTATGCAAACAACCTTGAATTATTAAATATATTTCCTGTGGGTGAATTGTGTTCGCTAATGTTGAATGAAGAGGGTTTTACTTTTATGGAAGCAAAGAAGATGGATTTAATTGTAGAATATGATTTAGTATGAGAAATAAGGGTACAAAAAAAATTGCAAGCTATTTAATTATATAGACCTGATGGTTATAGCCACGAAAAAAGAATAAACTTAGTCGCTTCTTGGTTTTGCGGATTCAGTTTTCTTGATTCTAGATTCAACAGTTCTTCAACAGTTCTTCCACGAGACCTCCGGCCAATATAAATACTGGCTATTCAAATGATAGACGGAGAACACAGCCTTCACAACGAAACTTACGGCTGGCAGAAACTACAGGCTGGCAGAAACTACAGGCTGGCAGACTTTTCGGCGGGGCGAAATGTCATCATCTCAAGCACCTGTTTCCCACAACTCAATATACACAAGGGGACTTGGCGGTCGCGTGATCAACGAATATTAAAAAAAAAAAATTGGGTGGCGCAACGGCTCGTGAAGAACCAGGGCCTAGTGACTAACAACTCGCAACCATTCCTGTGTGCGCGTGTCGACAGAAATGAAAGGGACCTACAGTTAAATGCCGAATTCGAACGGCTAGGCGAGAAGCATTTATTCATGACAATTGTCAATTCCTCGCAAGAGGCAGTAGCTCTGAAAAAAACTTTTTAGTTTTTAAGTATGGACTAGGCTGGGAGGTGTGATCAACGAACCGTCAACCAAATTGACCACGTTGCGATAGACGCAAGTATATGCCACCAGCATCAAGTGCAGATGACCACTGGAAACACTGTCAACAAGCCATCAGAAGTGCCGCCTCTGATGTGCTGGGTTTCATTAGGCGTCCACAACGAAAATCCTGGTTCGATGAAGAGTGCCGGCTGGCGCATGCAGCTAAGGACGAGGCCTACCAGGCTGCAGACTCGAACAAGAGCTGCTGAGAGAGTAGCCCGGGAGCTCTACGGGCTGAAAAAGAGAGACCATGAGAAGTGGATGGTCGAGTCTATTGAGAGTTGTAGCGGCAGGGGAGTGGTTCACAAATTTTATCAGAGGGTGAAACGATCCACCCAAGAATACAAAGCTAAGACGGAAGCCTGCCGAGATGAGAGTGGGAATATGGTAGTAGATACCCAGTCAGTGCTAAGGATATGGAAAGAACACTATTCTCTAGACTACTTAGTCACGAAGACAGTCAAGAAACCGCTAGGAGGCAGAACACTCCATTCAACTTGGACGATGATGGTCAACAGTTCCATCCACCCGACCTAACCGAAGTGTGGCTGGCGATATCCAAACTTGAGTCATACTAGGCTGCTGGTGCGAATAGCATACCAGTTGAACACTATTCAAATTCGCGGGGGATGAATTAGTTAGGAGCATACCATCTCATCTGCAAAATTTGGTCGGAGGAAAGTATGCCCGATGAATGGAACCTCGGTATAATGTGCCCCATCCATAACAAAGGAGATGCTCTGAAATGCACCAACTACAGAGGAATCAATCTCTTAGACGTCGCTTATATAATCTTGTCGGCTATCCTGTGTGACTGCTTAAAACCTTTTGTCAACGATCTGATCGGCCCCTATCAGTGTGGTTTTAGGCCAGGCAAGTCAACCGTCGATCAAATGTTCACACTCCGACAGATTTTAGAAAAAAAAACTCAGGAATTCCAGATCGATACACACCACCTCATCGCATCGATTTTAAAGTTGCGTAATGATAGCGTGAAAAGGGAAGAATTAAACAGAACCATGTCATATCTCGGCATCCCTGCCAAACTCGCCCGCTTGTACAGGATGACGATGGAGAAATCTCGCTGCTCCGTCAAAATCGGTAAGAACACTACCGATTCCTTTGATGTTGAGAAAGGATCGAGGTGAGGGGACGCAATTGTACGCAACGCGCACGTCAACACCAGTGATAGACTTTATCAAACGAAGAATTACTCTTGCCAACCGCTGTTTCTTCGGTCTAAGAAGGCATTTAAGTAGTAAGGCCCTCTTTCAGAGAATCAATAGGACTTTAATACAAGACCCTTATTATCCCAGTCCTGCTCCATGGGGCAGAAGCATGGACAATGAAAAAATCGGATGAAAGTCTGCTGTGGTGGTTTGAGAGGAAGATTCTTCGTGTGATTTTTGGTTCGGTGTGTATCGAAGGAGTGTGGAGGAGAAGATTCAACGACGAGCTATACGGGCTATACAGCGACGTTGACCTGGTCAAGAAGCTGAAAATACAGCGGCTGAGTTGGCTGGCTGGGGCACGTGTAGCGTATGGACATGGACAGCAACGCACCTGCCTGACGAGTCTTCGAACCTACCCCCGATGATGTATGCAGGATGCATCAACCGACATCCACCAACTCGGTTTTGGTGTGAGCAACTGGAAGCGGCCAGCTAAAGTCAAGTTTTTTGCCCAACTTAATTTGCCATTTCTTTATTTCAGTGCTTTACAAATTCACAATCGGTAGAATTGTGCTGAAATTTCAGCAAACCGGGTCTGTAGGAAATGTGAAAACACCTGTGCATGCTCGCCCAGTTCGTTCTGCTGAAAACATTGCTGTTGTTCGCGATAGTGTGCCAGAAGAGCCGTCAACCTTGATTAGTCGTCGTGCCCAACAATTGAACATCTCACATCACTGATGCGAATTTTGAATAAAAATTTGAATTTACACGCTTACAAGGTTTAATTGACTCAAGAACTGATTCCTACTTATCATTTTAAGCGTCGTCAATACGCCGAATGGACAGAAGTGAATGGTGACCTTGCAAAGAAAATCATCTTCAGCGACGAGGCACACTTTCACCTTAGTGGATTCGTTAACCAGCAAAATTGCCGCAGTTGGGCAAATGAGAATCCACGAGTGATTGTTGAAAATCCGATGAATCCACAAAGAGTGACTGTTTGGTGTGGTCTATGGCTGGCGCCGCCGCGGTGTTGTTGTGAGGTTGCAAAAATTCGGTGAAAATTCAATCAGACCCGTGACTAAGTCCACTGGAATAACGCAATTGCCCATCGCTAACAATTGCCTGAAGAACTCTGCAGAAAACTTGTCATTTTGTAAAGCAACTGGAATGTTCATTCTCACTTGCAATTTCTTCATGTATTGCCATAAACTGATACCTCTTAACGGCCTTTAGTCATTAAAAATTGGCGTTTTGTCCCGGCGCACAGTGTGGGAATTCGCTCATCTAGCGGAATTAAATTAATAGCGCTTACAGCTTAACCTTTTTGATAATTTTTTTTTTCGCAAAATTTATCATAAATATGGGAATAATAAAATTTAACTATAATTGTTTATATACTCCGCCAAATTTTTGATGTACTGAGCTATGAAAGTACAAGTTTTTGGCAGTTTGGTAGACCAGTTTGAAAAAATTAATTACGGTCAGAAAAAAAAAACTTTTTGATTTTTTTTTTTTGTATGAGACTCATAATGAATATATACAAAAAAAAATAGAACTACAATTACTTACATATTTATACAATTTTTTTTATTTACAGAGCTCTGAAAGTAGACGTTTTTTGCACTTTGGTAGACCCTTCTTAAAAAATGAATTTCACTCACAAAAAAGCTTTGTTGCTAACTTTTTTTTGTAATATTTATTATAAATATATAAAAAATGAAATCAAAATATGTATAGATATATGTTTATTGAACAAAATAATATTTACAATCTGACTTATAAATAGTTACATAGGATGAAATTATACGTTTATTGGCACATAGGGGGCCTAATCTTATACTTTGTCTTAAATTTAAAGTATTATAAAATATAAAATACATGTCAAAAAATTAAATTTAAAAATCGGCTGACTTTATGGTCCTCGGGGTGATCCGTCCCGGTTGTCAAGTTGTGGTTTTGGTGGGGGGTGGGTTGGCATTATATGCTGATTGGTTTTATGCTGACACTGTGTCAGCGTAGAACAAAACTGCTAGCTCGTTGCACGTGATGATGTTGTCAACCAGGATTTCCATCGTACTGAGGTATCTCGGCTCGGGGTGTCGCTGCTGAGTGGCCATCCTTCTCATGAGTTGATTTGGGTGACTGTTGGTGAGTTCTACAAGCTTCTTTGCTTGAAGCAGTAGGTACCTGTCTAGAGGGATGATGCTCGCCTCTGTGTAAAGACGCTCGTTGATGTGATGTCTCATTCGCTGCCGATCAAAATGTAGTCCGGTACAAATCCTTAGTAATAAAATGAAATCAAACTACAATGATGTATATACCTAGGAAAATTTTTGGTTGGCGAAGGTCTGAAAATATGCGTTTTCTGCACTAAGGTATACCCATCTTAAACAAATTAATTACACTGACAAAAAGACTTGTGGTATCTTTTTTGCTAAAATTTATTAAGAATGGACATAAATACTAACCTTTAAAACTACGTTTAAGTTGAGTTGATATGTGTTTAGGGTTGCCAGATAATCAATTTTAAATGGTGTTCAGTTTTTCTTGCCCGAGCAAAATTTTGACTTTGAAGTCAATTTTTTTCAAAAAATGCGTAATAAACATAAAGTTTTCTTATTTTAACCTGATGAATAAAACAATAATAAAAAAAACTCATCGATAAGTTGGGCGACCTGCATCGTGCCTGATCGGGAAACTATTGATTGCTCAGAACTTGGTCTGGGCCAGTAGCGCAACAATCAGTCACGATGAAGTGCTTGTTTTACCTCCTCGTGGTGGTCCCCGGGCAACTATTTATGTATTCCAATATACATAAATAGGCTAAAATTACAAGTGCGAAAAGGCCTAGCTTTCTAGGATAGGTTACGGAGGTTAGCATTCTCCGTAACTGAAATCAACCCGCTACCGAAACCAACACTACGCCTCGGATAATTAATGATAACTCGTTGACGACTTTTGGCTATTGTACCCGGACAAAGATTGGTTTCTGGAATGTGAAGACGCTTCTTGACAATGGAAAAGAAGGTCCTCAGAATGCCAGATTCCTGCAACTAGAGAAGGAATTCATGCGGTATAGGATGGACATCTTAGGGATAAGTGAAGTTAGATGGCTGGGTTCGGGGAAGTTCAAGTCACCAACCCGTAACACTGTACTATTCTATTCCGGAAAAACACCTGGAAGCGCTCGGGAATCTGGCGTTGGATTGCTGCTTTCCAAAACAGCTCTCAAAAGCCTAATTTCCTGGGAGCCTTTAGGTGACAGGATCCTGAAAGCCAGGTTCCGGACTAGAGTACGTCGCGTCACCATTGCTCTCTTCTGACGAGGAGAAGGAGGCCTTTTATAACCGGCTGAGTGCTGCTTATGATAGCGTTCCACGAGGTGATATAGTTATGGTGATGGGAGACTTAAATGCCAAGGTTGGCAATGACAACACTGGGCTAAGGCATGTCATGGGAAAACATGGTGTTGGTAACCGAAACGACAATGGCGAACGATTTGTCGATTTCTGCAACGCCAACGGCCTTGTTATTGGAGGGACCATGTTCGAGCATAAGACGTGCCACAAAGTCAGTTGGGTGTCGACTGACAGACAAGCAACTTCCAACCAAATTGACCACTTCGCGATCAGCCGGCGTTTTAGAAGCAGTCTCCAGGACGTCCGTAACAGAAGAGGTGCTGACATGGGAATGGCCCGGGACCACCATCTGATGGTTGCTACCGTAAGATTGCGTACAGCTGCAGTTCGGAGATCCCAAGGAAACACTCGAATGCCCAAGTTTAATACAGATAGACTAAAGGATCCTGCAGTGCGCCAACAACTAGGGGACCACCTTTCACAAGGATTGAACGCAATCAGCAGCACGGAAACCACATCCATCGAAAATCATTGGTGTGCTGTGAAAAATGTGTTCATATCCGGTGCTGAAAGTATAGTCGGCCGGGCGCAAGGAAGAAATAGTGCTTGGCTTTCCGACGAAACTTGGGCAAGGATCGAAGAAAGGAAACACCTTAAAGCTCGCATCGCAGCTACCCCAGCAGCAGGGAGAAACGAGCTTGAGTCTACGTACCGCATGAAGATGAGGGAAGTTCACCGTAGTGTGCGACGTGATAAGCGTAACTACATCAACGCACTGGCTACAGAAGCAGAAGAAGCCGCTAGTAGGTGTGACAGTAGGACCGTCTACAGAATTACCAAAGAGCTCACTGGTGTCCAGAGCTCAAAACAACACCTGGTTAAAGACACAAACGGATCCCTGCTAATTTCGGATGAGGACCAGCTCATAAGGTGGAGGGAACACTTTTCTGCGGTTTTAAACCGCGTTTTCGCAAGTGAAGTGAACCCTACTCCCACTGAGCTACCCGAAGTAACAATTTCCCGAATACGCACCGTACCCCCCAGTAAAGAAGAAATTATCACCGCCATCAAAGCACTGAAGAACAACAAAGCGGTTGGACTTGACGGTATTCCTGCAGAGCTCTTAGGAGCAGCCCCAACGACATCGAGCGAGCTACTGCACCCACTTATTAAGAGAGCTTGGGAAGCAGAGAGCTTTCCTGAAGAGTGGAAAAAAGGAATGATTGTCAAGCTCCCAAAGAAAGGAGATCTCACACAGTGCGAAAACTGGAGAGGAATATGCGTTCTGCCTGCAGTAGCCAAGATAATAGCAAGGATAATATTAAACCGAATTAAAGACCACCTCGAAGACACACTCGACGCCGAACAAGCAGGTTTCCGCACTGGATCTTCCTGTGTTGATCACATCAACACCTTGAGGATCATCATCGAACAGTGCGTTGAATATCGATCACCACTTCACCTGCTGTTCATCGATTTTGAAAAGGCGTTCGACAGTGTCAATAGAGAATTTATTTGGCTTGCTTTGCACAGGAGGGGCATCCCAGATAAATTGATTGCTATTATCAAGGCTACATATGATGGATCCAGGTGTCACGTTTTGCACAAAGGTAGGCTGTCAGAGGAGTTTGAAATCCAAAGTGGAGTTAGGCAAGGCTGTATACTGTCACCAATACTGTTCCTGTTGGTGATAAGTGACGTACTGCACGCAGCTTTGTCAAATGGAAATGGGGGAATTCAGTGGACTCTGCAATCTCACCTCAAACATCTGGACTACGCGGACGACGTATGCTTACTCTCTCATAGGATCATGGATCTCCATCAAATGACAACAAGGGTGGAGAGAGAAGCAGAAATCGTAGGGCTTAAGATCAACTCGGCAAAAACTAAAAGGATCAGCCTTGGAACTTCCTCATCAATCCAAGTAAATATTTCTGGACAACCGGTAGAGATGGTAGAGGATTTCCAATATCTTGGGAGTATTATCTCTACGGGTGGCGGAACTGAACTGGACGTAAACAGCCGAATCAGAAAAGCAAAGGCTGCGTTCGGAATGCTGTCCAAAATATGGAGAAACAACTCTTTTAGCTTAAAGACCAAGCTACGACTGTTCCGCTCCAATGTTGAATCCGTTCTGCTTTACGGCTGCAGCACTTGGAAAGTCACTGAAATTGTCACTAGAAAGCTGCAAACCTTCGTTAATAGATGTCTACGAAACATCTTGAGGATTTTCTGGCCCAACCGTATCTCCAATGCCGAACTTCATACGAGAACGGGTCAGGAGCCCATAGACTCCATTATACGAAGAAGAAAGTGGCAGTGGATTGGCCATACGCTTCGAAAAGGCGATCGGTGCATTGCATCTCAAGCAATGCAGTGGAACCCGCTCACACAGGAGGGAAGACAAGTGGGCCGGCCTAGAAGTACATGGCGAAGAACGGTCGAACAGGAATCGGCACGACTGGGGAAAAGTTGGAGAGAGCTGAAATATATTTCAAGAAATCGTACACGATGGCGCGTAGGTGTAGTGGAGGCCCTATGTCCCGTAAGGGAAACATCACGGACGTAATAGGTCCGAGGACCTAAGTAAGTAAGTATCGATAAGTGCACCCAAAAACCCAATTTTAAAGGACTAAGGCCGTTAAAAGCTATTTTGAATCAATAATTCAATATGTCCAATAAAATAATGCTAAGTCTTCTTCTTGGCTGATGTATTTCAGTAATATATATAGAATTTGTTTTATAAAAAACCATTCATATATAAACCAATACCTCCAGGCAAGCGTTCAATTCATCTAACGGAGTTGAACTTTAAATGACGTGACTGACAGTGTTTGACGAAAATTGCCTGATAACAAAATCATTCCACAACCGAAATGTCATTTATCATTTTGTAAATCAATTCAGGGCTTTTAATACGCGTTTGTGACCCATTGTGCACTCGCTCTAGATGATAATCTACATTTCTGCAAAACTTTCTCCATCGCAGATTTTTTTGAAATGTTGCATATATGTTCTTCATCCTCTTGCAGGTTCAATGGCAATTTCAATGCAGAATAAACTGTTCGACCGCTTTCCATAAAATTGCGAAAGCAATCTCAGATCTCGAACGAATTATTGTAGAAAAGTCAGCAATATTTTTCCATTTTCACCGGGAGCTTCAAGGAAGAAATGCAAAAAATGAAAATTTGTCAGTGGCATTCCCAATTTGCACAACTCAATAGCAGTTTTTACAAAAGTGACCAAGCTCGCCGCAACAACCACCAAAAGGAGTGGCCAAACTCGTCCGGCCACTGGTTTTAAATGAGGGCAGTCTAAGCTTTCATTTGATACCCCATTTATAAAAATCCATCATGGATTAGGTATCTCTATCCAAAAATGCTACTGACAAAATGGGTTTTTTTGCCTCCTGAAAAACTTTGTCCGACTAGCGGTTTTGTTAATGTTAAGACTAAAGCTATGAGTTGTCAGCCTCTCTCATTATTACTTTTTTTAATAGCCCTCTTTCAGATATAAACAAATCATTCTTTCTATACATATATTTTATACCACAAAAACTAACTTTCCTGTACTATTACTACAAATCTACACATAATATTATACTGTCAAATGAATAAGAATAAGTTTTGAATCAAAAACGTACTTAACTAAAGTTGAGGTAAATTAATTTACCTACTATAAACTAAAATGCCAAGTTGGATTACAAAAAACTGTTCACTATTATGTTTGTGTTAGTTTGACGAATAAATTCCTAACAATATTTCCAATGTTTGTGACGTAAAACTTTATGGATTTTAAATAAATCCATCATCTCTACCTGTCTGCTAGGAAAACTTTCACCCTTCCAGCTGTTTTAGTAATACTTTTATATGAACATTTCAAAACTTAATCCTGCAGGAATATGTCCTTTTCCAAAACTAAAAAAAAAACTAGCAGAATGAAGCAAAATAAAAGGATAACCAAAGAGCTAACTGTTTACTTTATTGTCGTAATCCAATTTCATTTTCACTATTTTCCATCAGTCTGTCCTTCATCTCTATATTATCATCTCTCAACTTAGTCCTTATTCTTCTATACTATTATAACTCGAATGTGTAAAAGGATTTCATTGAAAGGATTATGAAAAGTACATCAAAAAAAGGCTTTACAAATCAATTTGCGACTGTTTTACGTTTAGGATTTTCATTTGAAAAAAAAAACACGAAAACTTCATTCATGTCACTTTTTAACAAAATATCAAAGTAGACAATAATGGCCCAGAGGATTTTTTTTTTTTAAAAGGAGCAACCATATAAGAGTTGATTCCAAAAAAGGCATTTGGCCAAGTGTTATCCTGACGGTAAATCCTATTTAAAAGCCAGAAAAGTGAAAATATTTTTTTATTCGGATTTGTTGGTAGAGGAGAGATCCCTGCAGATGACAGTTGTATGTACTTTAAATGGATAATCTGCATGAGGGTAAACGTGTATGGAGATAAATTTCATGATTTTTTTTTGTTTTGTTGAAGTTTATCTTTAAAAAGATGAAAAGGTTAAGCATTCGAGTTTTTTTTTTTAACAAACAATACCCTTTAAATTTGTTTAACCACCAAAACTCCAGTTTCGGGTCACCTTCTCATTTTATGCAATGGAGAATCTGCCTTTGGTCTTTTTCTGTTTGTGTGACATTTATATACAACTCAAAGTATTATTCTAAGACCCTAGCTTCCTTAAATGGAATCTGACTGCTTTCAGCATTTAAACCAATTTAAACTAGCCTCTTTGAACATCCCACGTCTCTACATAGAATAAAAACTCAGACAATGCCTTTACTGTATGCATCCAGTGAGTTCGTGCGCTCCGCATCCATCCCCATCCAATTCCCATTCAAGTTCAAGCCTATAACCTTTAATTTTTAAAATTATTTGTTTTATCACTTTTGAATTGATTTTATAATAGCATACTCCTAGCTTTGCATCAGCAGCAGCTTCATGCGGACCAAATGATGATAGCTTACCCCCAATAAAACCTATAATTTCTTGACTGCTGATGTACTGAATTCAACATACCTAAATGTATAATAGATGCAATATGATGGAAGATGGAGAGGCGGAATCTTTTCTCTATATACCAACGAGTATATTCCTTGGCATCATCTGTGCCGGATGAAGAACATATTGATTAATGGCAATTGTTAAGTAACAGCTGGTAATTGGCCAGTGATTCACATATAATATGGGTGGTAAGAGATGGCTTTCAACAAATCGTCTGGGATGAAATAGATAAATGGTATAGAATTAAGCTGTCATATCTGTGGGTACACTATATCATTCATATTGAATTCTCGGCGTAGATGAATTGGCTTTGAAAAATATTTGCGATTTCTTGAGGTTTTTTTGTGTGTTCGTTTTTTTTTTTTTGTGTTTGGTCTTCTTTTGACTTTTTTGTATTGTTTTTTTTTTTTTTTTTTTTTTTTTTTGGATTAGAATAATGAATGCACTAATTTTAGTAAAGTGTCAAAAAAAAAATGGATAGCTTCTTGAGAATAAAAGAGCTGGTGACAGGTCAGAAGAAATATTATAATTTGTCCTACATGAAGTTCTTTCTTTCTTGATCGTAGTGGATCAAGCTTCAAATTAAAATAATAAAATTGCCTTTAGTTTTATTTATATATTTTCAATTTTAACTGATACAATAAAATGACCTCTAAGAAAATTAAATCAAAATTTTACTTATAAACGAAAACACTAAAAATAAGTCCCGAGCATCCTCTTGCTGGCTTTGGAAATAGTAAATCATGCAGCTCTTAAAAGTTTCTTATATAGAAGCCACTTTGTCCTCTGGGTCAGTCTATTACTTTTCAGCATTAGAGTGTCAATTTGGTGGAAAGTAGATGTTACGAGCTGGTTAAAACGCTGGTTTCACGAGCTAAGACTATGAAGCTGTTCAGCTTCGTCAACTACTTCGAGGGAAATTTCATACCAAACCCACCTGACGATCGAGGTCATCCATCTAGCAAACCCTGCAGCCAAATCCCAGTTGATGTCACAAACCTCTGCAACATAGAAGAGGTAGCAGTTATCATCGGAAATTCAAAGCTGGAAAAGTCAGATGGATCAAACTTAGGCCACATTCAGTGATGATCTTTTTAACAATCATCATAAACAACTGCATCAACAACTGCTTATTCCCCCAAATGTGGAAAACAGAGCAAAGATCATAGCCTTTCCGAAGGAAGCCGCTTGCAATTATAAATTTCCATTTTGCTTCTGAAAAATTACATAGTACAGGAAAATTAATCAAAAAACAATAGTTTTATGGAAAGAAATATAGAACGGCTAAATTTTTTATAACTGAAAGATAGTTATGGCGTAATGCCATATTTTAGGTCAAACCTTGCACTTCATTCTGACGGGATGAGCTTTGGTACACTAATAGTCCACATCCTGAGTTTACTTTTTAGAAGTGTTTCCACGGTGGCAACACTGGTAGACCGGAGATACAAGGGTTGCCTTGTGACCGTGTTTTAACACGAAATTTCAGCCTATAAATCGGTAACCAGACATCGGTTGATATCGTGGAATGTATCGTTGGATTAAAAATACTTGAAGCAATAGGAATATGTTCATTTTTTACCCCTCCCCCACCCTTGTACGCGGGGGGAGCAAACCACCCTCGGCCAATAAGGGTTTTTATTTGTCAGAAAATAATGGTTATAAAATGAATATTCATAAAATTTTAAGATGAGCGTCGACGGAGAATTTCATATTCTACAGCATATCCGAAGTCCATTTTTATCCATGTATTTGTTTTTTGTATAATCGCTTTCGGGTGAAAGGGTGTTCTTTTAAGTGAAAGGGAAAAGTGAATTACTATTACCAGGAAACCCCTTCCAAAACTGGTATGTTGATGAAAGTTGGTAGAAATATTTTATTTCTTGTTAGAACAAAGACTTAAAAGGATCCATGCAAATATATTGGTTCCAGGGGTGTTTTTTTTTAGGCGGAAGGAAAATATGGGTTGTAAACCCTACACTTTATTTTTATGTAATCGATGTCCAAATATATAATATGGTACATGATTTTAAAGTATTTTTTAACGCTGAGTCCAATTTAAGTAAAATTAACACGATACAATCACCATTAAGAAAGTAATTGTCGTTTTATTGGAAATATTAATGTATTTTTTGAATAGAGCAGATAAAACATTTTCTCTCAAAATCCACCTTTGACAAAAGATATTTGATTTATCTTTTTTTATTCTTGGTAACAATAAAAAACAAAACAATCCTACCAACTTCCATCAACGTACTAGTTCTGGGGGGGGGGGTTACAGGTCATAGTTTTACATTGTTTCACTCAAAAAAAAAAAACACCCTTTAGCCCCAGATATTTGTATGGACTCTTTTGATTCTTATTTCTTCAGAGAAATGAGACATGTATACCATGTTTCATCACCATACCATTGGTATTTGGTAATATTCTGCTCGTTTCACTGAAAATTTAGTCATCATTTTATAAAAATGTTATAACTTTTTCTAGGGAAATTATATTGAAATTATTTTGATTGCAAAGATTGGGCATTAAAAATTACCCTAAGGTCATGTGCCATATGCTTAGATTATACCAAGACGAATATATAGTGGTTTGATATACTTCCACCTTCCCCTTCCCCCATTTTGATAGTGATTATACAAAAAACTAATACATGGATAAAAATGGACTTCGGATATGCTGTAGATTATGAAATTCTACGTCCACACTCGTTTTAAAATTTTATGAATACAGTGAAATCTCCCTTAGGCGGACAGCTATGGTGCAGAAATTTTTGTCCGCCTAAGGGAGTTGTCCGTTTAAGGGAAATCAAACAAAAATACTTATTTTAAAAATTAAGAGTACATATTCATTTTTGGCTAAAGCTGATTACGTCTACCTTTTCCTTTTCCTTTAAAGTTAAAGTTATCCTTTTTGGTGGCATCCTGAAAACATGTTATTATAAAAGTAAGTATAAATAATTAAAAGAATTTAAAACTACCTGAGCGCAAATAAACAAAAATCTGAAACTCCAAAAATAAACCTTTTTTACGTCCAAATAAAATCAGTTTCACCACATGAATGAGAGAATCAAAGAATAAAAGTGCAAAAAGATCAATGCAACAGATAACTACAATCCTTTAAACACATTCAACAGATACACACAATTCACACATAAAAATAATAGTTTCTAATGGGCTGGCATGCATGTATTTTTCCGTTTCGTGAAAAGAATTTGATGCTCGCTTTACACTGCAACTTAAAAAAATACCGTTGCCAAAATTATCAGCGTGATACATGTTCAATCCTGCTCTGGTGTCCGTCTAAGAGAAAATATTTTGTCATTCATACGAGAAATTTCTGTCCGTGTCCGTCCAAGGGAGTGTCCGTTCAAGAGAAACTGAAAACAATGAAACTTATATGGAGCAATTTCCGTACAAAAAAATGTGTCCGCCTATGGGAGGTGTCCGCCTAAGGGAGGTGTCCGCATAGGGAGATTTCACTGTATTCACTTTATAACCATTATTTTCTGACAAATAAAAACCCTTATCCGCCGAGGGTAACAAAATGAACATATCCCTATTGCTTTAAGTATTCTAAATCCAACGATACATTCTGCAATATCAACCGATGTTTGGTTCCCGATTTATAGGCTGTTATGTGAAATTTCGTGTTAAAACATGGTTGCCACCGTGGCAACACTTCTGTAAAGTAAATTTAGGATGTGGACTATTAGAGTACCAAAGCTTATCCCGTCAGAATGAAGTGCAAGGTTGGCTCCTTTAACGCCCTAACTAAGAGGGCTATTAGAAAAGCTTAGGTCCTATTTTTCGGGACGCCAACGATCGTCATACCCCTGGGGAATTCCGCCATTTTGGAATTTGTGAATTTATCTATATCTCCAAAACTATCGATTTGAGGTGAAAAGCTATCTTAACCAAAATTGTTGGAAATAAAATAATCTCTTATTTGTCAATAATACTTTTGAGGTTATGTCGTTTTATTTTTTTTTTTTACTTTTTCGCATTTTTCTCAATTGCTTACGTCAATTGTTCCTATGCTATAAATTGTAGAGCACAAGGTTTAACAAATTTTGATATATCTTTGTAGAAGATTTTGGTATTTGCATTTATTTAAATAACACTTTATTATTTTATTCACTCCAGAGTTTTTATTTTATCATCTTCAAAAATATATCAAAGTGTTGGAAATTTTGTGTTTTAAAAAATTCTTTGGAATGTAATTCACGTAGGTTTATTTGGGAACGGCAAAAATTTTAAATGTGAACAGAAAATAAAACGACCTAACCTTGAAAGTATTCCCCGCACTGAAAAAAATTTTACGTTTGAACGAAAGATGGTTTAATTGCCTACAAGCTTGATCAATTGTTTCGGAGAT
The DNA here is from genome assembly GCA_949320155.1 of Melangyna quadrimaculata. Taxonomy (NCBI): domain Eukaryota; kingdom Metazoa; phylum Arthropoda; class Insecta; order Diptera; family Syrphidae; genus Melangyna; species Melangyna quadrimaculata. Next base: position 431,596,185 of record OX439483.1, on the reverse strand, counting down.
ATAGATCAACTCGCGTTTTCCAAAATGGTGGATTTTCCCAGGGTTACGGCGCGGAACACATAAAAGAGGAGTTAATCTTTTCTAATAGTCCTCTTTTAGGTATACAAAGGATAATGGGCAAAAATGTATGGGAGCTGGTCTACCCACTCAACAGCAATGTGTTGTATGTCGTTGAAAAGATAATTTTACTGACTTCATTTCATTGTATGACCATTAAGCTCTAAACTATGGGGTTCGTAAGATATTCGGCTCTTAAGCACAAAAAACAGCAATAATGCAATTCTGCATTGGTAACTTATCAACCAAGTCAACTTCATTTTATTGTATGACCGTTAAAGTGTAAATAATGGGATTCGAGAGATATGTGCTAAAAACGCTGAAAAGTGCAGTAATGCAATTCCGCACTGGTAGCTGGTCTTTCAACTCAACAGAAATCTCTCTTATATCTTTGAAAACACTATTGCATGTACTTCATTTTGCAATATGCCGTTTAGCTGTAGACCGTGGGGTTCGTAAGATATTCGGCTCTTAAGCACAAAAAACAGCAATAATGCAATTCTGCATTGGTAACTTATCAACCAAGTCAACTTCATTTTATTGTATGACCGTTAAAGTGTAAATAATGGGATTCGAGAGATATGTGCTAAAAACGCTGAAAAGTGCAGTAATGCAATTCCGCACTGGTAGCTGGTCTTTCAACTCAACAGAAATCTCTCTTATATCTTTGAAAACACTATTGCATGTACTTCATTTTGCAATATGCCGTTTAGCTGTAGACCGTGGGGTTCGTAAGATATTCGGCCCTTAAGCACAAAAAACAGCAATAATGCAATTCTGCATTGGTAACTTATCAACCAAGTCAACAACTATGAGTCATGTGTCGTTGAAAAGGCTGTTGCGTGTACTTCTTTTTATTATATGACCGTTAAAGTGTAAATAATGGCATTCGAGAGATATGTGCCAAAAACGCTGAAAAGTGCAGTAATGCAATTCCGCACTGGTAGCTGGTCTTTCAACTCAACAGAAATCTCTCTAATATCTTTGAATCTATACAATAGATGTTTATAGAGAAACAACCTTCAAGATCTAAACGAATATATAGTAGAAGCGGAACCTGGTTATATGTTCCTATTGAGGGGACGAATACAATCGCGTCATAGTAGAGCCAAGAAATACTACACATATATACTTATAAATAGAGGTAGGGAAGGACGAGAAGCTTATTATTATTATTATTATTATTATTATTATTATTATTATTATATTATTGCTGTTTTTTTGTGCTTAAGAGCCGAATGTCTTACGAACCCCAAGGTTTAGAGCTTAACTGCCATATAATGAAATGAAGCAGATGCCATAAGCTTTTCAACGACGTATGACTCATTACTGTTGAGTCGGTAGACCAGTACCAAGTGAAGAATTGCATTGTTGTTATATTTGCCGATTTGTATGCCCACATATCTCTTGCACCCTATGATCTACGTCTTCACGGCTATATACAAAAATAAAGTAAACAAAATTATCTTTTCAACGATGTATCACAGATTAATGTAGGTATGAGGACACACTACCAATGACGAAATGCATTATTGTCTTTTTCGGTGCTTTGATTCCGAATATCTCACGAACCCCATAGTTTAGAGCTTAATGGTCATACAATGAAATGAAGTCAGTAAAATTACCTTTTCAACGACATACAACACATTACTGTTGAGTGGGTAGACCACTTTGCCCATTCTCCTTTCAGACGCCCTATATTTCATCTCACAAAAAAATCTTTCCTGTGCTAAATATAAGTAAAATATTAAATGAAGTATTACTTAGGAGACTTAAAAGGTTCTGCAGCAAAAACGTCATAATCCCCGGCATGCAGATGGCTTTAGGGAAAACAACACTACTTGCTACCAGCTTGACAGCACCATAGTGATGAACAACCATCGTGTAACCGTTGGATGCTTTCTGGATGTCGAGAAAGTATTCTACAGCGGATAGATTGGAGCCATTAAGAATCACTTATGACATTTACCTCCGGCATTATAAATCATTTTTGTCTTCCTTTCTTTCAGAAAATTCTTGGCTAAACTGCACAATTGGAATCACATAGTGAAGAACATCAAATTCGGAGCTCCCCAAAGTTCGAATCTAGGCCCCTTCCTCTACAGACTCAGACTGATGACATCTGACCAGCCTATACCACTTAATACGAAAATTTACTAGGCTGATGAGACGATTCCCTTGCTAATGTGTAAAATCGATGTCTCCGCTGGTAGCTGTACGTAAATTAAAAAAAAAAAAAAAAAAAAAAAAAAACAGCCAATGACTCTACCCACTGTTGGGACTTATAGAAACGTACCAAGCCAGAAGACCTGTTACCTGTCATCAGTTATTCCTTACCATTATGGTTCTTCATCTTAAATACGGCCATTAAGGAAATTCAAATGTTCGAGAGAAATCTACTTAAAATCTGTACCGGACCGTCCACATGGATATTGAACAGGAAAGTACATACTGCTGTCCACAAAGAAACTAATTGGCACAACAACAGTCACTCAAACAAACTGATGAGAAGGATGGCCAACAAGCAAATACAACCCAACCCTAGCCAATCCTTAGTAAAGATTTACCTTCTCATCTACACCATGCTTAATTTTCACGTCTGTGACAACTTCACAGACGTGAAAATTAAGCATGGCGAGTTTCACCTAGAGTATGGGGGCCAACGCTGTAATTTGCAGTTTTTTGCATTTATTTTGCATTTCTGTTTTCGATTTTGCAGTTCAGCAAATAGTGGTTGTCATCGAATGAGCTGCTTACTTCACAGTGAAGTTAGCAGGTCACATGGTGTATTTCGTTTTCGAGCACCAAGCATGCTAGAGACTTGAAGTAGGGATCCAAATTTGCAGTTTATTTTGCATTTCAAGAAATTTTGGGTCCAAATTTTGAAGTCCTTTATTTGGAAAAAATTTCATACTGCCCTGCTAACTTCACTGTGAAGTTAGAGAACTAAGCATGCTAGAAACTTGAAGTAAGACTCCGAAATCCGAATTTGCAGTTTATTTTGCATATCAAGAAGTCTTAGGTCCAAATTTTGGAGTCCTTATTTGAAAGAAATTTAAAAAAAATTGACTTCAATATGAAATAAGCGAGTCAAATTGAGTATCTCGAGAACTAACATGCTAGGAATTTGCAGTAAATTATAATTCCAAATTTTGAAGTCCTAAATTTGAAAAAAAAAATTCATACTGAAAAAATTATTACATGAATTTTTTTTTTTCAAATAAAGGACTACAAAATTCGGAACCCGAATTTCTTCAAATGCAAAATAAACTGTAAACTTGGAGCCTCATTTCAAGTCTCTAGCATGCTTGGTTCTCGAGATACACGATGTGAGCTGCTAACTTCACTGTGAAGTTAGCAGATCACTTGATTACACCCACTATTTGGTGAACTGCAAAATCAGGAATAGAAATGCAAAATAAATGTAAACAAAACTGCAAATTACTGCGTTGGTCCCGTTACTTTAGGTGAAAGTTGCCTTGCCAACTTCACAGACGCTTCATTTTCAATGTTTACTTTCATTTTTCTACAGTCCAAGAATGAGTATAAATTGTCAAACGATTCGTCTGTTCTAATTTAACACATTCATAAAACAGAACAAAATATGAAACTTTTATTTTTATTAAATAGTGTTTTAATTAAATTCACACAACTACAAGAAAAAAACCAAAACACTAAAAACAAAAACAGCAAAAACAGCAAAACGAAAATGGCTTTTTAATTTAAAACTATTTTTTTTTTTTTTTGTGTTCATGGAAAACAACTGTTGAATGAAATTCGGTACAGCAGCTACCCCGGTTGAAATATTTCGTTTTCTTTATAGAATCAATCCCACCTATCCGCATGGACCCAAAGCCTGCCATTCTCTAACTATATACGGGACTACTATAAAGGCGGAAAAATGAAACAGTTTGAGAGCAAAATGAAAAGTTATTACTTTGCAATCTTTTTTTGTCTGGAGCAGATAGCGTTTTCATCATTCAAATAAACTTGAAATAAACTTTCATGTCCGTTGCCTTCGTTTCCTTCATCTCAAACTTATACCTCTAGAGAGGCACATTGAGAGCTCGATATAGACAAAAAGAATGAAAAATGCAAGGAAGGGTCCTTAAATGGAGAAATGGCATCCGTCATAATATGTAACGTTTGGCGTTGCCATGTCGTCATTCTTTGCCGGCACGAGAGCACATTTTTCCAAAAGAACATTTTTTTCTTTACGATACACTGAGGGAAAAGGTCGGGTGAAATTAAAAAAAGATAAGTACAGACCTTTGTTTCTTTAATTCGAATTTTATGCTAGCTTTCCACTTGTCATTGAAAACACGCAAACTGACAAACTTTCCAAGACAGAATGAGGTAAAGCTGCTCGCTACTACTACTTTCTTTGCTTTTCGTGTTGTTAAAAGCCACCCTGTGCTGGAAAGTTTGTCAATTTGCGTCTTTTCAATGACAAGTGGAAACCTAGCATTAGTTGCTAAAAGTCTCCTTCAATATGAGTGTCATTAAAAAATGGATACGACTGGATCGCACAAACTTGCTCTCGTAGCTAACAACTTCAAGGTAGCTAGAAATTTATGAGGTACATATGTATCGGTTCCATAGTATTTGACCTCAAAACAAAGAAGAAAAAGAATTTATGAAAAAAAAAAACATCGTTAGAGCGATTTTCTAAAAAAATTTATTTTGTATATACGCGCGATTGGTATAAGGTGCACCAAAAAGCTGTAACGAATAGGTTGGGTTAAGACAAGAAAAAAATCGTATGCGAGGGGGGTCTATTTCCCTCCGTTTAGGTGGAAAGGAAAATTTTGTAAAAAAATGACTTAAAACAGGAACAAAAATTCAAAAACAACGGTAAACTTTACAATGCCCTGCCATACCTTTTTGGAAAGCCAGAAATCTCTTCTTTAATTTTATATAAACTTGCGCTTGTGAATAGTTTTAAAAAAATTAATTTTCAAACTCAAATTTTGAAAAAAAAAAAAAATTCTAACTAATTTTTTTCAAATTTTACGTTATTTTTGATTTCAAAACTCAATGCTCTTATAAATTTTTAGTCAAACACTGAAAACCACATGGACCTAGGACTTTTACTTTTCAAGATATGAAAAAATAAATGAAGCAATTTTCTCATAAAACTAAGAAGAATCCGGCTAAATGATCATTTCAGCAACCAGTTGATTATCTATCATCAACCTCGTTTTTCTTATTTTTACTAAGATGCTGTTTTCTTTAATATTAATATCTTGAAAAGTCAAAGTCCTAGAACCATGCGGTTTTCATTGTTTGACTAAAAATTGACAAGAGCATTAAGTTTTAGAACAAAAATTATTAAAAAAAAATTTTTTTTTCTTTTTTTTCAAAATTTTTAGTTTGAAAATTAATTTTTTTAAAACTATTCACAAACGCAGCTTAATTTGAAATGGAAATTAAAGAAGCGATTTCTGGCTTTCCAAAAAGGTATAGCGGGGCATTGCAAGCTTAACCGTTGTTTTAAATATTTTTTTTTCTGTTTTAAGACATTTTTTTAGTATGCCCCTCCTGCCTAAACGGAGGGAAATAGACCTCCCCTCCAATACGATTTTTTTTCTTGTCTTAACCCAACCTAGTCGTTATAGCTTTTTGGCGCATCTTATACCAATCACCCTGTATAAACCAACTTTTAGTTTTTCAAAAGATACAATTTTATACAAAACTAGCTGACCCAGGGAACTCCGTTCCGACCAAATTTTTAATGTAATAAAAATAATAATTCCGAGCCTGGCACATTCTGCTTGATGTATGTACTTTATTCGGTCAATTCAAATTTTGTATTCGAAAAAATTGATTGACGTGTCAAACCGTTTTTTTTACTGAGGTGCTTTACCTATGGTAAACAACATTTTTTTTTGTTCAATTCTCGGCCGGATATACGTGCAAAGTGAGATGTGTATCGACTCGTGAGCACGCCACATACAATTGACCATGTGAGAAACATGGGAATTCAAGATTAATGCCACAAACATCCCGCAATTGTCCTTGCGACTTATTTATTCACATGGCGAAAGCGAGACGCTTTAATACGAATGGCAGGTCACTCGAATGGGAAATTTCGTGATATATTTAGTATATGACTTCGTTTTCATCCATCAAGAATTCGATTGCAATTTCTTTACATATCCCCATAAGGCCGACGCGACGCCTTCGGGAAAGTGTTCAATTCATCTGTCCGATATAATGTAGAAATGACAGGCAGCCTACGAAGAAAATAACCTACCGGCATAATCATTGCGCCACTGAAACGCCTTTCATCATTTTGTATATCTTTCAACATGCGATTCAGGGCTTCCCATGCACGTTTGCCAGCCATTGGTCACTTGTCGTAGGTGGTAATGTTACATTGTTGCAATACTTTTGCCATCGCAGACTTCTTTGAAATGTTGCATGTAGGTTCTTCATCAACTTGCAGATTCAATGTCAATTTTAATGCAGAATTGTTCGACCCCCTTCTTACAACGTTGAATGAGAATCAATCCCCTAAGAGCCGCCAATACCAACCCAATCTCAGATCTCGTACGAATCTTAGTCAAAATCAGTGAAAACAGAAACAAAAATTCAAACTGTTATGAAAGCATAAAATGCTACCATTTCCGTTATCGAATGCTTGCATCAATTCATTGAACATCATAACATAAGAACATAAGACTCGATCTAATCCATTTCTCGGTCGAGTTATCGATATCACTTTGACATTTCTGTCACTTTGACATCTGTCACTTTCACATCTGTCACTTTCACATCACTGTCACTGTCACTATATCACCTGTCACTTGGACATCTGACACTTTGACATCTGTAACTTTAATATCAGTCACTTTGACACCTGTCACTTTGACATGTCACTTTGACATCTGTCTCTTTGACATCTGTCACTTTGTCAACCGTCACTTTGGCATCTGCCACTTTGACATCTGTCACTTTAACATCTGTCACTTTGACATATATCACTTTGACATATGTCACTTTGACATCTGTCACTTTGACATTATGTCACACTTTGATATCTGACCTGTCCTTCCATGGGTTTATACAAATCGAAACGATTCATTCTCTAATTATCCTGCTGAAAAACGAAATGTGCGCATACAGCGCCACCTGTTGATAATTTTAAGAATTTTTCCTAAACCATCGCGGAACAATTACAAACAAACCCCCAGAAGGATGTATTCAATTTGGTTCAGCCGTTTTCAAGTTTTAAGCAGCCGCACAAACCAAGATTCATTTTTATATATAAAGATAAAAAAATATTCACGAGCCCGTTTTCAAGATATTGAATATTCAAAAAAACAAGGTTTGAATAGGAGCTCTTGTCTACTTTTGGTTGAAATTGGTGTTGTCATTAAGGAGAAATTTGAAAAACAAAACAATCGGTTCTATGGCAGGTAGCTTTAATAACCGTTATTAATAAATTTTTTTATACAAATATTGACCATACATTCAAAAGTAAACGCACATCTTTTTATCAAAATTCTTGAAGCCATTTTTGAGAAAAATATTATTTACCTTTCGGTCGTACAAAAATTGTAAGGCAGGTACACCCGTTATTTTTGGTCCTAACAAAAATTAAAAAAAAAAAACAAAGTTTGGGCATATTTTAGTTAAAAAACACTATGTACCAAGTTTGAAGAAAATCCCTCCAGCCGTTTAATAATAATAATATAATAATAATAATATAATATTTTTTTACGAATCCATAACTTGTCATAGTACCTATATATCGCAATATAAAAAAGCTCTTCTCCCAAGTGTCATCGTTATTAAAAAGAAGTGAGTTCAAAAACTTTATTAGTGGAAGACCTTAAAAATGTTACTGTTTTAAACAGAGAACTGTATTTCTGCTATTAACCTCTTGTAAATACACAACGCCTTGAATTTTGTGAAGTGTAGTAACGGATAACATTGCACTTACACTATTGCAAAGCCAAAAGAATTCTGTGTTCCTATGTCCTCGCTATCGTCTGTACAAAAGGACTGCTTGAATTAATAAATAAATTCCGATTTTTTTGTTTGTCTTTTTGTCTTTTTGTCCTTTTCTCCATCAACTCAGGAGTCTGGGCGCTTGTTTTTTTTTTAAACACAAACATTAAGTGTAGGTAAATGAAATACATAGGTTTGAGTTTTGAGAAGGTTATTTTTATACGTACAAAACCAACTCAAATACATAAAGATAAAGTTTCCTGTCGTTTTTATTTGAATGCATTTTGTAAATTTCATTTTTATAACTTTCAAGAATATGAATTGAGGAGTTTTTTTTTGTATACCTTTATACTTGTAAATATATTAAGGAAGAACGAGAGAAGTTTTGAAGGCATGAAAACTACAAAGTATTATCATATTGGAAAATGCTGAAGCTCTGATTCGGTAAATGCTCAGTGGTTGATTTTATATTTTTTTCTTAGTTCTTGTGATTTTATTTAAAGTGAATTCAGTTTTCAAAATTCATTTAAATTGTTATCTATAATAATTCCCCTTAAAAAACTTTGGTTTTATTAACATCATTCTAATGGCAAAACAAAAAACGTTTGTTTTCGTGATTTTGTAATTTGTAAAGGCAAGTGAATCTATCTTTTACTAAAGAACAATAATTTCGATTAGGAGTTTTTATTATATTTATATTGAATACGTTTGTGTTGGAACTAAGCCTATTTAAAAAAAAAAGAAATAAGAGATGCATTTCAAAGAGAAAACAGTGGCGAATCCAGGGGGGTGGGTTATAGGGGTCATGACCCACCTTCTAAACGCCAGGAGAAAGATAAAAACATTTAAAGTCCAAGAAAAAAATTATTTTAAAGTAGGTATACTTAAAAAAAAAAAACAAAACAACTGTTCTACAATAGATTTTTATATTGAAATAGTGGATGTCCAAGTATAGTGTTCAATCGAATTCTCATACCCGACATCCAAAGTGTTTATTCAAAAAAAAAAAAAAAAACAAATTGTGTGTACAACTTAACAAAAATATTCCGATCAGCCACAACATAGCAAAGTTTTTATTTAGACATTAGAAACTAAAATAATGAAATATTAAATCTGAATTGTACAGATAAACTTACTTACTTTAGTTTACTTTTGATGGCGCTCACAGCCCAGGATGGGCTTCGGCCTCAACTAACAAGCCCCTCCAGCCAGCTCTGTCCCTAGCTAGCCGCTTCCAGTTGCGCACACCGAGTGCTTTGATGTCGTCATTCACTTGATTGCGCCACCTGTTACGGGTTCTTCCTCTGCTGCGTACCCCATCGGTGTTGGATTCGAAGACTCGTCGGGCAGGTGCGTTGCTGTCCATACGCTCCACGTGCCCCAGCCATCTAAGCCGCTGTATTTTCAGCTTTTTGACCAGGTCAACGTCGCTGTATAGCCCGTATAGCTCGTCGTTGAATCTTCTCCTCCATACTCCTTCGATACACACCGGACCGAAAATCACACGAAGAATCTTCCTCTCAAAGCACCCTAGCAGATTTTTATCCGAATCTTTCAGTGTCCATGCTTCTGACCCATAAAGCAGGACCGGGATGATTAGGGTTTTGTATAAAGTCTCCTTGGTTCTCTGAGAGAGGGCCTTACTACTTAAATGCCTTCTTAGACCGAAGAAACAGCGGTTGGCAAGAGTAATTCTTCGCTTGATCTCTGCACTGATGTCATTCTGCGATGTAATAGTGGAGCCCAGGTAGACAAAGTCCTTGACAACTTCGAAGTTATATCTGTCCAGCGTGATATTTTGCCCGAGTCGACGATGTTGAGATTCTTCTCTCGATGACAGCATATACTTCGTCTTGTCCTCATTAACCGCCAATCCCATTCTAGCCGCCTCCGATTCAATGCTCGCAAATGCCCCTGCCACAGCTCGCTTCGTTCTGCCGACAATGTCTATGTCATCCGCATATGCAAGCAATTCAACGGACTTTTGATAGATTGTACCGCTGGTGTTGACATGTGCGTTGCGTACAATGGCTTCAAGAACGATGTTGAATAGGTTGCATGATAACGCGTCGCCTTGCCTCAATCCTTTCTCAAAATCAAAGGAATCGGTGGTGTTCTTACCAATTTTGACGGAGCAGGGAGATTTCTCCATCGTCATTCTGCACAAGCGGACGAGTTTGGCAGGGATGCCGAGACTCGACATGGCTCTGTATAATTCGTCCCTTTTCACGCTATCATACGTGACTTTAAAATCGATAAAAAGGTGGTGTGTATCGATCTGGAATTCCCGGGATTTTTCTAAAATCTGTCGGAGTGTGAACATTTGATCGACGGTTGACTTGCCTGGCCTAAAACCGCACTGATAAGGGCCGATCAGATCGTTGACAAAAGGTTTTAAGCGGTCACACAGGATGGCCGACAAGATTTTATAAGCGACGTTTAGGAGACTAATTCCTCTGTAGTTGGTACATTTCAGAACATCTCCCTTTTTATGGATGGGGCACACTAAACCGAGGTTCCATTCATCGGGCATACTTTCCTCCGACCAAATTTTGCAGATGATCTGGTGTATGCTCCTAGCCAATTCATCTCCCGCTGATTTAAATAGTTCGGCTTGTAAGCCATCCGCACCTGCAGCCTTGTACGACTTAAGTTTGGATATCGCCAGCCGCACTTCAGTTAGGTCGGGTGGACGGAACTCTTGGCCATCATCGTCCAAGTTGAATGGAGCGTTCTGCCTATTAGCGGCATCTTGGCTGTCTTCGCCATTAAGCAGTCTAGAGAAGTGTTCTTTCCAGATCCTCAGCACTGACTGTGTGTCTACTACCATATTCCCACTCTCATCTCGGCAGGCTTCCATTCTAGCCTTGAATCCTTGGGTGGATCGCTTCACCCTCTGATAAAATTTTCGAACATCTCCCCTACCGCTACAACCCTCAATAGACTCTACCGCCCGCTTCTCGTGCTCTCTCTTTTTCCTCCTGAGAAGTCAGCGTTCCTCTTTTCGTTTCAGCCCGTAGAGCTCCCGGGCCACTCTCTCAGCAGCTCTTGTTCGAGTCTGCAGCATTGCCTGGTAGGCCTCGTCCTTAGCTGCATGCGCTAGCCGGCACTCTTCATCGAACCAGGGGTTTCGTTGTATTCGCCTAGTTAAACCCAGCACATCAGAGGCGGCACTTCTGATGGCTTGTTGACAGTGTTCCCACTGGTCCTCTGCACTTGATGCTGGTGGGGGACCTCCTGAGAGATTAAGAGTTACGTGGTCTGCAAAAGTTCTGGCAGTCTCCTGCGATTTAAGCTTCTCGACATCGAATCTTTTCATAGCATCTGCTCTGCGTTGTCGCGTCATGGATATCCGCATACGTAGTCTAGCTACCACCAGGTAGTGATCCGAGTCAATGTTGGCCCCTCGGAACGTTCGGACGTCCAAGATACTGGAAGCATGTCTCGCGTCTATCGCAACGTGGTCGATTTGGTTGACGGTTACTTGATCACGCGACCGCCAAGTCCCCTTGTGTATATTGAGGTTTGGGAATTAGGTGCTTGAGATGATGACATTTCGCCCCGCCGCAAAGTCTGCCAGCCTGTGTCCGTTGCCGGAAGTTTCGTCGTGTAGGCTGTGTCCTCCGACTATCGAACCAAAGATGCCCTCCTTTCCGAATCTTGCGTTGAAGTCACCAAGAATGATCTTCACGGCGTACTTCGGGCACATATCATAAGTTGTCTCCAAGAGATCGTAGAATGCTTCTTTGGTTGAGTCTTCTCTCCTTTCATGGGGGGCGTGAACACAAATCAGCGAAATGTTCTTAAATTTGCCTTTCATGCGGATTGTGACCAGGCGCTCGCTTACACTCCGGAAGCCCAAGACTTCTTGCCTAAGTCTTCCCCTTATCACAAAACCACAACCAGAGAGCCGCTGACCCTGTTCCTTCAAGCACCCGCCGTAGTAGATGTCACACGTTTTCAGTCTCCGTACGCCCTCTCCATCCCATCGCACTTCCTGGATGGCTGTTACGTCAGCCTTTAGCCTGTCCAGGTTCTCCACTAATTGTTCGGCTGCACGTGTTCTGTATAAGGACAGGACGTTCCACGTGCAGATCCGAAATTCATTGTCCTTGTTTCGTTTGCTGGGGTCGTCAACTTTAAAATCATCCATATCCGAGGCTTGTTGTTGTTTCGGAACAACTTTTTTTTACGTGGTAGGGAAGTTACCCCGACGCACAACCCCCGACCCGGAGGACCAGACCCTTCGTATAACTCCAAGGGTAGGGAGCCGGATAAACCGCTCCTTATAGGCCTGAGCTACAAATATGTCGTAGTAGCCCATATAAGGTGTTCACTAAGTAGTTCAACCTAACTGGAACTGTAGACGCCACCGTTGATTCCATCTAGAGAATTCGTCCGCTGCCGCCTCGATGAAAGGAGAAGTGCCTTAGTGGGAACACTCCTCCCCCCCTCTCTCGTTGGCTGTCCCCAACAGCTTTCCACTGGGATTTAAACCCCGTCTCCAGCTGAGGTACTAGACACCCGATGTTCACCACGCGGAGGTGAGAGTAGGAGTTGGTAGACAGAGGTGGGTTTTGAGAAAAACCTGTGGACGCTTGTGTCCTCTTGAATGCACATAACTACCCTTTTGAACATCAGATAAAGTAATTGTTAAAAATAATCTAAATTAATAAATTCATATTTCACTTTTGAAATTTTCGCTTGAATTAAAAAAATAAAAACTAAATAAATCCTGTATTTTGTGTGTGAATTTTCAAAAATTAACAACACATGTAATGTTCGAGTTATTAAATTAGATACCAACCAATAGCTTTAGTCAAACAATATCAAAACCACTTGTAGGAGTGGTTAGAAAAGGAGTAGGAGCTAGAAAAGGCATTTCTTCCGATGCATTATTTTGATTTTTGAAGTATACTTATTAAGCCTTCAAGAACCTAACATAATTTCTGTTTGTAAACTCTGTGTTTTTTCTTGGCCATCTCTTTTGAATTTTATAATAAAGGTTATTAAATAAAGTTAGGTACTTATAAAATTCAAATTTGACTCCTAAAAGATTTTAGAGTTTGTATGTTAAAACTCACGCTAATGTTTAATTTAAAGTAATTATTAAAGTAATTATTAGTTCAGATAAGACTTCCATTGCAAACAAATTTCATCAAACTTGTTTTTGAAAACAAGAATTTTGAAAAAAAAAATTGAATAGAACCAAAAACAAACATTTTTTTTAAATATTGGTTAGCAATATTATTATTCGCTTTATAGGTACTACATGGTAAGTTATGGATTCGTATAAAAAATCGAGCTCGAGATAGTAAATTTCCTTAACATTACGATTATAATGAACGCGAAAAAAGTGGGTATCGCAATTCTGTCTGTCTGTCTTCCTGTCCTCGCCCTACGGCTGGAGGGATTTTCTTCAAACTTGGTACATAGTGTTTTTTTACTTATATACCGACACGTTTTTTAAATTTTTTTTTAACACCAAAAATCATCAATTTTTTTTTTTAAACTAAATATTTTGAAAACGACTTGGTCAATAATTTTGAAACTAGGTCTAAAATATTTCATTATTATTTTCTAGAATACTTGAAAAAATAATGTTTCTAAATAAAAAAATAACAGCACCTTCATTACAAAGGTGGAAAAACCGTTAAGAAAAAAATTATTTTTTTGTCGAAAACGGCTCCAAGAATTTTGATACAAAGAAGTACGTTTACTACTAAAGGTATGGTCAATATTTTGATAAAACAAATGTTTACCAATAACGGTTCTGTCATATAACCGATTTTTTTGTTTTCAAATTTCTCGTTAACGGCTACACTGATTTGAACCAAAATGTTTATACAAGAGCTCCTTCATTTTTCAAACAATTTCGGATATAATAATTTTCGAAAAAAATTATTTTTGTTTTTTAAAAAATATTGAATTTTTTTTTTGAAAATTTAATATCTTGAAAATGAGCTCGTGAATATTTTTCTTTAAAATTGTATTTTATTAAGTACTAAAAGTTGGCATACCAGATTTTATTTTTGAAAATGGGTAAAAATTTTTTTTTTTAGAAAACCGCTCCAACGATTTTTGAGTTTTTGTCTAGCTACTCTAAAATTGCTAGCTACGAGAGCAAGTTTTGCGATCCAGTCGTGCCCATTTTTATACTTATTAGAAGCTTCGCTCCTGTATAAAACAAAATAATTTGAATCAATTATAGTACAGGTAAAATGGCACACAAAATCCTTCGAAAAAAATAATAATTCCTACCCTCATGAAATTTGGTGAAAACGTTACTTTTACCATAAGAGCGAAGAATCAAAAGAGTCTATTAAATAAATAATTAAATATCTTCTAGGGAAGGGTGTTGTTTTGAAGGGGAGAGGGGGGTATTTTACTGTGTATTAAAAGGAAAAAATGACTTTGTCACAATCCATGCATGGCACATGATTTCAAGGTACTTTTTAATGATGAATCTAATGGCATTTAAACTAAGACGATACGACTACCGGAAAAAAGTTATAGTCATTTTTATGTAAGTGTGACTATAATTTAAGTACGATAAGTAAATACTGTCGAACACCCTTTAAAATAATGGTATTTGATGAAACTTAGTATTAATATTCAATTTCTTATGGAAAACAAATATAAGAAGAGTCCATAAAAATATATATTTTAAAAAGGTGCCTTTTCGAGGGGAAGTGAAAAGTGACAGACTATACCATAACACTTGTGGAAAAAAAAAAATTATTATACCAAGTTTCATCAACGTACCATTATTTTAAGGGTGTTCGACAATATTTACCTATCGTACTAAAATTATAGTCACACTTACATAAAAATGACTATAACTTTTTTCCGGTGGTCGTATCGTCTTAGTTTAAATGCCATTAGATTCATCATTAAAAAGTACCTTGAAATCATGTGCCATGCATAGATTGTGCCAAAGTCATTTTTTCCTTTTAATACACAGTAAAATACCCCCTCTCCCCTTCAAAACAACACCCTTCCCTAGAATATATTTTAATAGACTCTTTTGATTCTTCATTCTTATGGTAAAAGTAACGTATTCACCAAATTTCATAAAAATGGCTATAATTTTTTTTGTCCGGTTGTCTTTATTATTCAGTATGATTAACCATTAAAAAGTACCTTGAAATAATTTGCCATATGCATAGATTCTGGCAAAGTCATTTTTTCCTTTTGATACACAGAAAACTCGCCCCCCCCCTCAACCCCTCAAAAAAACAGCCTCCCTAAAAGATATTTTTATAGACTCGTTTGATTCTTCATTCTTATGGTAAAGAAACGTTTACACCAAATAATAGAAAAACTATCAAAAAATCGCACGAATTCGATATTGTGTTTTTATTGAACCACTTTTAAATTTTAAAAATTGTATAAAGGGGAGGACGGGTCTTAGAGGTCCACCGGGGTACAGGGGACTTTCCGTTTAAAACGATAAATTATGTGACTTTCCCAAAAACTTAAATGCAATAACTAGGTACCCACTAGTACCCACCAGTGCTCTCCAGTGGAATAAATAAAAATGTATTGTTTTGTAAGATAAGATTATAAAGATTATATTCTTGTGCATCAAAAGGAATAAACAATTTTGGTTCAAAGGGATACATACGGCACATGATTTCAACGTACTTTTTAATCGTGAATCTAATGACATTTAAACTAAGACGATACGACAACACGAACAAAGTTAAACGTATTAAACTTAATATGTTTCAATATAAAATTTATCAGGGAAACCAAAAATAAGAACTCTACAGGGTGCTTTTTTTAGGGGAAGTGAAAAGTGAGAGACTATACACTATACTATAGTATAGGGACTATACTTAAAATTTGTGAAGAAAAAAATACTTAGTAGTACTTACTACTTACCCTCATAAAACTTGGTACAAATGTTTAGTGCCACGAGAATCAAGAATAAAAAGATTATTAAAAACTGAGTCTGGGGTCGACCCACACTCAGTGGCGATTCCTCCCAGTTAGCAGGTTTATCGCCGCTAAACCAAGAATTTAAATGAATAAATTGTATGATGTACTTTTTATTTTCAAAAAGTAACAAATGGCAATGTTGAAATAATGATAATGATTTCATACAATAATCAATACTATAAATACAAAAAACTACCCACCTACCCACCTACCTACCTACCTACCTATTTTCAAATCATATTTTCCTTCACACAACACAAAACTCCCATCTTCCTATCTGCCTCAGCGTTACAATATGCGATACCAAAACCAAATTCTCTACAAAGAGCATTGAAATAATTAAAAAAAAAAAATATATACCTACCTAACCTACCCCCATATTGTTCTCACACAACATAAAACTCTCATAGAACAAGTCTCCCTTGAAACATTTTAGCTTGCAACATCTGCGCTGCACAATTTCATACAATTTTTAATAATATCTATACAAATTACAAATACAAGCACAAATACAATACAATCTAGAATACAAGAGCGTTTTACTACACAATGTCCTTAGCAAAGCCCAGCTAAATAAATGAAAGCGTAAGCGTAAGTATGATGCGATAAGGCACGATACATTAGGTATGCAAGCAGCTCCAGGTACATTTTGGGTACGTTTATTTTGTCATTCTCTTTTTTGCTTTCGTATATGTTTCTGGGAAAATGCGGTAGGAAGGATGAATGCATTGTTTTGTTATTAGTGATCTTTGATTGATATGAGTAAACATTGAGATTGAGTTCTCTTAGCACAGTGAATAATTACACAAAAAAATGCTAAATTCGCAAAGCGCGATGTAGTTCTGCATTTTTGATATGTTGTTGGGGCATGTTAGAGTAGTATATAGCCAAGTTTGCAGCAACAGTGAAAAAAACGCTAAAATCACCCCTTTTTTCCGACAATTTCCTTTATAACTTTGGAAATATGCAACTTATGAAAAAACCGTCCACTATAAACTTGTTTTTTATAAAATTTTCTACAAAACAACATCAATTTTAAATGCATGTTATATTTGTGTTGCTATCTAACCATGAATTAAAAAAAAATCTGAAAAAACTAAGTAAATTTGAAGCACTCAAAAAATATGTCAAAAATTGTCCAATTCTTCTAAAAAATTGGAATCAAATAGTCTAGACTCTAGAGTATCACAAGACGAAATTCGATCCAAATCGGTGAAATAGTTTTGGCAAGAAATATGATGCTAACTAAGTGCAACACAATTATGATGCAAACATTGCGGTGGTCAAAGTAGGACACTTAAGTTGGCACTGATTTTTGTACACGTACTTAGAACCATAAAATCATGAAATATAGTTATAATAGATGTTTACATCTTTTTTTAAGCCAAGTGAACAGTTTTTGGAACTCTTAAATTCAGTACCAAAGTTGCTTAAAAAAAGATATAAATATTATAACTATATTTTATGATAATAATTCTTCGTGACTTAGCAGCATATATGGTCAACTCATTGAAAGGCAATAAAGTAAAACTTAGAATTTATATTTAACTTGTTTTGTAGGTTAGAATTATGTAAAATATTTTGAATTATTATTCAAAATATAATAAATATAGTTTGAAATATTTATTATTATTCGAACTTTTGATTTAAAAAAAACGTCTTTTTCAAGACATTTCTTAATATTAAAAAGAATAATAGTTGCGTTCAAAAACCAAAATACAACCAAAAGAGGATTAAACGTTGATATTATTTTTATAAGAAAAAAATTTGTAAGTACATATTTTATAATTTTTAAAAATTGAAGCTATAAAATATTAATAGCTATGTTTTTGAGACCTGAAGAAAAACGTAACCACGTTTGAAACGTCGTCTGATTTAGATACTTAGCTACAAATATAGACCTAAAGCATAAACATTATATTTTATGTATAAGGGTTCAAAGTACGTGTACAAAAATCAGTGCCAACTTAAGTGTCCTACTTTGACCACAACAAAGTCGGCGATTTTTTTTTTCCGTCAAACGACGCGACGAAGCGAATTTATGTATCGGTAATTTTTGAACTTTTATTTTATACCTATAATTTATTAACGTTTTTTTATTAATTGTCGTTATCAATCAAATTAAAAAAAAAAGTATGATTTTTTTTTTATTTTAACCTGCCCAGACCACCTAGCTCAACCAATACTAAGGACCAGGAATCGCCACTGCCCACACTAGTAACTTCCAATTGGTGTTCTTGAAAACCATAAACATATTTACCTAAGGGCTGGGTGGTAGAGTATATATTACATAATTATGTATTATATAGTGTAATAATTTTGGGTTTTTGGATAATCAGTATATAGGTAGGAATAGATATAGAGATTCAGGGAAAAATGAGACATTACCTATATTTTATACTTTTTTTCCTAACTCTTCTCGGTATAGAGGTATTAATTATTTAAGCCATTTATTTCAAAACAGACTATTGGCTAAAAAAATACCAAAAATCAGGGGAGTGTACTTACAAAAAAAAAACAAAAAAAACATGGTTTCAAAGAATATAAAAGTGTCATATGCTAAATTTCGATTTTGAAGCGATTTTGATGGTAAGAATTTTTCGAATTAAAACATTTTTGAAAAGTTTTTTCTTGCAACATTTTGGTTTTTAGCTTTTAAAAGGGTAGTTTTAAAAAACTCAAAATTACACAACATTTAGATGGTATAGGTATACATTTTTGGTAAGAATTTGAAATCGATATAGCATTGTTTTTTTTTTTTCAAAATATTTGAGTTAAAAAACATTTTTTAAGAATTTTAAATACTTAATTATTGAATTTAAAAAAAAAAAATTACTAGTTGTTGACTATGTCATTATTATGTAACAAAAAAATAGACTGGGTTCGGAATCATTTTTTGTTCTTGAAATATTTGAGACGAAAATTATTATTCAACTGTTTTTCTTAGTTTAAAAAAAAAGTGTCCGTTGAATTTTTTTTTAATATTTACCCATTTGGTATTGTGTAATTATGTGTAAGATAAAATTAGTCTGAAGTGAATATCTTATTCCGTTCCCGAGATATTCCAGATAAATGACATTTTACAGCTCCTTTTTAAATTGCTGTAGTAAAAAAACGGTTAGTTGAATTTGTTAGAAAACCTTTTCAGCACGTTATGACATTATTATATGTAAAATAAAATTTTTCCGAGGTCGATATCTTTATGCGTTCTCGAGATTTGGTGGACGAAAATTGTACCCCGAACGTACGTACATATATACACACATACAGACATCTTGCTAAAAAAGATGGATTCTGATTCTAGAGACCTCAAAACGTGAAGATATGTCAAAATTTTCAATTCGACAAAGTAAAAAATATTATATATTTAGTACGTAAGGGGTTTTTCTTCATTTTTATATCTTTTTACAAATTAGGAACTACAAAATATTTTTCTTGCATACAATTCATACCCGTGACCTCTTTTCAAGACCTCTTTTTAACTATTATTGGGATAAATATAGTTATAACTTCAATGGAAATACTATAAAACAAAGTCTTTCTGGCAGAAGAAAATGGCATTCAAATTATTGTCCCCCGGAGTAAGGCAGACATTTGACAAAAATTCATTCATTGTCCATTTTTCCCCAATTTTCTGGTCTTATTTGCTTACAAAGTTTAAATTCTAAAAACTAAACTGAGGCGATAGCGTTGGTCCTTTCTGCCCTAGGGTACCACTCTCCCGTACATATGAACAATGATAATTGAAATGTCTTAAAACTTTGGTCCTGACAAAAATTGCAGATTTGTACAAAGAACATTTGTACCATGGACCATTTTTGTTGTTTTTTTTTTTTTTTAATACATGTTTCAAAGGTCATCACTCTTTGTGCAAGTGCATCCTTACTAACTCACTTCCTAAGTGCATTTTCTTATCCCTACAATATTTCTGCTAACTTGAAACCAAATTGAATACTAGCTTAGCCAACAAAATTCTATCTGCTGGTTTCATTGTAAACATTATAAAATCTCCAACTCGTTTGTATGATCATAAAGTTAAAAATTACTATGCAGATACAGACTATTTTACTGCATTTTTTTTATGGAAATAAAGATTCTATCCATAAAGAATATTTTCAAAAAAAAAAACTCTCCAATGAACAATAAAAAATAGAAACCCATAATAGTAACTTTCTACTTTTACAGCTTGCAGCAGGAAGCCAAAACATATTACAATTTTGAAAAACCTCTCTTATGGGGCGAACAACATCTGCAGAGTCATCAATTTGGTGAATAAATGCAGTACGCTTTGCCAGTCCACTTTGTTGCAAATAGCCATATAACAGTAATGTTCAATGAACCACAAAAGGATCACACAAAAATCCAGTTTAAATCCCTGCGAATTGATATAACAATTGTTCGGGAGGACATAAAATCTTGTCCTTTTTAATCTAGCCTAGCCGAATGGTGACACACTTTTTCGGGAATGTATCCTATATATCCACTTCTGAATTAGAGAAAGAACGTCGACAATGGATAAGCTTTTTCTATTGTGTGCTCCAAAACAAAGCCAACAATCTAAGCACCTAGGTATATCCGTTGCCAAATCAAAGTGGAGTCCATTGAATATTCCATTTCCCTTAAAATTGAAAAAAAAAAAAAGAAAACAAGAAACATGGAATTGTTTGGCTCAAAGGGATTTTGCTCAAAGGGAAATATCTGAACATCTCTCTGGTTGTCCTGTGCGAGTCCATCTCGTTGGACTTTAAACTCCTCCGTTCCGTTCGGCTCCTATTTGCTTATTCAAAAATGTGTTCGTTTAGCTTGTTCTTTTTCCGCTCTCTCCCTATTTCTCATACCCCATCATGTTGGAATGGCGATGAACATCATAAATTGACCCACTTATTGAGCGGGCTCCGGAGGGAATAGGTAAAGCAAAAAGGAACAACCCCAAATAATGATAGAAAAATATTATGGTTGGAACATTTTCCAATTGGAAGCCATGAATACCAGATTACGACATACGACGACGTATGAATAGGTACAGTGTGTTCGTAACAAATTGTCCGGATGACGATAGACATCTTCTTGGCAAATACCATTTCGTATCTGAATGACGACTCAATAGGATATTTTCCAGATGGAAATTTCCGATAAGTCTCAAGTCATCAGGCGGCCATGTCGGACTGGGGTTATCATGGCGTGTGGCGCGTCCTGTCCCGCGTATAGTTATGCTCACACAAAAATATGAGATGAGTTTTTCATTTTACAAAGGATTCTTCTTTTCAGTGTTTTTTTTTTTTTTTTCAAAAATTCTCCTTTCGGTGATTTTTTTTATTTTTTTGCTGGTTGAGATTTGAGAACAAACGTATCTAGATTGACCCAGTTCAGGTATATTTTTGTGTTCAATCTGTGTGCTCGCACGACAACGCGAGGACATCCGAAGTTATCTTTTTGACAGAATCTGTGTTTGTGCGAGGACGAACGGAGCAAATCTACGATAGCTTAATGCTGCAGGAGCAGAACATCAGTCCAGGTCCAGGCCAATTGTTTCTCAACCAAATGAATGTGAATGCGAGCCGAGGAGAGGAAGTGTGTTTTTATATATATATATTTTTTGTGAATGGGTTATTTCGCAGGAAGTGAAAATAGAAATACAAAAAAAATAAAACAGGGAATTGGGTCTATTTGCTAGAAATCACCAAGCTCCATCAATGGATACACTCTGTCGCCTGTGGAGATTTAGAAGTTTCCTTGTTCAGATTTGCATTTCGTTTGCGTTCGCAAAAGATCATTTTGCTCCTCATCTCGCTTCTTTATTTTTTTTGTTGTTCGTCTCTATATAATGTATTTCATTTAGATTGCGGCCGTTATGGGTGTTTTTTTATTTTTTTGCTTATAGACTTTTGTTTGATATTCGTTTAAGGTCATTTGAAGAACTTATGAAATTTACAGAATATGCAAATGAAATGCCTCGAGTTTGTTTTGTCGTATATCTATATATATAACTATTGGCTGGTTTATAAATATAAGAATACATATACATAACCTAGTTTCCTTAGTGGTTTATTTTTTTATGAAAAATTGAAGGACACATATGATAGTATTTGACTGAAGATGAGTAATATTATTTATTAGTTTTTTATTTGATAGTAAACTATACGATTTGCTTTTCACAAAAGTTTACGTTAACTATTGTGTTTACATATGGCAAGTTTTATTTTCACTACTCAATTCCTCACGACTTGCGTTAAAAAAAAAGACTTGACTATAGTGAAGCAACCAAATTGTAGTCAATAATCATCAAGTTACAAATTTTACTTATAATTTTGAGGTTTTCCGATATAAAGCTACCTAACATCCATGATATTATACATACATAAACTAAGAACTTGGCGTACTTTTAGATCTCAGTACTTTTCATGGCTGACTTGTATACACTTATACACTCCAATCCACTTGAATAGAAACATACTTTTTTTTACTATCAGTGCGTTTCGCGCTTTGGTAAATTTATAAATTCACCTTTTGGTTTGAGTTTCTAAAAGAGGGATCTATTTCGAATAAAACTGGATGGATAGAATAATTCAGGAAAAAACCATAAGGTTATTTTTTACCACTTTTCTAATTACTTCATTAAATACACTGTTTTTTTTTGCTCCACTTGAATAGAAACAGTGTGCGTTTTGTCTCTAAAGATTACGGTAAGAAGAAAAAATATTGTTTTAATAATGGAAGTGAATATTAAAATTAATAATTGTTTTATCAAAGAAAAGATGGGCCGCGGAAAACCATTAAACCCTGCAGAAAAAGCCAAAATAGAAGTACACGCGGAAAACAAGCTTCCCTCACGCACAATTGCCAACAAAACAAGTAGAAGTGTGAAAATTGTTTGATCGAACCTTAGAAACAAAGAAAACTATGAAAAAAATGTGTAAGGTAGGCAATCAAGAGCCGCAACAGAAGCAGACAGAAGGAAGATAACTAGACTGGCTTCAAATTCAAGCACTTCTACTGCTAAAATCAAGGTGAAGAGTGGTATTATAGCAAACTAAAATCTCGAATAACAAAATCTCGATTATTTCTTATAAATCTTGAAATACGAAATCTCGCAAATTAATAAACAAGCTTTTCATAAACTCGCATTAACAAAATCTCGCTTTCAACAATCTCGCATTTACATTTCACAACCAAATTTCAACTAAAATCTCGAAAACAAAAATCTCGCATTAACACATCACGTTGAAAAATTCGGAACTGTAAAATAAAATCTTGCAAATGGAAAATGAAAAATCTGAGGCCTAAAAAGGGATATAAAATCATTGAACCCGATACGCCGGCCGGCCACCCAAAGTACTTTTTATTACAAATAAACTGAAAACACACCAACTGACAACATAGGCGCCTGCCTGGCGACTGAGCATACCCTAAGCGGAGCGAGTAAGCGGGCCACCCAATCTACTGTTTATTGCACATAAACTGAAAGCACACTAACTGACCACATATACAAAGGAAAAACCTTGTATAACGTACATTTTAAGTCCTATATGTTTTTTAATGCGAGATTTTAGTTTTCGAGATTTTAGTTTGCGGGTTTCTGTTATTGCGAGATTTCGTATTGCGGGATTTCGGGTGCGAGATTTGAGTTTGCGAGATTTCGTAGCCAACCCGTATTTTTTTTTCTGAGCCCCAAAATAATTTGATTGGGCATAAAGCCTTACTATAAGTGAGTTGGAGATTAATCAAGTTGAAGCCCAGAAATTTGGGAAAAAAAAAATTGCTCGGGACTACGGCCTGAAACAACCAATTCCCTAAAAGCTTAACTTATTTCAGAGGGTTTTTCGAAGTTGGGGCTTAAGCTTGAAGAGATAATTAAAAAAAAACGGGGTCAGAGCTGAATAATTAACATGTCAAATGCAACAACAATTTACAGTAAAAACTTAGCTTATTTAACAAAAAAAAAATGCAGAATTGGAGAAAAACGACGTGTCGATTTTAGTGCAATTGTTTAATACAACAGCAATTGTTTCTTACGGTTAGCCAGGGCTTAAAGAATCTTGGGGCTTCCAAGGTCAAGTCAATTAAACATACAAAACATTTTTGGACTAAGCAATTACATACAAGAAATCTAGTCAAACGAGCCAAATTCCACAAGCGTGAGTTTTCTCTGTGCACTCAGAAAATCATGCAGATAAGCACATGAATATTTGCAATCTCTCTAGATTTTAGAGTGAAGTGCAAATTTATCGACATATGTATTTTTTGTACAGGAATATAAAATGTATGCAGCTTATACACGAAAATTCATTCACGTTTGCAGAGTTAGGCCGCATACTAATTTTTGGAGCAGCTTTGCCTTATGCCCGACTAAAAGTCTTGAATTTTAAACATTTTATTTTTCAATTGGTAAAATATTGTTTTCTGTGCTTTCCAGTGACAGTTCGAGCAAAACTGGTACCTACTCTAGTAGTTGATTTGGGTAGTTCACGCAAATGATATATCCAGAGCCCAGAGGGCTCATACTGCCGAAACACATATTGTCAGGGCCAAGGAGACCAATATCCGTATTCGTACAAACATTTTGCTAATAACATGAAAAACTACCAGCCAAAGCCCAACATTTTGTCTGTGCATATCTGCTACAGTTTTTGAACTACGACCTTTCAAAGGTGTCTTATTCCGTTACATTTACTTCCGAATTATGTAACGTTATAAGACACATTTGAAAGGTCGTAGTTCGAAAATCTGGCAGATATAACAAAAATTGCTTTGAAGAAAATGTGGGCCTATCCTAGCACTATCATATGCATAGAAAAAAACTTGGGTTTTTTTCTGGTAGTTTTTCAAGTTATGAGCACAATTTGTGTACCTACCAATGCGGCTATTGGTCTCCTTGGCCCTGACCATATGAGCTTTTGCCAGTGAGATTTCATTTTAGTCGCAAAATGGATTGCCAAGCCCCCCCCCCCCCCACAGCCAAATCCTAGATCCGCTATAAAGGTCCTAGTTACCTAGAAAAAAAATCAGTACGTACCTCGTTTTTCTTTTCGTTTTTTCGAACATTATTTTTTGAAATAATTAAATTAAAAAAAAAATAGTAGAACAAAAATTAAATAAATTTCTATACCTAAATAAATTAAAATAATAGGTAAATGGCTATGAGAAATGCTCCTACTTAATGGGGCATATTCCTAGTCGCAGATAGACCCAGGTTTAACTAAACCACAGTTTAAGACAATTTTGGCTCAATGAATACAGACCGATTTTAATTACAAATTGTTGGTTTTATATTTTTATAAGATAATTAACTTGGTATACTACACAAATAGCTTCAAATATTTTGAAATGATAAACTTGAAAAAATAGAATCAACGTCCGAAAATTCATCTAAACCTATGTTTAACTTAGACCCAGCTCTAAAATGACTATGAATATGCCCCAATATGTTTAGTTTTGCTTTGTTTATGTATGTGTAAATTTTTTATATTTAAGAATTAAGAAGTTTGGTAAGCTCACCTCCTGCATAAATAGGGAAAAAGAACCCTTCCTGTTCACAGGCTCGATTTTGTCTTTCTTTTACTCAAACAACATGCTTTAGTTTCATGTTGTTTCTCATGTAAATAACGTTGTAGGCGTACTAAAAGGCAAGAACGTTTCTAATGGAAATTCCCTAAAATGACTTTTTCCCACCTTTACTAGTGTTTATTAATTTTTTTTTAAGCTGCAAACACATAATTTTCACTGTAATTTTTTATTTTTTTTTATATCTTACTACTATTAAGTCTACATTTTTTTATTAAATTTAATATTGTGACTAAAACCGTCAAAAATCTATGGATAAATTATTAAATTTCCGTGCTCCTTTTGCAATCCACGTTTCATAACCAAAACAATTTGTTGCCCTATAAAATAAGCCACCTCACAAAAGATAATCAAAGAAAATCCAATGATAATACCGCAGTAATTCCCGATAGTACCTGTGTTAGAAGAATACATTTTCCACTTTCATTATCATATAAATCTAGGAATTAATTCCTACCACTTACATAAATGTAGGTATAGGACTTACCAAACGCCTCGAACCAAGAATTTGTTACAATCTTTCGGTAATACTTTATATATTGCTCAGCAAAGTATACCCTTAACACAGTGACAATCGTTTTCCTCTTTTGACCTAAAATGAAAAAGAAAAAAAAAAGGTAATATTTATGCGGGTATCTGGTGTAAATCTCAAAGGGATTCATTAGAGGATTAGATTATTATAGACATCTTCATTAACATGAGTGTTTTTAATATTATAATGTGCATAGGTGCGCTTAAAAAATGTTTAGCAAAAATATTCATGGACCCTGAAGTGATATATTTTAGGTAAAAAATAAAAATACTTACGACAAGTCAGTTATTTTAAATCAGATAGTGGTAAACTGTTTAGGAAAGATTTGTACTGGATGTCATCACAAGACGGCAAACATTGAGGACAATATAGTGCGTCTTCGGCTTCCCTCTCTAGCCTGGGATGAAGATTTTATATGTTAGGACACTTTTCCATTTAACTGCAAGAAAAAATGTAAATACAATTTGATAGAAACATACAATTATAATAATTGAAAGAATTTAAACCAATGAAAATAAACTGATGTCTATATGACTGACTAATGGCTAAAACAGATAGAGCTATAAAAAAAAGAGTTAGCCATCGACTAAAATGTTGCGTCTTAGAAAGGTAACAATTACAGCCCTAACTGATGAGGTCCACTGTAGTTGTTATCCGAAACGCATTGGACTAAAAGTCGCTTAAAAACTTATCATTAAATTTCATTCAATACAGTCCACTAAAATAAAAAACAAAAACAATATAAATTCTATTGTTTAGGTTTTTCTTTCTTTATAAAATGTTAGGACATTTTTAAAAATAAAATTTGGTATGCCAACTTTTAGTATTTATCAAATTACAATTTTACACAACATTAACACCTTCACTGTCCAATGTATCATATTTGATACACAACATTTTTGTTTCCCTTTGTCTCCCACGTCCATGTATCATACATTTATGTGATACATTTTGGAATTCGGCTTCACTATCCCAATACAAACTGATTTTTTAACATCAATACGTTCATTATTTTTTCTTAGACAAAAAAAAAACATCAGCTATACGTCCCATGTATCATACATATATGATACACAATTTTTCTTCTATTGTGTCGCCTATATGTATCATATATGATATATTATAAACATGTCTTTTCGAAAATAAGTTTTTTATTAAAAAAAAAAAATGGGTAAGAACATTCATATTATTTTGTAGGTAAAGTTTGGTACTTAACAAAACTGCAAAAAAAAAATGGAAAAATGTTTACGAAAAAAATGTTCACAAGTAAATTTATACACAGAACAATTTTATCTTTTTCAAATAGCAACAAAATATTTTATTAAGGTGACATTCAACTATTAAAAAAATAATAATTTAAATAAACAAGAATTTAGAAATTTGTTTCTTTATCATTGAGTTGCATATTGAAGCATTTCGTGGAGAATGCTTTGCTGCATTGTTTGCACTCTGTAGCGCAGTCGAAACTTGCTTCTTAGTTCGAACTAAAGGCTGCACGACCGTTTCTCTTCTTCTTGCACTTGCAACATTGAGAGTTAGGCTTTATCCGTTAGTTTTGTTTATGCATATTGCATCTTGGATTTATCACTGCAACACGAAATATGGCGTCAATCGAAATTTTTGAATACCATAAGGCTAAGCGCGCACATGCAACTCTTACCGAAATTAAATAGTTTAATCACTAGTTGATACATTCCCGCGCACACAAGCAACTGTTTTACCAATTTTTAAATTTTATAATGCCAAGAATCGAATGGATCACCTTTTTAGTATAATTTTCTGCATAGCTTTCCAAATTTGTTTACACATGAATGTAGGATGGCATTATAGCTTTAATTGAGTACTTTGTTTTTAAATATCCGACAAATATAACTCAAGTTATAAGCCTAATAAATTGGCCAAATCTGCTTTTTTTCAAGGTTTAATGCAAAAATGTAGGTAATGGAAAATCAAATTGATGAGGTCTTTTACTACCATTTTAGTATGAAATTTGTTGCCCCTTCCCAATAATTTTTATATAGAATAGAGCCTGACACTTCTTCATTATTTAAAGACCTTAACATTGAAGATCTGATCTTTATGATCGAAGTGATAATTTTTTGAATAAAGCCATCTCGGTTGAAAAATTATTTTTTAAATTTGGATAACTGTGCTTCTGAAGATGAAGCTTGTCTGCGGCGATGAATATCTACCACAAAAGAAGAGCAATTCATTTGGGGTGATCGTTTAGTTCGTGTCGAAAAATCGGTGACTGAATAGTTTCTGCATGTGAGCGCACTCTCATAAGAGCATGGGATTCATTTTAGCAACCAAACTGCTTCGTGACTAAAAGTTGCATGTGCGCGCTTAACCTTAATCATACTTTTTTTGTAAGGGGGGATGAAATGAAGCCAATTGATCTGGGATTTTGGGCTAGAATTATTAGGCAATATATTTGGTGTGACTCGAATTCAATAAGGCATGAAAAACTCTCGGATAAGTAAGACTTGGTTTCCGTTACATTACTCGAAGTTAGCTTTGTGAATTTATAAAAAAAAAAAATACGCATACGCCGTATTGTGCAAATAAATAATTTTTAAACTATCCATACCTTGACTATTTTTTTAAATTTCTTATTTGAATATAAAGAATCAACTTTAATACGCCCCATGAATAATATTTGATACACAATTTTTTTCCCGCGTCTCATACGTCCATGTATCGCATTTAATAAGTTTTGGAATTCAGATTTACTGTCCCCATACAAATTGATTTGATCTATATGTCCGAAGTTATTATTATTACGCCCAAGAGATCACATAAGTGACAACATCACACATCATGTTATATAGTTAGTACATAATTATTATCATACTTTACAATGAATCACATGTGATTCATTGGACGTATTGATATGAAATGAAGCTATCATACATACGTCCATGTATCATATATGAACACGAAACAAAATCCAACAGTGAGCAATTATTTACGCAACGAACTTATTCTATGTTGCCTTTTAAGTATTGGACATGGTGATGTTTTCAATCAGTTGGTATGGGGACAGTGAAGGCGAACTAGTAGGAGACCGAGTATGATCCATGGGACGTATAGTTGATGTCTTGAAAAATAAATGGACGTATGGGTGATTTTAAATCAGTTTGTATGGGGACAGTGAAGGTGTTAAAAAAATATTCATTTACCCCTTTTCAAGATATTTAATTTTCAAAAAAAAAAAAGATTTCAATATTTTTTTTTTTTTTATTTAAATTTGAAAAATTGTTAAAATTGTAAAGGACCTCTGTTTTAAAATGTTTGGTAAATATCGGTTCAGCAGTTAATAAGAAATTTGAAAACCGAAAAAAAAGGTTCTATATGACAGGTAGGTACCGTTAATTACCGTTACCAGTAAATTTGTTTTCAAAATATTGACCATAATCTAAATATGTAGTAATTTAATTTTTTTTTATCAAAATCGTTAGAGCCTTTTTGAAATAAATAATTTTTTGTATATTGGTTGTATGGGAGGTACCGTTATTTCTTGAAATAAAAAAACATCCAATTTTGCCTCTAGGAAATCCCCAAATAACCAGTGGTGTAGACTGCAGGTCGAGGTACAGACAGACAGACTGACAGGCCGACAGAATTGCGGGAGCCACTTGCTTCGCATTCTCTATCATCGTTATGTTAGGGAAAATTGATATCGATTGAGTTCGATTTTTCGCACGAGTTCTAAACTTCTCCTATAGTACCTATGTATGTATGTATATCCCCAGTGGCGTACGCAGGGGGGCTTAAGGGGATTGAGCCCCCCCTATTTTGAAAAGTACAGAAATCGAATAGGAATAAATGTTTATAATTGATGTTATTAGAACTATACTTAAGATAAACATGAGTTTAGCGAAACCACTACGAAAACGCCCAAATAATAATTTGTATAATGAGAATTCCCTTGAAAAATGTTACCATTTTTTTCATTGTATTTGTATAGCTACTGCTTCTGCTAATGTCTGTTCCTTTACTGTAAATTAATGTGATTTTCTGCGCATTTCGTTCCCAAGTTCTGTCAATTTCGTTTCTATTATATGAACTTGACAGGACTTTGAACTAAAAATCAGAGGAACGGAACACACTTAATAAATGCATTTAAAAACATATAGGACTTGTAAAAGTTACGTTATACGCGGGTTTTTGGTTGTCAGTTGGTGTACTTTCAGTCCATTGGCTATGAACTTATTTAAAGAAAAAACGGACATTTTATTTATTAAAATGTGAATACACTTTTCGCCTATACCCCTATTACCGTTGTCGTTGTTTAAATGGAGTCTATAAAGTGGATTTTTGTCGAAGTGGATTTTTACAAGAAATATTTGCTTACAAAGAAAGAAAGGTAATATTCATTTCATAACTATAGGGAGTATTTTGCGTGTTTTTCCTTTTGTTTTTTTTTTTTCTATTGAAATTTAACTTCTGGTGGTTGATAATAAGAAAGGCTTTAATTTTGTTTGCTATTTTGTGATACCTTAAAAAAATTTCACCAAAATTAAAGTAGTAGCCCGTAGCGTAATGGTTAGTGCGTTCGACTGTCAGGCTGGAGGTCTGGGTTCGCTACCCAGCCTCGTCCACCTAAAAACTAAAATTTTTTTTTTCAGGGCTACTGCCTCTTGCGAAGAATTGACAAATCCTCCAAGAGTATCACTTGTCACGAATAAGTGCTTCTCGTCTAGCCGTTCGGATATGGCATAAAATTGTAGGTCCCTTCCATTCTTGCCGAAAGGCGCACACAGGAATGGTTGCGAGTTGTTAGTCACTAGGCCCTGGTTCTTCATGAGCCGTTGTGCCACCCGATTTATTTTTTTTTTTTAAGAAAAGTGTAAAAATATATTGCCAGTATTGTCAAGTTGATGAAAGATGGTAGAAATGTTTCATTTTGTATTAAAATAAGTATCAAAACAGATCATACAATGTGTTATGTGTTGAAAATACACAATATTTGTTCCTTTAAAAGGACGGTTACTCTTAGAAAGGTGCTCTTGTATCGTCTTTTTTTTTCAGCGCTAAAAAATACTTTAAAATAAAGTACAATATTTCATATATAAACCACCAAAAGCAGCAGATGTATCAGAGCATTTAGCTGAACATGAGTGAACAAAAATCTCGTAATTAATTTAAACAAAATACTCCTAAAAAAGGTATTAAAAACTTATATTTCACTTTGATTGGATTTTCAAGTTGATGAACGCCACCCCCCCTACTTCTTTCCATAGCTGAAAGGCAAGACCCGCCCTTAAAGAGAGTACAGGTGCAAAATTAGCTAGGATAATGGAAATCCTGTTCTGGTGGAAAATCATTTTTACATAGCTCTATCATTATTACAGAACGGAAATTAAAAATTATTCATTTATCAGTTAAAATTCACATAAACACACACATATGTATAAAAACTCACAGCGATATCTTCGTAAACATTCAAGATGCCTCAGGGTACAGTATACAGTTCTCGTTCCATTTGGAGTTAGCTCTAAAGGCATATTGAATGGCAGGCAGTTGCATAGGACAAGTATACTTTTTAAACGACATCGAGTAACACAATTATTAAAGCTATAATGAAGGCGTCCCAATTTATAGTCATCCGGACTTTCATCATGAAAATAGCAATTTCTCTGTACGAGATAGATATGTTTATTGAAAATTTAAGTCCATATAAATGATATACAGGTAGAAAGATATTTATTTATTTACAGTCTTGGGGCTAAATTGCCTCACAGCTTGAACACTGTCGACAACATAAGGTGTAATTGCCAGGAAGTTATCCTCCCCATTTGTGATGAAATTCTCTGAAGAACCACCTGAAGACATATCCGGATATTTATTAGCTGAATGAACTATAACCTGATGGAATTTATTTAAATAAAAAAAAAATTAAATAATATACTCATATCGAATATAAATATTGTTGTTTTTAGAGTACTTAGCAAATACATAATACTCACTACTGTCCCATCAATATGGAGCAAAGGATAGTGAATGTCCTTGGAGCTAGTATTAAGAACAACAGTCAGACCAAGATCTGAATGTGAGAAACGATGTTTTTGCCTACGGGTGCGATAACTACAAAGGCACATTATAATAATTTCACCAAAACACATGGCAATGACAAAGATAGTATTATTTTCTTATCTCACTTGTCGTTAGAATTGAAGGTACAACAGTATCCATAGCTGGTAAGAGTTGTTTGGAATGTACGACTCGAGAAGCAGTTAACAGCTTTCCCTCCTAAAAAGCATTTAACAAGCAGTTCTCCGCAAGGAGGTGTGAGCTATGATACGAGTATAATGTTATTGTTAATTTTGATTTATGTTTATTTAATATCTTGTTTATGTTAGTTCTGGTGTAAGATGGAGATGTCCTTTGTTAAAGAAAATAGATATCAGTGCCTAGCTTAAAATATCAAGTTAGTATAATGTTGAAATAAATCTCCATTTAAATCATTTCATTTTGATAAGTACAACACTTGGGTTTTTGGGTGTTAAAGTCTCTAGACGCATTTCTGTATCTTACCACTGCAATCTTCTTCAAAGTATTGTAATATTTCTCATCATCGCCAGTATCGTATATATCCAGAAACTGCTGGAATTCATACACATCGGGTATCTCTGATATTGTAAAATCCTTATCATAAAGCAAACCCAAATACGCAATGTGCTGCATAAAATATTTTTCGCTTCTCCTTTGGGGATCAGCTTGACTTCTACAAACAAAATAATTCAAAATTTTCACCTTAAATCAGTCATCGCATTCTCTACTCACAACTCATATGCATATTTCTCAGCAGCCTGTCGTGAAATCCTGTTGTTAGAACAAATCGAGATAGCTGGAAAAGGAACCTTCTCAATTGGATACAATGGGTCATAGAGAGTTGTTGAAAAATATTGCTGAACGAATTCAGCCCATGCATCCGAGAGAAACACAATTAACAATGATATTGTGCAAACATGCACACTAAACCAGATGAGTCTTCAAAATTAAAAAAATTAATTCATATACATAATTTTATTTTGAATATTTAATATTTTGTACTTTTCCAAAAATCCATACGAAGGATCCACCATTTTCGAATAACATGGCAACGATGTGTGTTCAATGAAATCAACAAAATCCTTGCTAAATCTCGAAGTTGCAGTATTCTTTCGTTTTGGTGGTGTAGTCACCCACCAACTAATCGACTTGTCAATATGAAACTTAGTTACCATTATTATCACTAGATAGGTATTATAGGATCTCAAGTTCTCGACAGCTCTACTTTTTCAAAGAAAACTAAATGGATAATTCTTGTTGTATATATTTTTGAAGTGACTTTGATATTTTTATCCTTAAGTCTTGCGCTGTCTGGATGATAATGGATTTATAACATTAGGACTTTAATATGATGATGGCTATATGGCTATTAAGTGTTAATTAGTGAAAATTATTTTCACTTTCAAAATAATATTGTTTGTAGGGTAAATTTTGATTGTTCGTCATAAGGAATCAAAAACATATTTAAACAGGTGTGAAAATTAGAAACTAAAAATCTATCAGAGTGTTTTGTTATTTTACACTAACACATAAAATACGAAAAAGGTGTTCTTAGTTCGGGTGTACCTTTATACAGGGTGTCCTAACGTCACTTATCCAGACGGAAATAATGGGTTCCTGAGATGATTTTAAGTCGAAAATATTAAGATTTTCTAGTTTTTGCTTCTTCTTCGACTTAATACTTTTTTTTATGATTTTCGGTCTCGTTTCTTTAACTAACTTTAACTTTGCCAAAATACAACCGATTCCTATAGTTTTCAACACAAGAGGACCTAGCAGTTTTTACCCGCTTTACAACGTTTTTCTATGTGCATAACAGTTCTCCCGCAAATTATTATCAAACCCATTTTATGCCGTTTTTTTTTTGCTTTTTACTTTGATTTCCTTTTTTTTTTTACAAAAACACGTAAATAACATTTTTACATTTTTAATATGAAATCCCAATTTCTTCCCTTAAAATTAGTCAATCTTTTTTTAACAAAACAAATACATTTAAAATTATTAACAAAATAGAAATTTGAAAAAAATCAAGAAAATTTGAATATTTAAGAAAAAACGAAGAAATGAATTTCTGACAGAACGGTAGCAGTGGTAATTTTTCAATATTTTTGGTATAACTCGAAGTCTAAGCCTTTTTTTAGAATTTAACTTAAGACACTTTTAGTAGCAAATAAGATTTGCTTTCATGGTTAGTAGTTTAAAAAATTTTGTAAAAAAATTAAAGTAGGACAATTTAACAAGAACTGACAACTGACCTAAACAAAATAAAATAATCACATATTTTAATTTTTTTACTAAATTGCTCATAAATAATTTTATTTTTAAAAACAGATTTATGCAATACAGATATGAGAATGAAACAAATAAGATACTAAAGCCTTTTGTACGAGGCAACGGATCAAATTATTTTTGATGAAAATTAGGTAAAATATAACCTTTTTTTTTGACTTGCAATGCATTGGTACAACATAGATTGTATGGGAAATTACCAACAAGTTTCGCCACACACTCAGAATAGTCTGCTTCGAGAAAAACAACTTGATTATTAAAAAGTTAAATACAAAAATTTCTTTTATTTAATTGCTAAAGAAAAACTATATTTTACAAAATGCACGACCAAAGCCAAAGATTTGGCACTCTTTGGCTTTTGCATGAATTTTAAATCAAAAGAATCGTTGTTAGATAAAAGAGTGAGACAACCATATTCTCTCCGAGCAGGAAAGTTGTCCTTCGCTGGGTCTGTTCGGTTTGTTGTGGAACCTTGTTTCTTTAAATCATGAACATAGATTATGATCAAATATGTCATTAGAGGATTCAAAATCAGTGGGTACCGCAGTTTTATCTGTCCGTCTGTCAATTTGTAACACCCAGGCCTACAGACTGAACGAATAGATCCATTTATTAACAGAGTACTTTCTATTTTTTTTAGCTTCCAAATAACCTCAGTAATATTAATTATGTTCAATAATTTTTTTGTTCTAATTTAAATAAAATGATTTATTTTAAAATTTTTATTTTTATTACCCAAAAAATATACATTTAAATATTTTAAATATTTTTTTCTTAGAAAAAGACTCTACATTTTTCTTCTGTCTTTCATTATATAATTTTAAAGAAGAAATCAAAAAGAAGAAATGATAAAAGATTTGGAAACCAAAAACGAGTGTTTTTGTAATTCGAAAACGGCAAGTAAAAATTTTACTATTTTGTTTTTAACACTGAATATAAAATTACAGGAGTATTCAATGCTAAAAACAAACATTTTATTTTATTTGAAATTTATTTAATCCATAAAAATAGGCGTTTCGCCCAAGCCATCTAACATGGACAAATCAATACGATTTCCCAAAGTCAAATACCTCAACGGAAACACAGCACCGCCTTTTCTAGAACTTTTTTCTTGTTTGTTCTTTGATGCATCTTATGCAAAGTCGACCCCATAATAAATAATGTTAATCTTCTTCTTTCGACCGGTGCTCCCGGTTTTGGATTGTTCTATGTCTGAGGCCAACTAATTGCAGTTGTCAATGCATTTGTTTCAACCAGGAGTTTTTGCGCCTGCCTTTCTTTCGCGATAGTGTTGGAACGTCTTAAAAGATGTTAATATAATAAAAAAAAGTACGCATACGGCCCAATGCACTTTTGAACTTTGTTTTTCTGTTATATCAAGGCTCTGTTTGATTTACCATTTCTTGTAGAATTAAACATTAATTGAAGCTCATCTTAAGATCAATACGGACAAATATGTTTAAAAGACTGTTAAAAACATTATGTTTTCAGTTTAGTACAAAATAAAATGCACGACTGGATCACATGAACTCGCTCTTATATTGTAGCTATTATTAGAGAAGAATGAAGACATAAGATCGTATTTGTTAGTTTTTACTTGCTCTCTATATTTAGATTGGTTACGTGTCAGAACAAAATTTCGAAGTTTCAATCAAAGCTAACATTACAATGATGGAGTCCAAAAAATTGATTTTCAAGAAGACCACCTAGTGCATTCGCACTGATTTTCTTCAAATTTAAATTTTTGTTTAGCCTCATCTAGAACGGCGATTCAGTGGCGTGGCGTGGAGGCAGAGGGTGCACAGGACCGGGCGACACCCTTCTAGGGGGCAACAAGTTGAGCAACAAAGAATTTAAAATAAAACGATTTCAATATCATCATCTGTTTTTTCTGCATATTAACAATTATTTTGAATTTTCGTTCAAAATTGTTTTCCCTACAAATGTGTTCAACATTTTGTTTGTATACAAAAATTATTTTTTTTTAAACTGCTCCAACTATTTTTAAAATGTTGTTTGGGCATGGAATTCATATTTGTTCAAGAAAACAAATGGCATCTTATTTGGTAAGCTGAAAATACTAAAGCTATAGAATTTAAGCGATTAGTCAAAATAATTTGATGCTTTTACAATTTTGTGCAAAATTTAAGTTGATTTAGTATGATATTAAATTATTTTCAGTATGAAACTACGTTTAAAATTGTATTTTTAAAATTTTAAACGTGTTGTGCACCGTAGGAACTATCTATCTCATAATATTTTACTTAAGTTAATTAGTTATAATAGATCGCTATTGGAAAGTAAGATAGTGAATACGCCCCAATGAATTTAATTGGAAAAATTAACACAAAACCACTATTGTATCTTTTATTCTTATCTTATTCTTATTTATACTGAGAAACATTTGTTATTAAGTAAATAAATAAATAAAAATCACTTTGCTTTTGTCACGACCATATCGGTCAAAATCTGTTTCTGTTCTGTTCAAAGTTCAATTGCTTTTCGCTTGTATATAATCTTTGCTCTCAATTCTTTTACCATAATATTTACCATAATTTATACAAACATCGACTGCATGAGTTGCCAGACTCATGCGGTTCGATACAAGTATACCTACTATAAAAATAGTTTTGTCTCTGATTTCTTTTTGTTTATTTTAGCAGAAGTTTAGATTATAATACAAATAACCGTGTGCAAAATAAGAACAAAATTGATTTAGCCACTTACATAATGCGCATAAATAACCCAAAAAAAGGCAATTTTCTTTAAAAAAAAAAACGAACTCTTATTTCCATTTAATGGCACAAAGTCGATATGAAATTGGTGTATGGCTAAGGTAAAAATGCTTAAACAAAAATGCACTTCTTCTCTAGGAAGTCTTATGTACCAAATTTTAAGCAAATCTGCCAACCCCACTTATAGTCTCGAGTTGGATGTAGACGTACAATAATGGATATACGGACTGATGAAAACATAACTTTCTTTGACTTATCTCTGGCCCTTATTGCGAGTGTCGTTCAACTTTTGATGCGACAATAGTCGAAAGTATCGATACAATTTGTTTTTAGTATTGTGTATCTCAATCGACAGAGATATCTCTTACTGTGAATAGCGAAATTGGTTATTGTGAAAAAATCCTATATTTTGACATCGTGTCAGTGATGGTACATGTAGGGAAAATTTTACTAAAAATAATTTTGTTTTCTTAAAATTTTCCCATCATTCACGCTGTAATGACGATTGAGTTCAATATAATATGTCAAAAAGAAAAAAAAATAGATAATTTTTTGACGTTTCCAAACCCCTATGAATGAGTTTGTTTATTGACGTCACTTTCTCTGTGTCAGTCACATAATATCTATGCTGTGTTATTATATGTACTCGTACATGTATGTATGTTTCACGAAAAAAAATATTGCTTTTTTTTACTTGGATGAAAAAACAACCACGACGGCAACGCGACGACTGATTACTAGGAGGCAATCAAAGGGTGGTTTTTTCTCTATCGATAATTAGCTAAATATTATAGAAAATGTGTTATTTGTGTGATATAGGTGTTGTCCTTTCATTATCTTATTAATTATTTCGGAAATAAAAGATAAACTTATTAAATTACATTCTATTTTTGATTATTTAATTGAAATCGCTCACAGTCGAACAGAACATTGTAAACGAGAAACGAAAAGGATCGAATGTCAAAATGAAAATGAATGTTAAAAATAGAGATACGCAATACCAAAATAATTTTTCGACGATCGACTGTCGACAAAAGTCGTTTATCGATAAGTTAACGACATTAATTAATTATTAAAACTGCAAGTTTTTGAAAGCACTGGGAAAACTAATGAAAAAATCCTAATAAAGTTCAATTTCGAAAAATGGATTTTAATGGTTTTTTTTTTTAATTGAGTTATCTTAAACATAATTTTTTTTTGAAACTGTACATTTTGGTTTAAGAAGAAAATTGAAAAAGACGTTTTGGCTTCAAAGAAATATCATGATTTTGTTGTGTTGCCGTTGTATTAAAGCAGGTTTTTTTAAGTAAATGATTCCTCTCGTACGTAAACCAGGGGCAGGGCAAAGGGAACCCCTGGTATATGGCTTCTTCTTATTTTTTTTTTTTCCAACCAACACCCTCTAGTGCTTTGATTCTCTATCCACTCACGGTAGATATGTATTTATTAAAAACAAAAATATGGTGCAACAAGAAAGTACCTATACGCCATAGTGTACATATTATGGGTTTTAGTTGTATTGTTTTATTTTCTATTAATTATATTTATTTAAGAATTCTAACGCAACAATTAATTGTTTGAATAGTTGCGTGGTTCGAAATTCGACTTATGCGATTTGCTTTAAGAAAAGCTATGATTGCGTTGCCGGTAATTATAGTGTCCTATACATATATTAAAAAACTAATACTCCTTTAAATAACATTGAATTGACATACACTAAATTTAGTTTTATTACGTAAATAATTTCTTAAAATTCTTAACATGATAATGCATTTATTGAAGTTTATAATTAAAGGTGCCATCTGACTGAAGCAGCCATATTTTGTTTGGAATATATTAAGTGTAACATTAATCTGATAATGTTTTTTTTTAAGTGAAACTTCTTTGCGGGCGTTGAGAGTGTAATTTCAAGCGAAACTCTGAGATCATTGATTAGCTTAGTGGTGGGAGGTAAAAGTAAAAATTTGTATAGATGGGCTAATATGTCTTATAGTATGGAATAAGTTTGGATTTTTTGATAATCTATATTACTGTAGTTTAGTAGATAAAAAGGAAAATGTTCTTTTATGTCTATTTTCTAATTTCGTTAATTAGAATACATACTAAAGTTTTAAAATTTTGTTGGTGAATAGATAATGAAATTCTAGTTTAAGTTTCTTATGTATCTCCTATTGATATGAGGAGGATTCATATGGATCATCCTGTGATATTAAAACGATCCAGATCTCACACAAATTTTGCGTAAAGATTGTGGTATTCCTGAGTTTTTTGACGTTTTTAAATTGATTTGTAAACAAAAAATAAAATTGCAAGAGAAGTTGAAGTAAGTGTTTTATTATCTTTTATCGGGATCTGGAACTAGATCTTGTTTTTTTACCAGTGCGGACAACATTTACGAATCAAAATGGTCACCTGGTGTTGAGAATTAAAACTATCTCTTGGATCTTGAAATAGATCCAGATAGAAAGCAGGATCCCAAATTGTTTTTGTATTGCGTGTAAAAGTTAATCCAGATCTAGATCCAGATCCCGATAAAAGATAATAAAACAAAGCTTTTATCTCAAAATAGGCTAATTTCAAAAGTAGGAATTTTTGGAAATACAACCTTAGTCTAGAAAAGATAGAAATTTAATATGGGCAAGTGGGAACAAATTAATTCAGAGAATTATATTGCTGTTATCGACGAAGAATTTTATCCTCAACAACATATCCAAAGTCCCCCAAATTCCCGCATTGGATTTTTGTATAGACGCATTTAAAGTGGTTGAGAAGGGGAGGAGGCGGGAGTTTATCAAGCTGAAAAAATTGTTATAATACCCAACTAACAAACTCTGCAGAGCTAAACTCTTGAAATTTGAAAAAAACTCCCATAAGACTCTGTTTTATCCCATATCTATATTTAAGAATTAACATCTGGTTAGCAAATTAAATTGGTCTCATAACCTCTTTATTTTAAGAGTTGAACACTTTTGCAGCAGAGAAATACTAAAATCTTATATCTAAACCAATTTTTCTTCTTGGAATAAGATTATATAAACTTGTAGTCTTATCAGAATCCTTTGGTGAAAATTCAACTATAAACGTAGTTTTGTAGTCCTTCTAATCTCATAACAACACATATTTTTAGAATATTTGTGGGTTTTCAGGCTTTTTTGGTCACTCTTCTTATTTATGCAAATAAAAAACTTTACTTCATAATTTTCCCTACGTTTTGTTGGATTTTCCCAACTTCATCAGGGGTAGTTTTTATTAAATATGAAATATTTTGTAGTTACATTGGATACAAAATAAAATATAATTATTAAAACTGAATCTACTTTAATTAAAGATTTTGTAAAAAATTAAATTTTTTCAAAATAAACTGAATACTATATTAAGCTCTTCCAAAAATTAAGTTATCGCACTGTATGTTATTCTCTTCATTATTCTCTTCATTAAGAGAATAACATACAGTGTGATAACTTAATTTTTGGAAGAGCTTAATATAGTATTCAGTTTATTTTTAAAAAATTTAATTTTTTACAAAATCTTTAATTAAAGCTTTACAAGATTTTTTCGAGAGGAAATCGATAGTACAAATGTCATCTCATAAGAAGAATGCAACTCGGATAATAAGATCACAAGTATTTGCAAAGAAACATATGTTATTGTTATGAGTAGGCAAGAGCCTCCTATAACTAGGCCATTTAACGCTTCTAACTGTCTTATAGAAATCTAGAAGCATTCTTCAAGATTACTTTTAGATCCCTTAAATTAGTCTAGTTAAGCTCTTGGAGCATCTTATAAGAGGCAAAATGTTACTTGGGTAATCATATGACACATGTTTTAAGGGTGCTTTTTCAACGGTGATTTTAAAGAGACTAAAACTGAAAAGATTCATGTATCCTGTAGAAAGTTAAAGTCCTTTTTATGGACTGATGACTTTTTTTTTAAGTACAACAAGTAAAATATTATCCTAAACCATTTTAAAATAATGGAATAATAATGAAATTTGGTATAAATGTTTCATTTGGCATGTTTACCAAGAATCAAAAGAGAAGATCGATACCAGCAAATGACATTTTTAAAAAGTTATTTTAACTATTTTTTTTTTATAAAATCAAGGAGTTGGCTTAAATTACTGAAAATTACGAAACGGATTTTTTATTTATATTTCTGATTTTTTTAACACCAATGTTATTTTTTTTTTGTATAGGTACCTACAGTTAACTGGAGAAAGTAAGCTTTTGGAAATCAGCTAATAACTTTTTTTCGTTTTGAAACCTTATCGAGGTTTTTTAGATCGACAAAGAAGTTTCACTTCTGTCACGAGTACTGAATTACACGCGTTTTAAGAATACCTTTCATTTCCTTTTTTTGACTCCTGCCTTTCATAGGGTACTGCAGCCCCCAAAAATAATTTCCATATTTTTTTCAATATTCTTTCGGCCATCAACACCACCTCCATAGCCATCACCGCCACCACATTAAGTCAACCGCAAATTAAGTATAATTATATCTTTTTCTTTGACTCTTTTCTTAAAGCACTCTAACTCTATAATGAAAGTGTTCGACGATTGCAGATCCAGCAAGCGCTTTGTTGGTGTAGGTGCAAATAGATACCTACCGGAATTATACCACCACTTATTAACCGCCTGAGTGGGTAACTTTCAAAGTGATGGAATAGAATGAACTTGTTATCCCATTAAAAAATCCCTTAATTCAGTTTCTACCACCGCAAACAACTTTCACGCAGGTAAAATTTGTAAAAGAAGTGAGAAAATGAAAAAAAAAAAAGTATAAAAAAAAAACGAACAAAACCTCTTTAACCCTCACTTAATGTAGGGAAAAGTATAAAATTTAGATATATAATTCGCTTCTTTTTTTTTTGTTGTCTTGTCTTATTTTCA
This sequence comes from Melangyna quadrimaculata, assembly GCA_949320155.1. Classification (NCBI taxonomy): domain Eukaryota; kingdom Metazoa; phylum Arthropoda; class Insecta; order Diptera; family Syrphidae; genus Melangyna; species Melangyna quadrimaculata. The sequence goes on along the minus strand of OX439483.1, from coordinate 431,554,165 downwards.
TCTTTATCCCCGGATCGGTCGGCAATATTTTAGTCTGTTTTTCTTTTTGGTTTTGTTTGTCTGTTGTTTGGTCTGTAACTTTGCGGCACAGTTCTCGGTTAATTTATGGAATATATATGTATGAAGGATATAGCTTGTTCGCACCTCTCTCTGCTCTTCGGCATCAGAATAAAAACACATCACATCCTTTTTGGGCGTGATATAAGGATATAATATACAAAACGAAAATAGTCCTTCGCCGTCACTTAAGCATATCAGATGGGATATTGTATTATATTCGCTTTTTTCTGTCTAATTCATTTTTATTACTATATATGAGCCTTATCGAATCCCCCCGGGGTATGCCATTTCTGAATAAAAAAAAAAAAAAAAAAACACCATATATACCCTCGAAAAACTCCGACTCCAACCCCGTCTGCATTATTAAATTAGGTAGATTGAGAATATTATTTAACAAACAATCTCATCTAGAGAGAGTCGAAGCTGAAGCTGAGCCACGGAAGACGACGACACATTGGAAAATGTGTATGTCGAGTCGAAATACATAACTTGGCTACCAGATAGATAGCCAAACTTTCAGCACTTTGCTAGATGTATATATCTACAGCTTCGTTTCATTTTTTTTTGTTATAAAAGCTATAAAATACCCGAAAGAGTAATAATGCCGTAAAACTTTACGACAAGGCTCGAACTTGGTTATGGTTTTGTTTCCAGCTTCCAAAAGTAGGTAAAAATATTTATATCTCGCTTATACAATGTTCTGATTCGGATGTTTCGAACAAAAACGCTCGTAAAAAACGGGACTACCACCCTTCCCTGTGCTGTTTCACATTCTCCATTAGCGAGAGATTCATGTGCTTGACGGAAAAATTGTTCGTTTGCCCCAGATACAGAGTGTAATCCATCGAATCCAAATGAAGGATATTCGTCTCTAAACAAAAGTGCAAAAGGTAATAAGGATCAGGATGAGTAGATAACAATATGTTCACTAACGGTAAACGAATCATTTGAGTTTTCTTTTCGTCTTCGTTTTTTCTTTCCTTCAGTCGTCGTACATTGCCAATACGGTGGTGGTGTACTACTTTACGTTGACGTATCTCCTTGCCATGTTTGTTTGTATAAAAGATATACTCGATATAGAAAGTTTGACAAATGTGATCTCATAAAACACAGATGGGCAAATAAGGAGCATCGAGACAAGACTGCAAGTTATGTCTAAGATGATGATGGCGAAGGAAAAGACTACAGCTAGGCTAGGAGGCAGAGTGAGAGTTGATGAATTTACTTAAATTGGGTCAGAATATGGGGATGTATATTTTTTTTTTGTTTTAGATACTAACCCCCAACAAAAACAAACAAAAAATACAATTTAACAGGAGGGAGAAAAATGTAAAGAAGTAGGTTCTCGTAGATGGGTTGTGGCAGCCGTTTAAAGCCCGGTAATAGAGGTCAATTAATTATGGACAACGATAAAGAAAACCCAAGCCGAATTATTGAAGACTTAAGGGAGCGCAATCTGAGACCCCTGCAGTGGGGACTACACTTGAGTGAAATTAGTTGACAGGCAGAGATTATGAAGCGTTAGTCCTCTTAAATTATGTCGAATAAATGAACCCTCGTACATATTTCATTAGATGAACAACTTACTTCTAAACAAAACCTATTAGTGTGCGCCTTCTTCAGCTTCTGATGATGGTTAAGTGAGAGTAAGTGACGAGTTTAGTTAAGAGAAAGGTGTTGTTATTGTGTATTTCATGGATAATGATGATTTAGGTAGAAATATGATTGTTGTTTTTGCTTCTGATGTTGAATAAGTGGGGATATGGCACTTTCAAAAGTTTCTTTTCAGTTTTTTCTTGACGTGGCAGCTTTGACATGGGATGAAATTGAAAAAAGCTTATTTTTCACGTTTCGTTATTATGTAGACACATATATTTTTAGCGAGATATTTGTCTTTTTTTAGTAGATTCATTTTGTCAACGCTTATAATGTACTATAGTATTTAAGGCAGCTTGGTGTCAATTCAAAACCTAGGGACTCTTTATATATCACTATTATAATGATAGAAGTGCGGGAAGATACATATATATATTATTTCTTAAGAAGATTTAGATCTGTCAACAAAAATTAAGTTAATAAATGGCACAATGGCAGGTCGCACTTGTTCTATATAATGATTTTAAACAAAACAAATTCCTGTAGCCATATTTGGAAAAGAATTAACAGCCAGTTAAAAAACGTGACTTGAATAATGCCTTCCATTAACGTTAGCTGCAATTTCTAATGAAGCAAGTGGAAGTGCAACTTAATTCTGGAATTTTTTCCAAAAGCCTTGTTTGGATTATTACGAATATATATATATATATATATAAAAAGGACCGTGCAAATGTATCAGAAGAAATAGAAATACGCAAATTTATCATTCGAATCTCGATTTGTGGTCGCTATAATATATTTCAAAATTCGATTGAAAAAAGCACTTTCAGAGTTTACCCAATTTTACAATTTTCTATCTTTTTTTCTGGTTTACACACACAAATCTTTTTCGAGTTGTATACTATATTATATACTCTCGGTACGTCCGTTTAACTGATGCGATTTGCAACAAACAGCGTTTCAATAAAATTTATATAGAAGTTATTATAATAACTGACGGGAGCTTTTTCTATCGGTTAATTGGCTTATTAGCTTACACGACATCAATTTCCGGTACACAAACAAAAATTTATCGAATTTAATTAAAAATCAATTAAAAACAAAAAAAAGTGCGTACTTCAGTTGTATGGCCCATTTTAGACAAGCAAAGATAAACAAAATAACATACACGAATTACAAACCAATGTTATCTTGTAGAATGTAGAATATTTTATATACTCGTATTAAACATTTTTTAAAGATCCAAATTTGCTTACCGCATAAAGAGGAATAAACAACAATCATATCAAAATATTAGACCTGCATCACGCTTTGCGATGTTAGGCTTTCTCTGGTATAGTTCCATCATATGATATTTCTTCGCAAATCATAATAAAACATCCTTCCCCGTTGTGCTAAAGGTTCAAAAATACATAGCTCATCTTTTCTCAAGTAGTAGGTAGTAGCCCGTAGCGTAATGGTTAGTGCGTTCGACTGTCACGCTGGAGGTCTGGGATCGCTTTCCAGCCTCGTCCACCTAAAAACTAAAAAGTTTCAGGGCTACTGCCTCTTGCGAGGAATTGACAAATCCTCCAAGAGTATCACTAGTCACGAATAAGTGCTTCTCGTCTAGCCGTTCGGATTCGGCATAAAATTGTAGGTCCCTTCCATTCCTGTCGAAAGGCGCACACAGGAATGGTTGCGAGTTGTTAGTCACTAGGCCCTGGTTCTTCATGAGCCGTTGTGCCACCCGATTTTTTTTTTTTATCTTTCCTCAACACGTTAGTTAAACGATTTTCTCCACGATTATCTGAGGGAAGAACAGCGATTACTGAAGCATTAGCGCAACAAGGAAGGAGGACCAGAGGTTCCGCAAACCAACTATGTTTTTGTACTAACCTCATGGATTCTCAACAAAACAAAGTCGCTATTCATACAGTCGAAAAGAAAATGAATGCGGATGGATGATACAGAAATTATCCGAGTAAGCAATACGATGACTGATTCACGTCATTAAATTGGGCTTGATTGAAATCTTACTTGACGATTAAAATCACTCGTTCTTCAAATCTACCTGATTTTTCGTCAATATCACTACCAAATTTGGTTCAGTGTGTGTGACTCTCTTAAAGATCTTGAAGTAATTTTGAAAAAAAAAATCGTTTTCGTTTTCTCCACTTTTTGTATGTGTTTCTAACGATTCAAAGAACAATAAGCAGAGGCACAGCAAGTTACTGAAGAAAATATATGAAATGATAAAATTACTAAAAAAAAATTGACTCAGCCAACATTTATTTTGTTAGCAGCCGATAACTTTTGTTCTTGAAGTGTAAGATATTTTTTTCTATGGCACATTAAACAGTCTCTCTTTGTGTTATACCATGCTGTTTCAAATTTCTTTTTACCTAAAATGTCCTTTGGACAAAGAAAGAAATAAATAAAATACGTAATGTCAGTTCAAAATACCAATTGAAATAAATTCAGTCGTCGCTCTTCCGGCTTAAAAAAAAAAATATGGAAACCCATTCTGAATATATTGTAATATTTCATTTTATTCAACACAGAATATACCTACCTACCTGACAAACCGGAACTATTGAGCTGTGCGTCTGCTTGGCCCACATTTGGCAGCCATTGAATTTTATATGCCACTAGTAAGAGTATTGCCACTTCAATGTCGTAATAGATTCACCATGTTATTTTAAGTCTCGACTTAGCTCGAGTCTTCTACCTATAAGGCAAGACGTTTGCATAAAATACTTACTTAAACTCTCGGTCTTCGTGTATCAGTATATGCCGTATCCGTATAGCTATATACCATCAGCTTTTGGATTTCCTAAAATAAATACACCTATCTACATAACGTGACCATTTTTCACGTGCTAAACGATAATGACGACACTTCCTCAAAAAGGGGTGAAAAGGCACACATTAAACATGAATAGAAAAGCAGAACATTATGTTTGTTCAGACACCAGGCTGGTTATAGGAGGACGCAAGACGTCACAGAGAGAAGTAGGAGATTACCCATATTTGCGTAGCACCATCTCCATAAAGAACAACCCTGATGGCTATGATGTCCTTCAGAGTTATAATGTTAGCCTGACTGCTGGCTCTTCCTTCATTCATTCATTACCTGAGAATATTTTTGGTTTCTTTTTCTTGTACACTCCTACTATATCTATACCTAACCTACCTACTTTCTTTTCTTGTCATATTTTAAGGAATGTGGCAAGTCAAGTGGAGATTTAGAAGTAGGTGGCAGGCTATAGGATATCCAACGTTTGCTTTTTGCGTCAGTACCCACCTAAATTTATTTTCTTACCAACTGAGTTTCTTAATGAAACTCTTGTTTACCTGCACACGTGACTATATTTCAAGAAATCTATTTAAATTCCATCTAAACTTCAGTTTCTTCGGAGAACGCAGAAGTATATGTATGTATATGCGGGAGGGATGATTTCAGGTTAAGGAGGAAGCCATGCTGCTTGATAACGTTAATACTAAGGAAATAAGTGTTGACTTGAACACGTGAAGAAATTTGTTATAGGTATTATTTATAATATTTCTCACAGTGAATAAAGAGACGAAATAAGCTCATTTAAATTGGATTAAACTAATGTAAAACATAAATAATTGTGTAGAGGCATTTTGAAGAATAGTACCTACCCACCCGCAGTGAGTAGAGTTTTCAATTTGAACCCGTATTTGTTACACAAGGCAACTGCCTACTGTTAATTTAGATGAGAAGAATATACATATATGTATCTTATGAAAAAATTGAAGAAATTTTAAATTACTTAGCAAATACTTAAATCTCTCTCAAGTTTTGAAACGGCTCATATCCCCCTATCTAAACAATGCATACACATATCATATCATAGGCTTGTTTTATTGAAAAATCTTTCCATTGTACAGTATGATTTGACAGGCATTGCAAATACATCAAAAAACATCAAGAGATACTCATGCCGATTACAGAATCTGCAGTGATTCACAATCACAATGCAGTCTTCTCTTTCCTTTTCAAGATACATGAGTAGATGGGAAAATAAGCACTGCACTGCGGATCGAGTTTGACTATTCGGCTTTTCGCAGATTTAACTCTGTCTTTTCTCTTTCTAATTTTGACAGTTCATTACAAAAAAAAATAAAGAAAACAAATCTAAATCAAGGGACCAGCGCTCCCACCATACTTTTACTTTAGTTTTTAACTGATGAACACATTTCTTGCAGTGTTTATTATGCCAAATTGAGTGATCAAGTTGGAGCTTTAAGATATGGGTTACAAGATTTCGGCTCGTTTTAATTTCTAAGCTTCTCGCTTCAAATTTGTGAGATAAAATTTTATGTTTTGCAAATTATTTTTTCCCATACAAATTTTGACAGTGCATTTCTACCGATATAAAAGTCTATGGTTTATAAGATCTCTATGGGTTTTCCGCGTTTTGCATGAATACCCCCATTGTTACAACGAAATAAAATTTAAAAATAGTGTAACACTTTTGTTACATTTGTAAAATTGTGGCAACGCTGTTTGTTTCCCTTGATGGAGAGTTTTTTTTTTGTCTGTTGTGTTTTTTTTTAGCCTTTGACGTTTCTGGCATAAGCCGAATTAAGTTATAAATCTTATGCTAGGTTTCCACTTGGCAGTTTGTCAAGACAGGGTGAGTTATACTTGCTCTCTACTACTACTACTTTATTTGCTGTTTGTGTTGTTAAAAGCCACCCTGTCCTGTCAAAGTGTGTCAATTTGCGTCTTTCAATGACAAGTGGAGACCTAGCATTACCAATAAAATAAAATATTGTTTAAAGGCCTTCCACAATATCCCACTGTGTTTTAACATATGTCAATAAATTAAAGAGGGAAAGAATCCAAAAATTAGTTTTTTTTTTAAATTGTATATGCAGTAATTCGATTTTTTTTATTAAAATCGTTAGAGCCGTTTGTGAGAAAAATTACTTTTTATATAATGGTTGTATGGCAGTTACCTACCGCTAGTAGTTTTTGAGCCAAAAATTCAATTTCCTTTCTAGGGAATCTCCTAAGAACTTTATGTCTAAAGTTTGAAGTAAATCACTTCAGCGGTTTAGGCTACAGGTCGATGTACAGACAGACAGACAGAATAGCGGGACCCACTTTTTTCGCGCTCGTAATGTAAGAGAAAAATATTATCTCGAATTCGATTTTTTTTACGAAACCAATTGAATTTATCGTTTTTCTTGTTATTTACAACCGTTTCTTTCTTAGTGACCTGTTGCTGTTAATTATCGTATTTTAATATTATAATCGCTATCAATTGATAACTGGCAGCCCCTATAGAGGGGACACATTGACAACCAGTGTTTTAGACGGAAGTTGTAAAGGCCCGTTCTGTTAATAATCATTTTTAGTATTTTTGTAAGGTCCCATCAGGATCACGATCCATAGTTAAATAAATAAATAAATCGGGTGGCACAACGGATCATGAAGAACCAGGGCCTAGTGACTAACAACTCGCAACCATTCCTGTGTGCGCCATTCGACAGGAATGGAAGGGACCTACAATTTTATGCCGAATCCGAACGACTAGACGAGAAGCACTTATTCGTGACAATTGATACTCTTGGAGGATTTTTCAATTCATCGCAAGAGGCAGTAGCCCTTTAAAAAAGTTTTTAGGTGGACGAGGCTGGGAAGCGATCCCAGACCTCCAGCGTGACAGTCGAACGCACTAACCATTACGCTACGGGCTACTACCGATCCATAGTTATCACTCCTCTATTTACCACTGCCTTATAAATTTCAGTTGTAATAAATATTTAACTATGTAACCGATTTCAGGAACACAGCAACTTCTATCAAACAAAAATGCATTCAATTTTGTTAATAATTCGATAAAATAAGAAATGTGCGTATACGCTGAGTGTACCACTTTTTTATCTTCGTGAGAATTGGTATGTATACGGCACAATTGTGTGGATTAATAGTTCTTTTGTGGAGAATCCGATCATTTGGCCCTAGCGAGGTAGGTATAGGTTGAAACGGAAAATTCTACGATTCTATACGAAATGGAGGATTTTTGCTTCGACCGGCTTTTCAGAATAATGCGATCCCTTTTTGAAAATAGACAATTCAAATTTTTTGATTTTCCAGAACTTTTTAAATTTCATGATCTTGGATTTGTTGAAAACTTAAAAAGTGGTTGGGTTTTTTGTGTGATAACACACTCGCAGTTAGGCTGCATATCTTTCGCTCCGTCATTTATATTATTTATGAATGTTTGAATGTTCAACAACTACTTGAGTGGGCTACCACCATTGTATTTGGCAATAACATGGCTGCCACACCAATCATCAGATTCCTTGTGGTTAATACGTACGGTTCATCCAATTTTGGTTACAACAGAAGTGTTTCATTTAGTATCGTTTACAAGAAATTATTTGAATCGCATCTCCCCCTTTGAATATGATGCAGATATGTACCTACTTAATGTAATACCTACCTACCAGGGGGTCAATTCCCGATCTGTGAGCTAATTACCGTTGACGGCCCTCCTCCTTCCACGTCCCGAAGAGTAATCAAGAGAAAAAGAAAGACACTTTCCAATTCAACCGATGAAGCTTTAAACATCTATCAGTCGATAGAACTGAAAAAATTGAAGCTAGAGGAAGGAAGGAGGAAAGGAAGCTTCAACTGATGGAAGAAAACAATAAAATACAATGTCAAATAAAAGAAAAATTGGGCGATTTACTTATGTATTCAATCAATAAATAAAAAACAGTATATACCCAGTATGTTATTGCATAATTTATTTTTGGAAACATCAAGTGAAATTAAAAAGCAAATGCTTGACCAACAATTCTGCTTTGAGTGCGCCTGCCTTCTTGTAGAATTGGATTTGAATTTGGGTGAGGTTCATCTCCGCCATTAAAGTCTACTTCCAAGAAAGGAACTCTGGCTTTAATCAGTGCATTGTGAAGCACTATACAAGCATTTATTATTATTCCTGCTTTAGCTGGACAATAGAATAGTACTCTTTCTTTAGACAGACATCTAAATCTGGTCTTAAGAATGCCTATGCATCGTTCAACAAGAGCCCTGTTCTGCTTGTGAGCCCTATTGTAATTGTTTTCTGGTTCAGTGTTAGCTGTTAGAATCGGAGTCATCAGCCACGGCTGCAATGGATAACCACTGTCTCCTAACAGCCAAAAGTTTCGTTCTCCTTCGTTGTACACGTTTTCTAAGGTAGACTTGAGTTTTGAACGTTGCCCGCCTTTTCTGCAATAGAATACATGTTCTACTTCTCTACTAGGAGCTGATACTTTGATGTGGGTGCCATCAACTAATCCTTTTACACCCGGAAAGCCAAATTGTTCATAGAATTTCGCTTTTATCGCTGGAAATTCATCCCTCGTAGGGAATTGCACATATCTGTGTGCTATTCTGTTTAACGCAGTAGAAATCTCTGTTACACACCGCCAAAAAATCACAGGGCACTCAACACCTTTACATGACACGGAAGCGCGCTCATACGTTGAGTGTTTTGTAGGAATGGTTTTAATTTTTCGATTAAATCCATGCATAAATGTTTCGGAAATCTGTAAAGCTCAACAAAGTGCTCTTCCGTTGTTAAGCTACTATTAGACGGTCAACGCAAATGGTCAATGCGTTGACTCTGACGTCACCAAAAAAACGGTCAAAGCACTGACATGGCAACGTCAACGCTCACCGTGTCAACACCTGAAATATTGACGATCACACAAATGACACAAGTCCGTCAATGTTGTCCCAAAATGCGTTGACAGGTAATATGTGTCAACGAGATTTATCCAAATCGGTGTCAATGCGCTGACAAGTAATCGTTGACGATCACACGGCTTGACCATGTCCACGCGCTTTGACCGTTGACAAAAGTACAAATCTGTAATTTTTCGAGTTGAGGCTCACACATAGTGGTGGCGCGCTGTGACACAGTCAAATAAATTTATGTATTTCGGTTTAAATTGTTTTAAAGCAAGGAAAAATGTTAAAAGCAAACGAAATGGAAATGGCAATTTAGGTTTAGGCAGAAGGGACAATTTTCTAAAAAAAATATCAAAATAGCATGTTATAGCGTTGTTGAAAGCCAAAAACCTATTCTTAAATTAAACTTTTAAACCAAGTTGTTTGAGCAAACAGTTTTTGAGAAAATAATTTTCAAACTCAAAATTCTTTCTTCTTACCAAGATGGCGGACGCCCCACAAGACCAAAAATCCCACAAATCGAGATTTATGCTAAGAACTGCGTTCAAACTTTTCAGACGTCAAAACTTTTTTCATATTGCCCTTATTTGACTCCCCGTTGCCTGTACTAACTAGTTTATAGTCGCTGCATCCTCCATCCCAAAGCGCTGGTCGATTCTCTACTGCCGCAATCAAAACGGAGACCTCGTATTGTTTGGTCCACGAGTAAAGTAATTATCGTTTACGTTTCTCCGACAAAATTTCCTTCGATTCATCAGGAGGACGCGCATTTACTTATCCGACTCACTGGTGCTTAGGATCATTTTTTTTTAAACTCAAACTAATTTAACTTTAAATAATTTTGTTTGGAAATGTTTTGTTTTCTTTTATGTTGCTGTTTTTTTTTTGTTGCTGTTTCTTTAAATGAATAGAATGTCAACGCCAGCTACTTTGACACAGCAGAAAATTATAGCGTGTCAACGTTGGTACCTGGACAACGCGTTGATGGGCAGTCAGGAAATATCTGTCAATGTGTCCGAAAAATTCTGATGGGGTTATTACACGGTAAATGAAAACAGTCAACGCGTTGACTTTTCAAACCATGTCATCGCAAGTGTCAACGCTGATGTCAGTGCGTTGACAACGTTTTGCAATGACAATCACACGACTTGAAAGCCATGGGACAGAATTTGACGTCATTCTGACGTCAGAGAGTCAATGCGTTGACAATTTTCATTGACCGTCTAATCATAGCTTTACTTCGAATGGATTCTGCCCATCTCGAAGTGAACGCCGCAATATTCTCACATTGTTCCTACAAAAAAAGTTAATAATTTTCTCAAAACGGAGGAAGGATTTTATATTATATTCAACCCACCTTTGTTCAGTACGACGTCTATTGTTTATAATTAAACGAATTATAATTCCGGACATATTATTCCAAACAAAAAAGAAACATTTACCTTTCCCAAAAAAATTAAATAATCAAAAATGACAGACAATTGGCAGTATTTATCATTTAGTACTTTTTAGTACAAGCTTTGAGAGATGTTTATCACAATGAGTTCGAGAATATATCGAGAAAAATATCTGTGAAAACTGAAATGATATTTTTTTTTTCACTTCAAAACTTCACAGATCGGGAATTGACCCCCAGGTGTAGTTGTTACTTTTTCGAATTTGTTTGTGATATGAGCAATTTTTATAACAGTTTAAGATGTAGTTTAAATGTCTGCTTAGAAAAAAAAAACATAATTAAATACTTTAGCATTCATTCAAAATAAATCTTTTCTACTTAAAAGTGAATAAAAAAATATATCCATAAAGCTATACCTAAATAGGTAGGTTTTTACTACTTACCTCTGCACAATTAATGGAATACTTAACGACATAAAAAGGGGACATATAACTACCCCATTACATGCACCTTTCACCATGATAAAGCTATTCAACCCACATTCCTCAACCCTCGAGCACGAGTAGGTAGGTAGGCAAAGGTAGGTACATAACAAATGAAAAACCTTTATAAGCACTCGCAAATTTTATCAGGTAATTAATTTCAAAAGGAGCAATTATACAACCTTTGGAAATGCCTATCTAAATGTCATCCGTATTCTAGGACATGGAGGCGACCGGCGCGCGGCGGCTCCGCCATATAGATAAATGCTACCTAAATTTCTATAGGCATATCAAAACCAGTTAAGTCTATGAAGCAGTTCTTTGGGAAAAAAGTGCACATGTGTACCTCCTTGTGTTTTGCTTTGATTATTTGATTTCTTTATTTTTTTGTTTTTGTTTGCATGTGCTCCCCGAAGAAGTGTAATAATTGTGCAAAAACCAAAATATCAAAGGACATTGGAGTTCCTCTAAAGGGCTTTTTTATGCGTCGCTTATTGTGTTGCTCTTAAAAAATTGAAGGAAATAAAATAAAAGAATACTTTTGTAAGCAATATAGAGACAGAGAGCAGGATAATACCTATGTATGTACATATATTGAAAACAGCACAAACTTTCTAAGTACACCATAACAGCTGAAGCTTTCATCCCTTCAAATGTTGCGGATGCTTGCAAAAAAAAGAAGCATAGAAAGAATTAAAGATAAATGTTATCCCTTTGCCGCCATTTAGATGAGTCTATATTGTCAAATCAGCTTAAGGTAACAGTAGCTATACCTGAGTGCTGTAATTTCGTTCAACAGTGGGGTCAAAAATAAACATCATCAACAAACCATTGAAATCTTTATTATGTTAGGTTTTTATCCCGAATACTTATCGACGTGATGCTACACTATCTCCTTGACTGCCGATGTATTTGATACCAAAGATGAGGTAAAATATAGAAATAAGATGTCTTAGATATTAGGTGAACTCCCCTGGAATAAATACTTATGCCGGAATATTTAAACTAAACATCCTGAACCTCAGTTGAACGAAATATTTAAATTGTCAGACAGTCTACCAAGCCAAACATCGCACAATTCAGTCGAACGTTATTTGCCGATTTTTAAAAACCTCTGACTTAACGGTTTATTTATATAAAGCGTAGCACAGAAGTCAGGGTATCCGTAAGTTATTTTGCAATGTGTAAACGTCCGAACGTTCCGAACTCTGTGCAGCATCATAACAACATCCAGTTCCAGAAGAGGCTACAAGCGATCAAGCCAGGACCAGAAGCATTCAAGAACATGAATAAAATCGTTGGCAAACAGGTCCCTATTCCGGAAATACTAATTCACAACAATATTGAAGTATCATCAACACAGGACAAAGTGGAAATGTTCGCCAAATATTTCGAGGGAAACTTCACACCAAACCCACCTGATGATCCAGCGTTTCTGAACGAAGTCGAAGCATCCATTCAGCAAACCCTGCGGCCCAATCCGGAAAGCGTCGTTTTTAGTGACTCCAACCCAGCAAGTGACCCAACCAATAGCACACATCTCTGCAATATTGGAGGAGGTAGCAGACATCATCTTGAATTCAAAGCCAAAAAAGTCAGCCGGACCAGACAGAGTCTCAAACTACATCCTGAAGAGGCTGCTACATGCAGTGATAATCCTTTTAACTATCATCATGAACAACTGCATCAATAACTGCTACTTCCCCCAAACTTGGAAAACAGCTAAGACCGTGGTCATCCCGAAGAAAGGCATTAACAATCGTGTGTCCAGTTACAGGCCAATCTTGCTTCTAAACAACATAAGTAAAATACTGGAAGAAGTATTACTTCGGAGACTAAAGAGGTTTTGCAGCGAAAACGCCATCATCCCGGACATGCGTTTGGCTTTAGGGAAAAGCACTCCACTTTGCACCCGCTCCTGAAGTTCCAGCATGACATCACCATAGCGCTCAACAACCATCGTGTCACCGTTGGATGCTTTCTGGATGTCGAAAAAGCATTCGACAGCGTATGGATTGGAGCCCTTATCCATAAGCTTCGCGTATTACATTTACCTCCGTCTTTAATAAAAATTCTTTTTTCTTCCAGAAAATTCTATGTACAAATGGACAACTGCAAATCACAAGTGAAGAACATCAAAGCCGGAGTTGCCCAAGGTTCGAAGCTAGGCCCCTTCCTCTACAGCCTCATGATATCTGACCAACCATTGACATCTGGATGCCAAAATCTCCTGTATGCTGATGACTCCCTTACGTATGCCGCCTCGATGTCTCATCTAGTAGCTTTACGAAAAGTTAAGCACCACGTCAATAGACTCTTCGCCTTCTACAAGAAATGGGGCATCCGGATAAACACTTCCAAATCGGAGCTTGTGTGTTTCAGGAGACCAAGTAGAGGTAGTTGCAGCGCCGCCAAGTGCAGAAGTCTGGTTCTGAAACTTCCGGACGGATCTACAATAGCAGCCAAAAAGAACGTGAAGTACCTAGGCATCCACTTCAACGAGTTGTTAAGGTTCAACCCGCCCAAAAATCGGCATAAATTTGTAGGTCCCTTCCATTCCTGTCGATAGGCGCACACAGGAATGGTTGGGAGTTGTTAGTCACTAGGCCCTGGTTCTTCATGAGCCGTTGTGCCACCCGATTTATTTATTTATTTTATTTATTTATAAGCAACTCCTGCGGCCTGTAATCAGCTATTCCTTCCCAGTCTGGTTCTTCATCTCGAAGACGGCCATGAAGGAACTTCAAATGTTCGAAAGAAATTTACTAAGGATTTGTACCGGACTACATTTTGATCGGCAGCGAATGAGACATCACAGCAACGAGCATCTTTACACAGAAGCTTACATCATCCCCCTGGACAGGTACCTACTGCTTCAAGCAAAGAAGCTTGTAGAACTCACTAACAGGCACCCAAATCAAGAATGGCCACTCAGCAGCGACACCCCGGCCGAGATACCTCAGTACGATGGAAATCCTGGTTGACAACATCATTACGGACAACGAGCCAGCAGTTTCGTTCTACGCTGACACAGGGTCAGCATATCACCGCGTCTAAATGCCAACACATCCCCCCCACCAAAACCACAACTTGACAACCGGGACGGAACACCCCGAGGACAATAAAGTCAGCCGACTTTTAGATTTAATTTTTTTGACATGTATTTTATCATATTTCAGTAGTACGTGACTTTTTTAAGCCAACATACTGAACCGATTTTAATGGTTGAGGTGTCAAAACAATCGAAATTTCCCAAGGACTTCGAGAGTTATAGTTTTATTTTATAAATATTTATAATTTAATTAAAAACAAGCTTTAAAAATATCATAATATTCCAATGAAAATGAACACTTCAAATTCCAATGAACTTTCAAAACAAACATTCCAATCGTTCAAATTAGGTCTGTTCAATATATTGTGGTGTGCATAAAATTAAAGGTAAGGAATCACTTGAAGTTGACGGAATAATATTGAGACCACGATTATACGATTCATTTTTTCGGTTGTTTCGTCTTTCGTTTTTTTTTTCATAGAAATGTAGAGGGAAGGAAGTAACGAAAGCAGGAAAGAAAATGTCAAGAATTTTTCTAGTTGAACTTTGACGTTTCTGATTTGGCAACCACAATGCTGTTCGGTGGTGTCGCAAAAATGATTTAAACAAAAATGATTGAATTGGAAATTTTTTTCCGTAATTTAATATACCTAATTATTTATTTATATGTTAGAAATAAGTGATTGAAACATTTTTAATTATTTGAACTGATCAGGCGCGAACGCAGAGGGGGGGGGGTTTGGGGTTCAAACCCCCCGAAATGTATGAATTTAACTTCCTCGCCATACAATTTCACTCTTTAGTTTTGAGTTTTTAAACCGACACCCCCCCCCCCCCCCCGAAATTTTTTCCTGCGTTCGCGCCTGGTACTGATTATTTTTTTACAAAACAACCCTCAAATGCCAAAATAACGAAAGTACGTACGTTTTTTTTCGTAAACAGTGTAATCACGAACTAAGATATGAACAAAATTGTTTATTTCTGTAAATAGAATATTTGTATGTCATCTTTATTAAGTTTGTTTTTCTTTTCAATAATTTTATTAAAGATTAGACTGCACCAGGTGGAACTGCGATTCACAATAATTTGTATGAAATTTTATGAAGTTCAGTTACCGCTTAGTGCGATATATCTCATACAATTTCATACAAATAATGTTTTGCGGTGTCTCGAAGTGTAGTTCCCCTGCAGTTATATATATTTGTTGAACGATATGAATAAAAATTATATTGGTTTTCTTTTATATAATTGTATTTATGTTAAATTAAATACAAGGTGTAAACATGGAAATTAACGGGGTTACTGTTACTTAATAATTCCCACTGGCTTGGGAGATCTTTGATACATGCAAATTGAATAATTAAGTGTCAGCACAGACATAATACCACTGGAACGTGCATTAAAAAGAGAAAGATGAATTTTACATAGTCCCAGTCTACATTGAACGATTTTTCCAGTGCCAATCTTTTGTTCGTGGGTGAAGAGAGTGAAAAGTAAGGGGTAGGGATCAAATCGTTTGTACCAGAAAACTCGAACGGTTTTTCCAGTCTCTTTCACCTTCTTTCCAGTTTTTTTTTGTGTGTGTTCGGTGTCAGTGTGCCGGTGTGAGTGAATATCAATGAAAAATGAAGAGCACAGCAATAAAAAATGAAGAAGACAAGGAAAAAATCTTATGGAAAAAATCGTACTGCGTGTACATTTCACACGGTTGCTGGAAAAATCTTTGTGGAAAAATCGGGCAATGTAGATCGTGACATAGGAACTTGATTTTTTGGAATTGCAATTTGAAGTGTTTATTTAACAAATTCATTTTCATCTTATGGGAAATTAGGTCTGTTCAATTTATGTTATGGATGGAAATAAAGTTAATGCACTGGACGTTGACGACTAACTTGCAATTGCAAGGTGTGAATATCAGTATAGCTTCTCCGTGCGTGACTGTTTGCATTGCTTGGGAGATCTTTAAGACTTCCAAATTGAATAAGTCCGCATGAGAAAAAAGATCTTATCTCCATTACGCGATAATTAACTGTCATAGACATAATACCACTGGAACGTGTATTAAAAAGAGAAAGATGAATTTTACATAGGTACTTGTTTTTTTTTTTAAATTAAAATAAACTTTAAAAAAATTAAAATAAATTTAAAATCCATAATTTTGCAAATTTTGCTTCGAAAAGTTGCTGAACCAGAAGGCACTGGTGAAATTTCTTCATCATGGCAAGAAGTATTCCTCATTTTCAAAGAGAGCGGACGCATATGCTTATTCCTGCGTGGAGATTTTAGGCAGGTTCTTCCTGTTGTAAGGCACGACAGTAGAACAACAATTATTGAATTGAAGCAAATATAAAACAATCTCAATAATTGAAAAAAGGAAATATGAGGACAAACGACGATCCCATTTTTATTAACTGGCTTTTAAAGTTGGGGAACGGTGAGTTGGAGTACTAAAATGATTTGTCTCCAGATGCAATTAAAGTTCCAAAATATTGCTATGTGCCCGAAAATGAATATTTGCATAAATCTTATGATATACATGTCATAAATGAAGTCAACGTTTTGCAGTTACTTGATCGAGCAATTTTAGGCCCCAAAAAGAAGATTGCGAAAAAATAAGTCATCATGATGTAGACAAAACAAACATTTAGTACAGCTATGAATCGATTCAATCTGATATAGATACGATGAAGAACTGTATTTTGTGGAGTTTCTAAATAGTGTTTGTCATTCTAGCCTTCCATCTCACAAATTAATGTAAACACGACTGTAATGCTAATACGGAATCTAAATGCTAATGAAGGTTTGACCAATGGGGCGAGGATGATAATAACTCAATTAAGTATTTCCATCATAACATACTGGAAAAACTGTTTTAATTCCGAGAATATCATCAACACCATGGGATACATATATTTAAAATTTCATATGGTATCACCATAAATAAAGTGCAAGGCCAAACATTACAAAGAGCTGGGTCGCACTTGCTGGATACTGTATTTTCTTATGGTCAACTTTATGTGGCTTTCTCAAAAGTAAAAAGTTTCTGAAATATTTTCATAACTATAAAAAAGATTGAATCATTAATTCCAATGTTATTTTTAAAGAAGTTCTATAACTTCACTCATCATTCTTTCATACACACATTCACATTCTTCATACACATACATACATGCAATCAATAAAATCTTATAAAATACAAAAATTAAGGATTGTTTATTGTAATATAGTTGTATATTTCGTTCGTCATTTTCATTCACAAAATAAAAACATAGGAAAGTCATCCAGACTAAGGAAATATTGTTTCTTGGAATTTAATTTATACAAAATATGACTGAATAAATTCTATATATAAAATAATAAATAAAAACTTTTAGTTCATATCTTATTATTATTTTTATACTAAGTTGTAGTTCATTCAACATCAAGTGCGATCTTACCTTTATTTACATCTACCTTTCAGATATTTGAACAGATCTAATGTCTCATAAATGTGGACAGGCACATAAGGTTCTTCCAACACGATTGGAAAGTGGAAGTGTTTGGCAGACAACGGCCAATGGCCGCGATCACAAACCTATGTAGAGCTATCCGGATAGTAATTTGTTTATGAGTAATGTTCCTTATGGCGGATTAACATGTATCTGCGTTTGGTTTCTGCACAAAAATAGGGATGCCAAATACGAAATGTATATTTGTTAGATAGAGAGAAAAGATCAAAATGCAGAAGTTCGTTTCTGCATTATAGGAAAGTGCCCTAATGCTGAAATGAAGACGAACATGTTCATATTCTTGATGGTTCTCTTTCACTCGCTTTTTTGTATACATCTGTCCTGCTCTACTTTTCTGCATTTTGCAGATGAAGATACATGTAAATCCACCATTACGCTGATAAGCGAGATATAGTCGGCTTTGGATAGCGAATGTTCATGTTTGAGTGTATTTACTCTACACGGAACCATGTTTGTAATATTTTATATTAATTTGTATAAAAGAAAATTAATATAAAAGATTAAAAACATGGTTCACTGTAGAGTAAATACACTCGAACATAGCCTATCCGGATAGGTTCGGTTGTTTAAATCCCGTGTAAAAAACAGCTGATGATAAAACAGCTGATGACAAAACAGCTTTTGCTGTATACATTTTGGTATACATTTGTATCCCAAGCGAAGTGTCAAAAACAACCAATTCGTTCAAAAACCTATATGGATACTAATCTATCTTATATGCTATCGCATAGGTTCTTGATCGCGAAAAACTTTTTGTGCGAGAGGTCGCGCACGGTTAGGCTAGTATTTTATAATCCTTTAAACTTAAGACGAAGTATAAGATTAGGCCCACTATGTGCCAATAAATGTATAATATCATCGTATCTAACTAGTTATTATAAGTCAAATTATAAATATTATTTTGTTCAATAAATATATATCTATATATCTATCCGTAAGTTATTCAAAAATGCATCTATGTACCTGAAACAAACGTTCTGCCCCACTGTGTCTCTTCGCCATTTGAATGGAATAGACCTGCTTTGAATGTTATTTTCCATTTTTTGCACGTATCTTTTTTTATGGAATGGGCTTTAAAAGGGTTTCAGATCACAACTCCCCTTACGCAAGTTCTCATTCCATGCAGCAAAAAAAAAAGTGATGTGCAGAAATTAGAGACTACCCTGTCGCCACATTTCAATGGGAACATTTGCATTGGCAATGCGGGAATATAGAAAAACAGCAAAGGATAGCGAACGGATTAAAGCACAATGCTGCAGCAATAGGGTAGACACAAACACATAATATTATTTGAAGCACAAAAATGAATGCAGAGTTTTTGAAACAGCATGGTACCCATTTAAATTAAATTACTTTATTCGCATCCGCGGAGCGCGAGTTGGGGGCTTGATGATGTTGTGCTTGGTGCATGTTAAAGAGCAAAAGTCCATGTAATTTTTAGTTGTAAGCTTTGGCCCAGGAGTTATATATTTTTATTGCAAATATTATACGTGTGCACGGTGTTTTTAGAGCGTTTATAATTCCCTCTACAGAAGCGCCAGCATTAACAACATTGTTGCAATAAATTGAGAGCTATACCTATCTATGTCTTTAATCCTTGGGTTTAAAAGTCTAAAGAAATCAAGCCGGAAGCATTCTATGAGTAATAATGTAATTATATCCTATAGCTTATTGCCATTCTCGATAGTGGTAATGTCTTCGAGTGTGTTTAAGATACAGCTAACATTAACTTTGAATTTTTGTATCATATTGGGTGGGCAGGATCGCCGGCCGGTAGCGCCTTCTACTCAACTTTGCGACCTCGCGATCCGCAATCGCCGATCAGCTTCTCGTAGTTCCGACTCGCTATTCCGTAAAGCAACGATGTTAAGCTAAAACACCCGTACCGCCACCGCGTTCAACTGGACCAAGACCTCCCGCGCCTCCGGAATGTCAATTAACGTGAAATTGAAAATCGATTTCTATAGAAACGCAAAAAACGTTTGAACAAATGTGCCTACATTGCTTAAAAATTTGCATATAAAAGTATTCACAGGATTTTCAAAAACTGTCGCAAATACATTCATGACCGCATATGTTATGTTTACTGTCGTAGTAGAAAAGCGCCTTACTGTATTTCGTTACATACAATCCGACCTGATTGTGCCTCTAGGGAGCACAAACGTTATAGAACTGTACCTCTGATCTCTGAAATTATTAAATAGCATCGTTATCATATTCGTTTATATGTTATACGAGCTGCATTATGAAAGAGGAGCATTCCAGCATCTCTCAACAAAAAGTTTCATCAACTTATTTATACATAATTGCTGTGTATTGTTCACAATTATTATTCATAACAAACAAAATTTTATTTATTTATAACATATAAAACAACTAGGAACTAATTTATTATTTAAAAAAAAAAATTGAAATCTGAATGCAACAATTTTGTCTTAAAGATCTTTGTTCATTATAATATTATACAAGGATCTTATTAATCTTAAGAAAAAAAAAAAAAAAACATTAAAAGGCAAGTTAAAGTTACCAGTTCAGTCTTCTATGGCAAAATTTGATAGTTTAAGATGTTGCATGTTATTGCGAGCATCGAAATAAGCTGTATCTTGTGGGTTTTCTGGTGAAGGTACAAACGGTGGAGTTTCTTTCTCTAGATTCAACCAATCTATGCAGCTGAAAAATCGCATCGCTTGAACTTCTTTTGCAGCTGGCCTTTCTAATGGATCCATAGTTAGAAGCAGTTCGACTGCTTCGACAGCTTCTTGAGAGAGTGCTTCATCATCCTGTGGCCATTCAATATCTAGAAATAAAAACAAACAAAATTATTCAATTCTTTTATCGATAAAACATAAATAATCATTACTTTTGTGTAGAATGTTGTCAAACACTTTTTGTGGTGTTTCATCGTTAAACGGTGGTATGCCGGTCATGAACTCATAAAAGCAAACTCCCAATGCCCACCAATCAACTGCTTTACCATGTCCATGCCTACAAATGAAAATTTATAATAAATTAAAAGTTAATAAAAATCAATTCTTACATTAGAAGCAGCTCAGGCGCTAAATAGTCCGGAGTTCCTAGAATCCTCTCATCAGACACAAGTGCTCCGCGACGAACGGATTTCGGGGTCCGAAATGGAGTATTAACAGTCTTTGGGGTCTTTGGCAAAATAGCTCCCTGATTTATAGGAGACATCGTTGGTTCGTCTCCAATTTTAAGATATTGCACTCCACCACACTTCTCCCCCGCCAACTCGCGTTTCTTTGACTCTGTTGACAGCGGCAAGGCAAACCGAGTGGCCTTCAATTTTCCCATTAATCCACAGTCTCGACGAGGAGCTTTCTGCGACGAAACTGGCGTCGAGAAAACCACATTGGCAATATTGTCATTGATTGGCATCTCATCGTCGGACAGCGATCGAACTTTGAGAACGCCTCGTATTGGCGACTTTGCTTTTCGCTTCTTTGGCGTACTACTGCCAATGTCTAGGATGCCGATTTCCTGCGTAAGTCCAGTGTTTGCGGAGCTTGCGTCAACGTCGTAGCCAGAATTATTTTCCGATCGATTAATTAAATGAATTTTTCTTTTCAAACTCCTGCGAAATAAGAATCTAGAATAGAAATTACGAAAATATTTGCAAAAATGTGGTACGACCTTAGGTACTCGGGTCGTTTAAAACTGCGGGAAGAATTGCGGAAGGGCGAATGCATGCGAATGCCACTGAGCTCATTTGTGTTACTAACATTATAGCTAGAGACATTGCTGTTGGTTAGTTTTGAGAGGGCATGCGAGTGGAAAGCAACAAACCTTCGGGAATAATCCGAGCAGCTGAGATCCTCTTTGGAAGTGCACATATTTTCGACTTTATCAATGGATGAGATCTCACTGTTGGTATTATTCGAATTTGAATTGCGGCTAGATACACCCGAGTCTTCTTGGGTCTTTGAGGTGCGCATCCGCTGTTTGGAAAAACAAATTAAACAAAACAAGAAAGTCAAAGTTTTGTCGACACTTAAAAGAATTCGAAAATCATACCATTGAAAACTCAAATGATGTCTTACTAACATCTTCATCAGTCTCTGGTTTCTGTAGATTTGAATTTAGTCCATTTTCTTTATCTTCCGAGGCAGCTCTTGAAGCGTCATGCTTACAGGCCTATTGTTGTGTGATTTATTTTCATGGATGAAAAATAGCAATTCATATTTCATACTCACATTACAACTAGAATCATTCTGCTTGCATTTGCTACTGCTTTCAATGTCGTCAGATTTATTAATTGAATGGAATTCAGTTGGTGAACTTTTGCTGCTTAGCTCTGTTGATGTGCAAGTGTGATATGATGATGAACTATCGGTCGTCTGAATAGAAACACACAAGATTTATTTGGATTTTAGACTTAAATGGTTATCTAAGCGCTTACTTGAATACATGTGTGAGGTGTTGTTGTTGTTGAAATATTTATGTCTTCAGCTGAGAAAAACGGTGATACACCAGAAATTTTGCTGTCGTTTATTTTTTCACCATTGCACGACGTATCCACTTCGCTGTCTGATGATTCCAAGATTATATCTTAAAATTTAGTGAAAATTGTTGAAATTGAATTTAAAAGTATATAAACACTTTGTCGAAATTATTTTATAGTATCCTATCGACTTAGTTTTCAAACGTTATTAATAAGTTATTATTCTGTTTCTGTTCTTTAACCAAACGGACGTGTTTGTATATAAAGGTCTTTCTGGAAACTTACAGATTTCATCAGGTTATGGGCCCAGAAAGACGCAAAAAGCCCTTAACTACGGCAAGACTGGAAAATAGTTCGTCTGTGGAAGAGTATGTGAAGTCATGTATGTGTAGTCACTACAGCTCATAAACCGAATGGCGTTGGGTTAACGGTGAGTGAGGAATGGGTTGGAACAATTTTGCTCGCAGGTTTATCCGATGAATATGAACCTATGGTCATGGACATAGAAAGTTCTGGCGTACCCATTACTGGTAATGCAATAAAGACCAAGATCTTTCAATAAGTGAAAACAGCATATGTTGCTGAAACAGTTGCTTTTTATGGGCGCAATGGCCCACGAAAACAAACAAAAAAGAAGAGCTTCAATAATAAAAGCGGAACTAGTGGCAACGGACATGGTGGTGGTGGAAGCACAGTAGCTGGATGTTTTCAGTGCAATAATCATGGGCATTTCGCACGAGATTGTCCATCGAAGCAGCAGAGCAACAAAAAAGTTCAAGGTAATTCAAATGTTTTGCACACATCTTTCGCTTTCTCCTCAGTCCAACCTGGAGAATGGCACAGATCCAAGCATATTGTCAGATGTAAGTCAACCTGCCAAAAGCGAAGTTGTGGTGGCTAACAACATGCGATTAACTGCACAAAGTACTGGGAATGTATACTTGCCAATAGCAGCTCAAGATGATAAGGTAAAGGTAGAAAATGCTTTGTGCATATCAGGGCTATGCGCAAATCTTTGGTCGGTTAGTCAAATTGTAAGCAAAAACAACAAAGTTATTTTCGATGTCAATGGATGTAGAATTTATAGTTCTGAAAAACAACTTATTGCGACTGCTTCTCTCGATGGAGAACTTTTTAAGTTGGACAAACTAGGTCAAGAGCGATGTTTTGTTGCAAAAAATTTAAAAGCAGACTACAATCTATGACATAGATGGTTGGGACATCTTAACATGGCAAGTGTCCGTATGGTGAGCGATCGTTTTGGACGAAATCAAAAGTTTCCTGTTCTCGACAAATTGAATTGTGAAGTGTGCCTCAAAGGAAAGCAATGCCGATTTCCATTCAATCACACAGGACCTAGAGCGACTGAAGTATTAGAGGTAATTCATTTTGATCTGTGTGGTCAGAAGTATGGGAGGCGCAAGATACATTATGGTAATCGTTGATG
This sequence comes from Melangyna quadrimaculata, assembly GCA_949320155.1. Lineage (NCBI taxonomy): Eukaryota > Metazoa > Arthropoda > Insecta > Diptera > Syrphidae > Melangyna > Melangyna quadrimaculata. Next base: position 431,530,459 of record OX439483.1, on the reverse strand, counting down.
ATTTCACAAGAAAAAACTTTGTATATTTTCTGCAATCAAAACATGAACTGTGGCTCGTTTTGCAGAATTTAAGGCTCTTGTAGAAAATCAATGCAACAAATTTGTAAAAGTTTTACATTCAGATAACGGATCAGAGTACGAAAGAGTGGAATATGTCATCGAACATCAGCGCCGTATACACCAGAGCATAACGGATAAGTAGAGCGGATGAACAGAACCAATATCGAGAAAGCGAGGTGCATGTTATTGGATGCGAATTTGCCAAAAAGCTTCTGAACTGAAGCGGTTTTAACGGCAGTTCATATAATAAACCGGTCACCATGTGGTTCATCGCTTCAAATGGTTCCTGAAGAGGCATGGCCAGGAAAGAAACCTGATATGAGTAATTTGCGTGCGTTTGGATGTAAGGCAATGTCTCATATTCCAAAAGAGCGGCGCTAAAAGTTTCATAAATCAGAAGCTTGCATTTTTGTTGGATACTGTGAAAATACCCACAATTACCGATTGCATCATCCAACAAAGAAGAGAATCATCATTAGCAGAGACGTCATATTTTTTGAAAATGAACAAATATCATCCTCCAAGTTAGTCAGAGCTATAATATGTTCTATTTTCCTGAACTTGTAGACGATGATGATTCAGTGGGGGACGACAACATTGCGACGAGTGAACCAAGTGAAGAAGAAAGCATTCCACCTTCGAAGTCAGATACAAATGTGACGAGTGAATCAAGTGAAGACGTAGCATTCCACATTCGAATACAGATGTAACGAAAACCTCAATGGAAGCTCCCAGGAGAAGTCAGCGCGATCCGAAACCAATTAAAAGAGATAGTTGCTTTATTTATTCAGAGAGAACAGGCGAGTTGCTTCATCCTTTGAAGAGCTTAATTCTGAATTGTGGCGGCAAGCGATCAAAGAAGAGATAGACTGTTTGAGAGAAAACAAAACCTGGAATCTTGTAGATTTGCCTGTTGACAAAAGACCTATCAACTGCAAATGGGTGTTTAAAACAAAACGTAATAGTGAAGGCAAGATTTCAAGGTACAAGGCCCGGTTGATTGTGAAGAGTTGCGCTCAAAGAAAGCGGATTAATTATGAAGAAACTTTCTTCCCAGGAGTGAGATATAGCACCATTCGATGTTTGTTTTCTCTAGCCGCCTTATTTAACCTTGACATTGACCAAATGGATGCAGTAACTGCTTTCCTTCAGGGTGATCTTAACGACAATATATACAGTGTCGGACAAAACAAAAGTACTCAATTTCACTTGGTTACATTTTGTTAAGATATTCATTTGTATACCAATCTAACTCTGTTTATTATTACTTGTTCATTTTAATATTTGTTAAGTATTCTGAACTTTGTTTGTTAATAGAATTTTCTAATTTAATATTATTCCTAATCAAGACGTTATATCAGAAAGACTCAATAAATGTTTATATTCCTTTTATAAAAAGAAGTCTTTAAATATACATATAAGGAATCTACAGGTTATAGGCCCAGATGGACGTTTTCAAAAGTTGTGTATCTAAGCTTAATGAAAATAATTACCACTTGGAAGTTCAAGGTCGAATTATTGCTAAGGAGGGATGACTCCTGGCAGGCTAATGACACCGAAAGGCCTACAACGAATTCAGATGCTTGGAACAAAGCTGATAGCAATGCAAGAAGCATAATTGGATTATTGGTGGAAGACAGCCAATTAATTCACATAAGGAAATCAAATTCCGCAAAGGAGGCATGGAAGAATCTACAGAACTACCATGAGAAAGCGACTCGGAGCAATAAGAGGTTCAGCTGATGAGAAGCATATGTAATCTCAAGCTTATGGAAAATGATCGGATGGATGCTCATATCGAGAAGTTGACCACCTTATTTGAGAAGCTGACGGCATTAGGGGACGTACTGTGCGAAAATTGGAAAGTTGCTGTTTTGCTGTGCAGTCTTCCTTCTTCCTATAATACGCTTGTGACTGCATTGGAAGCAAGGCAAGAATCGGAATTAAGATTAGCACTGGTACAAGCAAAACTATTAGAAGAATTCAACAGAAAGAATGCCAACATCAGTGTTGAGAAGAATTCTGTGCTAAAAGTAAACACTTTTGTAAAGCCAACCAAAAAATGTTTCTTTTGCCTTTGGTCACATAAAACGGGATTGTCGCCAATATGCTCAATGGAAGAAAAATCAACCTAAGGCATCCGTAAACAATGTGACTACTTCAAACGAGTTCTGTTTGAAATCCTGTTCAGATCCTTTGAATGGATGGATTGTTGATTCCGGAGCAACTTGTCATATCACCAATAAAGCAAGCAACTTCATCTCTTTGGATGTGAACTCAGGAAGTGAAAAAGTCATACTTGCTAATGGTCAAGAAATTTCTTCAAGTGGTAAAGGAACATGCAGACTATTCATTGAAGTCAATAGTCAAGAAACTTCAATTCGAATACAGAACGTTCTTTTCATTCCTTTCAAGGAAGTTTACTCTCAGTCAGAGCGATGGTGAGCAAAGGATTTGCTTTCAACTTTATTGGAAGCCAATGCACAATAAAAGTTCCGGAAGGAGAGCTAGTACCGGTAGCAGATTTAATTGGAAATCTCTACAGACTTCGAGAGTCAACACAATCCCATAAGGCAATGACTGTGAACGACAAAACATATTGCATCCATTACTGGCATAGGGTGTTTGGACATAGAAGCATGGACGCTGTTAAGAAACTGGTGAGTGAATACTTCACTTGGTTAAAACAAGACATGGGCTTTGGTTCGACCTCCAAAAAATGTAAACATCGTAGGTTGCAAATGGGTGTTTAAGGTCAAACGTGATGTTGATGGAAAAGTTCAGCGATTCAAAGCAAGATTGGTTGCACAAGGCTCCAGTCAAAAATTTGGCAGCGATTATGACCAAGTGTTTGCTCCAGTTGTAACACAAGCTACTTTAAGAATTCTCCTTTCACTAGCCGGACAAAGGTAGATGAAAGTGAAGCATTTTGATGCAAAGTCAGCGTTTCTGAACAGCTACTTAAGTGAAGACATATATATGAAGCAGCCACCTGGATTTCAATCTGAAGACAAGAATCTAGTTTGTAAACTTCAAAAGAGTCTTTATGGCTTGAAGCAAGCAGCTTTTTCTTGGAACCAAACCATAACATAGGTTTTGACGAAAAAAAGAAAAACGGGCGAGACAAGAACTTATCTTCTTATATATGTCGACGACATCATTGTTGCTTGCACATCCGAAAAATGCATCAATGATACAGAGAAACTGCTAAACTCTCAGTTTGAAGTAAAAAGCCTTGGAGATATAAATCACTATCTAGGACTAGAGGTAATCAAGAGCGATCAAGGGGATTATTCAATTCGACAGAAGCAATATATTGAAAAGTTATCTGATGAGTATGGTCTTCAACATTCAAGGTATTCGAAAGTTCCACTTGAGCCAGGCTATGGTAAAAGCGAAGACTCAAGTTCAGTTAGCAATGAGAAATATCAAAAAAAGTTGGTAGTTTGCTTTATATAGCAACTTATAGCCGGCCGGATATTTCCGCATCAGTTTCTATTTTGGCTTGTAAGACAAGTTCACCAAGTCAAAATGATTGGATCGAATTGAAACGCGTTCTTAAATATCTTCGTGGAACATCAGACTTCAAACTCCAATTGAGCAACAATAAGGACCAAAAAGAAAAACTTGTCGGCACAATAAACCACGGAGGAGGAAATGTTTCGGCCTGGGGATGTTTTTCTAGTTAAAGAATCGGCCAAACTCATAAAATAGATGGTATAATGGATCATTTTGTGTATAATGACGTCCTTCAAAACATCATGCTGTTACAGACAGAAGTAGAAATGCCCTTCAAATGGACATTCCAATATGACATCGATCCAAAACATACCGCTAATTTAGTGCAAAATTGGTTTTTGGAAAATAAAATCAACGTTTTGAAGTGGCCGGCACAGTCACCTGACCTCATCCCCATAAAAAAAAAAACCTATTGGAGATTGAAGATCGGCAGATTCAACGTGATAGCTGCAAAAACAAGGATTTTCTTGTTGTTCTAACAAAAATTGCTTGGAAGTATCCTCCAGGAAATCATAAAGAACTGGATTGAGTCAAAAATAGTTATCAAAAATAGGGGCTTCAGAAATAAGTATTGGAAAACAATTACAGAATTTAATTATGTGCTTTAGTTTTATCGCAATTGCTTTTAATATTTTTTTAAATTTGTTGTTGTACTTCCTTTAATGTGTAACTGATATATATTTTTTTCTTTGCCATTGAAGAGCTAATGTATACCTACATTAACCAAATAAAATTCATTTAAATATATTTAAGTTTAGAAATGTACTTAATCAAAATGTAACCAAGTGAAATTGAGTGCTTTTGTTTTGTCCGACACTGCATATGCTGCAACCAGAAGGTTTTTCCGACAACACTGGAAAGGTTGCTATATGGGTTGAAGCAAGCTAGTCATTTGTGGAACCAACAACTTGATACAGATTTATTAAACTATGGTCTTCAGAAATCAAAAAAAATTCATGCGTTAATTTTTCTGGTTAAGATTCCAATTATATAATTGTAGCAGTATAAATGTAGATCTTTTGATTTTTACTAAAACTATCGATGTCAAAAACAAAAGGCACGATTTACATTTGTCAAGAACGATCAACGTTATTTTAACGCATTCTAATATGACTGACTGCTATCCTGCAAGCACACCCATGGATTCTAATCAGAAGCTGACTAAACAAATGTGCCCTCAAACTGAAGAAGAGAAAAACGAAATGATGCAGGTTCCATAACAGGAATCAGTTGGTAGCATTATGTTTGCTGCACAGGCATCCAGACCTGATGTTTGTTTTGCAGTAAGTAATGTGTCAAGGTTTTATAACTTGTTATTGAAAAGCTCATTGGACTGCAGTTAAGCGTATTCTTTGATAAAGGGATATCAGATGCTTAATTGGAGTTCTTAAAAGCTCAAAACAATATGGTGGTTGGTTACTGTGACGCGGACTGGGCAAACGACAGTAACAGATTACATAATTCAAATCATGTGGAGGAGCAATATCCTGGAACATTAAAAAACAGTCCACTGTTGCTCTCTCATCAACCGAAGCTGAATACATGGCCGTTTCCTCAGCCACTCAAGAAACCTTATGGATTATAATTAGAGCTTATTCCAAGTTCTCCGAAATTAGCAACTATTCACTGCGACAACCATCACAGCGCATACCATCCCCGGACAAAACACATCGATGTCCGTCGCCATTTCGTTCATGACAAAATTGATGAAGCATGAAGGATTAATCAACTTAAAATACATCAGCACAGCAGATATGAATGCAGATTTTCTAACAAAACCATTACATTTCAAGAAGCATAATTTGTGTGCGAAAGCAATAGGTCTCAAATTTAGTTAAATTGTACATTCAGTGGGAGCGTTGAAATTGAATGTAAAAGTATGTCGAAATTATTTTCATTAGTTTTGACATCCAAAACATTTGTAACCGCTTGGACTTTACATACATATTATTGTGCCTTAAAGTAAAAAGCAAATACAAAATTTGGCGTATAACCAATTATTTTGATTCCATAATTTAAGGCCCAACTATAATAGAATTTAGCTCACTTATGCACGCATAAGCAACGAGCGAAAACACACAATCCCTGTTCATAAACCATAATGCAATTTAGGTGTGATTCGTTAAGTTTCGTTAAAATTTTGCAAGAGCGATTCCAGTCGTTCGAAACTTAATTGAATTTGACAACTAAAAAAACGTTTTAAAAAGCAAAATGGAGGGAGAAAAGAGATACGCGAGCTAAATTGCAGTACGGCTATGCGATGTCCTTTCGCAAACATATGCAAATTTTCGTTGGATTTTTGACATAAGCTTATGTTGGTTTAAGGTATTACAGTTGGGCTTTATATTCGCCTTAAATTTTGAAAATAGTCGGCCTGGGACCCTTATCTTATCTTACTAATTTTCGCCATTCAAAATACCTGAAGCCATAAATAAAAATGATTTGAAAACATTCTACAATGCTCAAATGCATTTAAAAGACCCCTAGACTACAAACTACAAAGTGTAGTAGCCCTTAGCGTAATGGTTAGTGCGTTCGACTTTCACGCTGGAGGTCTGGGTTCCCTTCCCAGCCTCGTCCACCTAAAAACTAAAAAGTTTTTTTTCAGGTCTACTGCCTCTTGCGAGGAATTGACAAATCCTCCAGAGTATCACTTGTCTACCCGTTCGGATTCGGCATAAAATTATAGGTCCCTTCCATTCCATTCCATTCCATTGACAGGCGCACACAGGAATGGTTGCGAGTTGTTAGTCACTAGGCCCTGGTTCTTCATGAGCCGTTGTGCCACCCGATTTATTTTTTTTTTTTCTAGACTACAAAGTATGTAGAAATTAAAGGTATTCAAACAGTTTCTATTCTTTTATCTCTTAGTACATATTTGGCTGTTCGGAAGGCAAATGGTTCAATTCTTCACAAGTTAAATACTATTTCAGAGTGTTCCTGTTTTCTCAATCGATTGCACTGCTAAAAAGATTTAATTTTTCTTTATATGGCAAAAAGCTGGTTAAAAAGAGCTGTGTCCATGAAATTGGTTACATGGCCTTAATGCATTCGATAAATCGATTGCTAGTCGCCCGTATTTTGGGCTAAAAAAAAATTTCATTGACAAACCCCTTTTTTATATAAAATAAATAAATAAATTGGATGACGAACGGCCGTGTGCGCGTGTCGACGGGAATGGAAGAGACCTACAATTTTATGCCAAATCCGAACGGCTAGACGAGAAGCACTTAGTCATCACAAGTGAGGATTTATTAATTCCTCGCAAGAGGCAGTAGCCCTGCAAAAAAAAAAACTTTTTAGTTTTTAGGAGGACGAGGCTGGGAAGTGAACCCAGGCTTCCAGCGTGACAGTCCATCGCACTAACCATTGCGCTACAGGCTACTACAAACCCCTTTATTCATGTACCTGCCGCGAACGTAGTTCTGTCAAAGGCCGATATGGTTAGAATTTGATCACGCCTACAAACCAAACTAAACGTATAACAATAGGAACACAATGACTTCGACATAGCCAAAAGATTCAAGATTCAGGGTGTAAAGCGTAGACACAAAAGAGATGCACTCAGATTGCGGTAGTTAAAAGCAACCTCAACCAAATAGGCGAATAAAAAACCCAAATCCGACTTAATAGGTATCATGGTTTTTAGACTACACATTATGCACAGCGTAGAATTAATGCAGAAAAGTATTCAACTGCTTATGTTCATAACCAGAATGATCTTTCAATGAAAAACATACAAATATTTATTAAAATCTCTTACCACACTTGCTGTGTTTGTTTATTGCATTCAGAAGATGTGAGGTGGCTCCTTCGTGTTTCTTTTCCGAACCAAAAGAAAGATGTGATGTAAGAGAGAGCAATTGTCCAGGTGTCCTGGCATTCAAGTTGGGCGAACAGTTGATCAAATCCGATATTTCAAGATCTGAAAAAGCATTCATTTACTTAAAGTTGCCACTCAATGACCACAATCCTTACCTCTTCTCAATTCAATCTTACTCAGGCCAAAGTCAGTCAGTTTAACGTGACCTGTAGCTGACACAAGCATGTTGTCAGGCTTGATGTCTCTGTGGACAATTCCATGCTCATGCAGATATTGCAATGCCAAAGTTATCTCTGCCACATAGAACCTGGCAGCGGATTCATCAAAGAAGCCGTACATGGCTAGCAGAGATTTCAAATCGCCGCCAACCATGTACTCCATGACGAGATAAACATACGACACAGATTGCAATGAATAAAACAGGCTCACACAGAACGGACTACGCGATAGTGCAAGAGCATTGCGCTCTGTGATGACCTGCGAGACCATGTTCTTGTTAATCATTTCTGATTTCCTCATTACCTGCCAAAGAAACATCGAATATTTATTAATTTGTCAATATGAAATCGATTGGAATGAATGGATGGGACTTCCAACTCACCTTAACAGCGAATAGCTTGTTTGGATCATTGTTCTTGTAGCCGAGGAATACTTTACCGAATGCTCCTCTCGAAATTGGTTTGATGATAACGAAATCCTTTATCGTAGGAACCTGCAATGGAACAACATTTCACCAGATTATTTGGGCGGTACTTTTTTTTAATTTTACGAGAAAAACATTACCTTTAGATTATTTTCGTATTTTGTTGTTAATATATTGATTTTATCAAGCAACTTTTCGCCATCGATATGAACACTCTTTTTTGGTGTTTTGTGGTCGCTGAAGCAATTTTCCATTTTAATCGAATCCAATTAATTATGCAGAATACAGTTTATGAAACAACTTTTTTATTGGTGGGAAGTTATTCTGATGAAGAAATTATCATTTTTGTAATAAACACGTTTTTTATTTCAATAAGATTTTGGAAAATTTGTTTGCGAAATATTTGAACCGCTTTTCGAAAAAGACATAACAGTTTATGAAGTTGCATTCAAATAATAAAAAACATTTTGACAGAAATGTTGACAGATGCGCGTTGACAGTAGTATATGTGAAAGCGTTCAGTACATAATGAGATAGTGAACCGGTAATGGTTGTAATATGGGATAAATGGATGTAGTGATGTAGAGCATAGATGTTAACACTTTTTGGATAAAATATATACAAAAAAAAATCAAAGATGTAAAATAACAAAATATAAAAAAAACATACCATTCTAAAAAATTTAAGTTCGTATTTTAAAGTCCTGATTAAAAATCAAGCACGCGAAACCGAATTAGTTTTCTCTTAAAACAAATTTATCTGAAACGGTTTTGTAACTAGCAGATACATAAACCTTAAATTCTAGCAGTTTTATAACAAAATGAAACGTTCAGGTAGAGAGATTCTCCGAATATATGCGAGGTGCGTTCCACGAAGTGATATCTCCTGACGAGCACTCGGAAAATTTGTATGGACAACGAATCTGCCATTTCGGAATTCATAACATGCCGCCTCCACCGGCCATGAATGATGGCAGGACCTTGAGCATGTCTAGAAAAAATTCAATGGAGTCGCAAAAATCCATGTCCATGCAGTGACATATCCATAGAAATCAGATTGTGGATTGGATTGTAGTTTGGATTATGGACATCGTTTAGAGCCAGTTTCACAGTGAACACTTACCGGAATAAGTTGCACTTAAAGCTGGCCATACATGACCGAGCCGAAAAGCTCCGAGCCATTTGGCTCCGGTCCATTTGGGCACGGTCCAAACTTGGGTGCCATACAAATTCGACTGAATTGAACTTCTTATGACAGTTGCCCACTCAGAAACCAAGAAAATTCTACAAATCTGAATTTTGTGTTTTGTATTGAACATGAAAAAAATGACAATAGGGGTATTCACGATCTGATGCAACTGGTCTAGTAGTATCATTGCAAAAGTGTAAAATTCAAAAATGTTCTTGCTCTATAACAACAACACTGCCTTAAATCTTGCAACAGTTTTGCATTTTTGCTATACCTTAACCCCATTGCAACATGGAGTGTAAAATTTGCCTGGTGTCGTAGTCCGTTTGGAAGAAAATTTTTCAATTTTACACTTTTGCAATGATACTAGACCAGTTGCATCGGATCGTGAATACCCCTAATGAGATAGTTAGATGTTTTTGGTGAAAATTGTATTCTACAATTTAATGAAATAAGAGTGAGAAAAGTGGGATTTTATTATTTAGTGACAGTTTAGCTATTGGAAAGTTGGAAACAAACAGGGCTGCTCCGCTTGCTGATTCCCCACACACGATAGAGCCGAACACTGGTTCGGAGGACCGTATTCGTGGATTTTTGGACTGGCTGAAAATCCAATTTTGGTTCGGCTCCGGGCCGTTCAGCTCGTTGGTTTGCGGTCGTGTTTGGCCAGCTTAAAGTTTTGCATTTTGGTACTTTTTGGTAATTTTTGCAGTCTGAGTTAAGTTGAGACCGCACACAACAACTGCAACTACACTTCACGATGCAGCAAAACATTATTTGTATGAAATTGTATGAGCTATATCGCACTAAGCGGCAACTGAACTTCATAAAATTTCATACCAATGAATGAATCGCATTTCCGCTCTAGTGCAGTCTCACCTTAATTCGTTTCCTCTTAGGCTTGCCGCCCACTAGACCCAGCAACTTTTTGTTGCTCCCAAAACAATTACACTGGAAGTTGCCGGCAACAAAGTTGCCTTGTGGGCGCTCTCCCATATAACGCAATGTAATTGAATCGGGAGCAACAAAAAGTTGCTGGGGCGAGCAACTTTAAGTTGCCTAGTGAGATCCAAAACGGACTGAAGAGTACCCTTCAAGCAAGCGAGTCCGTTTTGGATCCGAAACTAGTTCATAAACGGACCCAAAACCGGATCCAAAACGATTTCAAATCGGATCAAATATTAGTTTGGAAATTAGAATCACCACGGAGCCATATTATGTGAATGTATTGTGAGAGAGAGAGAGTATTCCAATTCACCATACTCAGAGAAAACGGAGCCTAAATGGAATCCAAAACGGAACAACAAAACTGAATGAATCGAGGCATACCCAAATGTGTTGTATTAAAAAGAAACTTCCCCGTCTAGTCGAGTTTCAACATTGCATTCAAGAAAAAAAAAGCAAAAAAAAAACCCTCCCCACTGTGTATTAATACATGTCAAATTGAAAGTGGGAAAGAATTCCACGCGACTGCCAAATTTGTGGGAATGAAATGAATTTCGCTTCCACACTTGTTTGTATTAATACATTACCGTAAGCTAAAAAAAAGTGTGATAGAATGTGGGATAGAATTAGAACCATTCCTAAAATTATTCATGTATTAACACATGTTAAATCGTGTGGGAAAGAATATCGGGTTGTGTAGGCTGGGCTTTCATATTTTGTTTCTACACACCACACTATTCTACATGATTTGTTCCCACTTTTTTGACATGTATTAATACACAGTGGGCTAGTGTGGAACCCCTTTTAACGAACAAAACTGCTATGTTTCCACTTGTCATTGGAAAGACGCAAATTGACAAACTTTCCAAGACAGGGTGAGTTATACTTGCTCGCTACTACTACTTTCTTTGTTTTTTGTGTTGGTAAAAGCCACTCAGTCCTGGAAAGTGTGTCAATTTGCGTCTTTTCAATGACAAGTGGAAAGCATAACTGAAGCCAACTTCCAAAGAACCTGTTTAGATTGTGACTGCTCACTATGTAGGCAACACCAACAGTCATTGCGTGTCTACATTATTGTAGTTTGCACTCAATTGGATCTCTGAACTCGACTGATCTCTCAGCCGTATTTAATAGAATTCGCTAAACAGCTCTAAACGGGTGAATAGTTATGCAGTGTATAAGGATTTACATAGCTTCTATACTAGTGATTTATAAAACATTTCCCCACCAACTATAGTTATACCTACAGGCTTTGTGTCAAATAAAGTACCAAAAAGTAGAAATCTATTACGTTTTGCCTCCAAAACTGACAAGGCTCAGCTGTTTGTGAAAAATCAATAAAATAATTTTCATGACGATTGGATTCTTTTTGATTTTTTCTTAATTTCTTTTGGTGTTATTAGTTATCGAGTTGTTTTGTTTGTTTTTTTGTGTATACAAATAATATAATAAAATGTATTCAAAAGAATTTTTATTGAATTATTCCATTCATTCACAACGTGATGTTTTTGTTGAGAAAAATATAAGGGTGGCTCTTTTTTGGCAATGCGCTTAAATTTTATTTGTATTTCTCCGTAAAGTGTCGAACGTGATTTTGTGTAAAATTTGATTGAAACAGCTTAACGTTAACATATAAGCCATAGACGTCTTTAGATTTCGAAGTTATTTTTCAATTGACGAAGAAAAAAAAACAACAATAAAAACACGTTGTTGATGTAGTTTCGTCGTCGTCAATGAATGGATCGCATTGGTTGGGGAGAACATTTATAAATCCTCAACAGTTTACGAAAAGTAGCTTTCCTAATCATTGAGTTAATGTAGACGTCCGAATTATTCTTTCTTGTTTTAGTCACAACTTTTATCGCGAACTTAATAAGTTTCGATAGTTACAGAACACGTTCAGAGTTTTTTTTAGATCTCTGACATATATTTATCATATTTCTGAACACGCCTAATACATAAAAGTCAAAATGACGTTTGGATAATTTTACCAAATCATTTTCCCAAGCAAATTCGTTGAGGAATTTTATACAATTTGAGTAAATCATTTCCCATACCAAATGGTAACTTACCCAAATGGTAAACGTATCTAGTGTTTTACATCGTTGCATGAATACCCCTTTTATGTTTTCTTGTTGGCTGCCGCCTCACCGATTTCACCAACAAACTGCCGTCACTACGCAGTTAGCAGTCGCAATCTAAACAGGGACAAAGCAACGATTCAGAAACCAGAAAGTAAAAGGAAGCCACCACAGCCAGAACCCCTGAAACTAGAACAAAAAGTAAAAGTAAGAAGTTTTTTTTTAAACAAATTGTGAAACATACATAAATATGTTAAAGAATAAGCGACGAACAAAAGTTAATTTGTCTTGCTGGAACAGGAACAACATTATATTGAAGAATGTAAGTTATTTTTTCTATATTAGTAACGAAAATTCACGTGCGCTGCCATGTGTAGGTTTTGCAGACGGCCGGCAATTAGTTTTAATGTGCTTGTAGGTATGCCTAAATATTTTTAGCCTAAGATAATTGTGAAATTATATTTTAGTTGATAGGACTCGATTTTGATAAAGTTTTAATCAGGTTTATAAATTGATAAAGGTTATTCAAAACTAAATTTCTAAAACTTGAATATCTCTGCTGAAAAAAACAACGCTATCAAAGTGGCTGGCATGTCTGGCGAAAAGAAAATGTTTTTACTTCTGGCCACGGTAGGTACGTTTCGTAATTAAAACTTTTCTTTAATTTAAAGCAGATCGCATTATTTCGTGACGAAAAGCTTTATTATTAAACTTATAAAATATCAAACGAAAATCAATCTTTTAAACACATTCGGTTCGGACTGAGAAGCCCGTGCATACAAACCAATTAAAAAAGAAAGCTAGATGTTTAACAAAATATATTTTAACTAAATTTCGCTAATATCTATTCCAAAAATCAACTCATGATGAATAAAACAAGTGTAAAATATTAAGTTGAAGTTAAGAAAAAAAGTCAAAAATATTTCAAATTTTCCTTTTAAAATACGAGAGTAGGTACCATAAAGGAATGGTTAAAATTTGGTGATTTAAAACTTTATTGATTATAAAATTCATCAATTTATTTGTTCATAAGAATCATTTGTCTTTCAATTCAAAACAGTCAGTATACAGTTTATGTACATATATATAAAGTATATGTACATGTATAGGAATCAAAGCTTTCATTGAAACCTAATACTTAAAATAAGAAGATGAAGAAATTAAAATATTGAAATTACTTCTGTTTTAAGTGGAGTGAATGAATAAAATTCAATTAAAAAGTACAAGTGACCTCAACTCCAGAAATGATTGTGTTTCGCCCAAGGTATAACAGTGGGCTCTTCAGTCAGTCTGTGTCTTAGTAGGGTATAACAGACTGACTGAAGAGCCCACTGTTATACCTTGGGCGAAACACAAAAATTTCTGGAGTACTTTTAATTGAACCTAATACTTAAATATACCTAAATTAATACTTTCACTATTGTAGCATCCAAAAAATCACTATTTTGGCTATCCTAGCCTGCCTAGCGTCTTTAAATCAAAATATCACATTTTACTTGCTCGGTAAGATGAAGTTTTGATGTCTGCCTGCATTTGTTATTGAGACTTTGTAAGTTGCGTTCAACGCCGTCTGCATGTCACAAAGAGTACCCTGTATGTGATATAAATTTTTTTTTGATTTAGCATTCAATCCAATGCATTTCCCATAAGAGAAAACCAAAAACAACTCTAAGAAAAATTAGTTTTACCAAATTATTTTATATGAACGGGCATACATAACACAATTACAATAGAATAATAAAATATGTAAGTTTGTAAATCAAGAAAATAATATTATTGAAACTAATGTCGTTTTCGATTGGAATTCGGAACAGTACCTACTACTCCTTTTTGATTCCAATCGAATTAATTTCTGTTGTTCCAAGACTCTGATATTGTATATTTTGCATTTTCAGTCGAGTAAAATTAGTTTGACAAGTTATCCGATGAAAGAGCTTGTACCTATATGTGTGTTCCGGCTCTACTCCTTTATAAAATCCGGAACAGAAAATAACTCCGAAAACTTTACTCGGAACAGCCAATCGAATTATTTTGGAGTACGAGCCTGATTATACTGTTCGTTTTTTCGTTCGTTTCGTCTTTCATGTTTTTGACAGGCACGAATGATCATGATTACATAGTTCGCGAAAATACGGACGTTCTTCCTTTCGTTATTTTGACGTTCATTGAATTTGGGGTTGTTTTGTTTGAAAATAATCAGTAGTAATAAATAAAAATATTTTGGAGTCAAATTTATACTTCAAATTAAAACATTAAATTCATTGAACAATTTATAATTATTATTATTAAAAATATAATACAAAATCAAAGCTTTTCTTTTCATTTCATGTTTTTTCGTTAGGCAAGCTTAGTGGTAAGCTTGATAATGAAACAGATCTTTGCCTTTTTCCTGTCGTTATAAAGCTATGCACGATATTTGTAGGTACAAAGGACACTTCTTTGAATTTTGCATTTTTCAACTCTGAAATATGAGCGGATCTATGTACACCATCATTATCAACATTAAAAATAACATTTCCTATTTTGTTTACAATAATTCCGGGTATCCAATTAAAAGCAAAGTTATTTTTTAGTTTATATAAAATTTTATCACCTGGCTTGAAAATTATATTATTCTTACGTTAACCTACGTTTGGGAATGACACTTTCTTTTCTTTTTCTTTCATATTTACTTTCAGTTTAGAATCATAACGAATTTTGGGATTAATATCATCTAAAAGTGTTTTTGGTTTAGTTCTAAATATAATTTCGTTTGGGCATAAATTGGTTATTGTCGATGGAGTCGACCGATACTTCAAAAGAAAATTATTAATTAAAATATCCATTGGAAGGGAATTATAGTTGGGATCATTTAACATTTTCTTAAAAGTATTTTTTGAAGACTGAACGGCTCTCTCCGCAGCTCCATTGGACTGTGGGTGGTAGGGCGGACTCTTCAAACATTTAATGTTGTTATCAACGCTAAATTTGACAAAAATCTCTGAATTGAAACGCGGTCCGTCATCTGATACTATTGTGGAGGGCAAACCAAAATAAGTAAAAGGTGTTCTTAAAACCGCTATAATATTTTCAACTTTTGTTTGTTTCATAGCCTTTACATCAATCCATTTCGAATAACTATCTACAATTAGTAAATAATTGAAACCCTTCATATAAAAAAAATCGACATGAATACGTTCGAAAAAACATTTTGACTCAGGCCATCGCTCATGATATTGTGACGCTGGCTTGCTACCTGAAAATGCACACGGCTTACACTCTGATACAAAAACATCAATATCATGATCGATCTCTGGCCACCAAAAATATTGTCTGGCTAACATTTTCATGCGGACAACACCCACATGCGATTCATGAAGACGAACTAAAACTGATTGCTGTAAAGTGTCTGGTATTACTACTTACTAGTCGCTCGCCATAAAAAAGACATCCTTCTTCTTCCGATAATTGCAATCTTTTATGAACAAATTTCATTAAAGTTTCTGGCACATTGCTTGGCCATCCTGTTTGTACCATATTTAAAACATTTTTAATATTCCATTCTCTATACGATTCTAACTCTACATCTTCAAATTTAATGTTCAAAAAACTATCGCACTTTATTGCACTTAAGAGTGAACTATACTCCTCTTCTTCTGTTGGGTAGGTAAGGGGAAGACGTGAAAGCCTATCTGCAGTATTTATTTGACTACAAGGTATATAGAATATAATGGTATAACACTCCGAACTTTCTAGCTCCATCTCCCTCTCACATGCTTACGTCAGAATTTTATTGAATTTTCTTTTGTTTGAATTTAAATTTTCTGTCAAATCTTTGTTTAATATACGAATTTTAAAAAACATTTTGCAACGAAAAAACAACTTTTTTATTTCGAACTCGAGCTCAATTTTCTCTGCCAAATTTAAAAGATTCTTTATAAAACCAGGCCCAGCTTTCAACGATGTTGAATTATAATTATTGAAAATATATTCAAGTTGCATCAGAGTCCGCACAAATTTTTCGTTTGGTTTTCGCAAGCCCCCTTCTGAAACCTGATCTGTCCATGTGAAAGATGCAGACAGTTCTTGCTCGCAATAATTTTCCAGAAGATTTGGAATTTTGGATTTGAGGCGATTGAGAATGTATCCTGCTAGGTACTCTAAAGCATCGTACTCCAGCTCACACATTTCAAGTGCCGATTCTGCAGTTTCATCTTTGTCCACAAGACATGTGAGTAAACTGGATGTTATGATGGGCTCGGAACTTAACTCAGCTTCGTAAGGATTTATCGCATCTTCTTCTTCGACATTTGAAGTATTAATCAGCCCATCACTCACATCCATTTGAAGTTGTTCACCACTATTAGACTCCACATTTGCAGACTGTGAAACGATGCTTTCATTTCTACCAAGTATGTTTCTTCGGAGACGATATTTAAACTGTAAAGCTGAGGGGTGATCATAAAGGCCGCCCTTCGCTCTCATCACACCAAAAAACATTTCCAAAGGGTCTCGATTTAGACGGTATGTTAATAAATATGATATCTGGTATTCTTGCTGAAGGTCCTTGAACATCATTCTGCGTGCACTGATATTAGTGAGTATTCCTTCTTGAAATGGTAGCAGTAACTTGTGGTTTCCAACTCGCATAGTTCTCATCGTGGATTCTATTTGGGTTAAAATCTGATCCTGATGTTCAAGTTCTAGGCCAAAAGCTGCCATTCTTGGGCGCGAGTCAATTCGTGGAATTCTTGTGTTGAATATGTCAAACCAAAAAAAGTGATGAAATCACGTACATTATTATATGTATATTAAAATGAAGAATGTAAATTAAACCAACCTCTTTGCACAAAGCAGACAATTCATTCGAATACTTAGATTTTGCTAAACCTAGACTACCCAGTCTAGTAAGAGCGCACGCGTTTGTATGAAAAAACAACTGCGATGCAAATTTAACTTTTTGCCTCTTTGCGGCTTTCACGTTCAGGTGAGTGGTGGTTAACCGACTTGATATTTTTAAGTCCGAGTTTGACTGTTTTGCCAGTAACTCTTCAAGTGGCTCCTTGGTTAGATGCTTACCATCGAGAAATACTCCGGTGTCCAAAAAATGATTTCGAAGCAATTTAATTAGATGTGGTGTGTCACTTATTATGTACACCTTCTTGGCCTTGTCACTAGGGTTTAAAAAGAAAGGCTGTGTTTCGCTTATGCCCATTCCTCTCCAGAGCCCTCGGTTACCTCCTCCCAAATCAGAGACTACAGCGACAACATTATACTCCATGGCTTGCAGCTTTTTAATGATGGTTTTAAACATTTCTTTTGTTAAGGCACAATCATAATTGTAAAACACAGGCTGCTTCCAATTCTCAAAGAGTCGTCTCGCCATTGCGACTTGAACATAATTAGCGGGGGCCAAAAGTGTATCGCTTTTAGTATCGTACTCATACGACTTCTGTATTTTCATTTCATCTGCCATGAGAACGCAGACTTTTTGAAAGGTGGACAGATTAACATTTCTAATTAAAGCATATACAGAGCTGAGGTAACCCGGGTTGATGTTAACTTTTGTAGCCCAATTTCTTAGCGTAGTCACAGCTGGTAAAGGATATTTTCTTTTTAGTAATAACCTGTAGGCTTTGGGCCCACTTGAATAAATGGCGATGGCTGAAGAAATGTCATTCACTTCCCATTTAATCCTTTTGCCATTCGCTTGAAGCTTCCTTCTTTGACCAGGCGTAAATATGCTTTCTATGCATTTACTTTCCTGCCGGAGCATTTCAATTTTTTCAATTAAACTCTCATTTTGTTGAATAAGTTCATCCTTTAGTTAATGTGTGCTGTAATGACAAATAATTTTATGGCTAACGAACTTTACTAATGACAAATTATTTTAATTAACCTCGTAAGAGTCTCTTTTAAGTCTTCAGTGTTAGTAGATTTGTCGATTCTTGAAACGTAGTATCCCGCTGGTGCATCTTGAACATCTACAACTGTTGAAAGCTCCTGAAGGTTTTCTGGCCCTGGGCCATCTGCAAAACTTCTTCTCAGACAAAATACGAATTAGTAATACTTACGTAAGGAGACTTTAAAGTTTAAAAGAAATCTTACAAAATTTCCTGGACAGTTTGTTTCACGTCCCGCTTGTTTTTCCTTTCTTGGCGCTTACTTTTAGAATCGGCTGATGACAAAGGCAAGTTTAATGTTGGAACAGCATCCGATTTAAGTTTTTTACTATTTTTTGGGGAGTACTTGAGCATTTCGTGCATCAAATTCCGCAAATATTGGTCAGGAGTGAAATGTCTTGAATATATAAATGCATTCTGGACGTTGATTTTGTCTTTTCTTCCGCACTTAAACAGCCAGACTTTTTGGATTTTTTCATCTTTCGGAAAACGAAAAAAAATATTTTTTTCAATACCGTTTGATTGATTTCGTTTCGAGTCTTTTATCGTTGCTACTATTGCATCCGAAAACAGCACAAATCACCATTTTAAAACTATTTTTAAAAAATTATTAATTTCCTAGTCAGAAAAAACAAAACTCTATCAAAAAAGAAACAAACCACTGCGCTGTGAAAATGAATACACGATACAAATGACGTAAAATTGTGTGAGGAAGATAGGAATAGAGAATGTCGAATGTCATACCATTTTATTCTATATACCTTGATTCGACTACCTTTCTTATACACAATTTTATACTGATACATACTTAATATCAAGGCCCACCGATGAATCCTAACCGCTGTGACTGGCGGTGTGGACTTTTTGGGATTAAAAATTTCTCGTCACGGCTGGTGGTCAGAGTAAATTGTAAAAGATTTTCCGTAAATATATTTGTGGAATTTTTTTAACCGTGAAAATAATAGCTAAGGCTTCCCTATGCAGCTGGGAGTACTTTTTTTCTGCAGAGCTCAGTGTACTCGAAGCAAAAAGAACTGGTCTTTCTACCCCATCGACTATATGAGATAAAATTCCGCCAACTCCATAGGGACTCGCGTCACAATGTCAAATTATTTATTTCTTTGGGTCATAATGAACTAACATATTACTATTTAGATTCGATTCTTTACTCTTTATGAATGCTGCTTCACATTCTTCCGACTGGTTAAAAACAACATCTTTCTTTGTTAAATTATAAAGATCTTTTAGTTCTGAGGAAAGGTTCGGAATTAATCGCGAATAATAGTTTAACAACCCAAGATACGATTTTAATTGAGTCACATTTTCTGACTTAGGGGCATTTTTAATCGCTTCCAACTTTTT
This sequence comes from Melangyna quadrimaculata, assembly GCA_949320155.1. Classification (NCBI taxonomy): domain Eukaryota; kingdom Metazoa; phylum Arthropoda; class Insecta; order Diptera; family Syrphidae; genus Melangyna; species Melangyna quadrimaculata. The sequence continues at coordinate 431,510,956 of OX439483.1, read as the reverse complement.
TATACTAGGTTTAATTCCCTCTTTATTGATAACATGCCCTAAATATTCGATTTCATTTTGAAAAAAAACTGCTATTTATCCATTTTCACCCTAACTATGTACCTGTCTAATCTGTCAAGAACTTTAATAAAATTGGATCTACACTCATCATAGTTCGAGACCCCTACAATTATATCATCGAGATAACACTGCATTTTGGGGACGTTCTTTAAAATCTCGTCCATTATAGATTGGAAAATGGCAGGTGCACATTTGACACCGAAAATTAGTCGTCGAAATCTGAAAAGCCCCTTATGGGTATTTATAGTCAACAACTCTTGGCACTTCTCTTCAACTTCTACTTGTTGACAAGCGCCTTCCAGATCAAGGACACAAAAACATGCTGAGTTGCTTAAACTTACAAAAATGTCACACACCTTGGCAAAGGATAATGATCGGTTCGCACAAATGGGTTAATTGTGACTTTACAGTCAACACATAAACGAATCTGCGCATTGGGTTTTGTTACCACCACCACAGGTGAGGCACAATCGCTATATCGTACTGGATATATAATATTTTCTACTTAAAGCCTATCTATCTTATGTTCCACTTTATCGCGCAAGCCGAACGGGACAGTATATGGTCTAAAAAATACTGGGGTACTATTTTCTTTTAAAACAATGTTTGCTTTATATTCTAAAATTGATTCGCGTTTACCTCCCTGGAATACACTTCTATACTTTTGAACTTGAACTAAATCACTTACTTCTGAGTTATTTTCCTTCAAACTATCACATGCACCTACGTCAAATAACGCGCTCCTCTAACTCGGAAGAAGTTTGTCAAGCCACGACCTTCCTAACAGTGGAATAAAAACATTAGGTCCATCAACTATTGGCGTTTTTCTTTTTTAACTCTGAGCAGATCGCGAAACTGTCAAACAAAAATTCTTTTTTTTATCTCAGACATATCAGAGCACAAAAAGTGTGTTTCTTATTTCCATCTGAGCTAGCTCAGATCTTGATCGATTAGCTCAGAATAAAATGACCGAGTAAAATCGAGCGAAACGCTGAGCGAAGCCAACTTCACTTCTTTTTTAGTGATTTGACAGACGAAAGAAATACGCAAAATTAAAAATGGATTCCCAGGACAGTCTCCCGTCTATTTCAAGTAAACAAAAATGTATTTTAGTAAAACACCCACTCCCAAACGTTTGCCATTACAAATCACATATACTATAAGAGGAGTATTAACACTTTGTAAATTATGTATAAACCCAAACCAATAGCTTGGTCTCTTTCTATTTCTTCCTCGTTTTTTATGGCACGAATGTTATTGCCTCTCACACCATTGTACCGGTTTCGCGATCTACCTCTAGATTTACTTCTATATCTCTTGTTCTTCTTAAAACAGTTGCCTTGAACATGTCCCCATTTTTTGCAGAAGTAGCACTGCACGTTGTTGAAATTATCCCTCGCTGCACTTGTTGCACGACGATATGTTCTGTCATCTGATTTTTTGCTTTCCATCGAATCCTTCTCGGTTTTCCTCCGATCAAAATCTCCCTTTAAACATTTCTGTTTCACCGCATGCACTGTTCCCGCAACCGAAGCTCCACTTATATGCCATCTCCACCTCGATCAATTCCATATTAAGAGCTGTCTCACATGCCTTTTCAAAGGTCAAGTCTCCCATATTCTAAGCTTACAAACTAGATGATACTTATGTGATTGTACTGTGTAGGGTACAGAGTGTTAATAATAAAAGGTACCTTTCACATTCATGACAGAAACAACCGAAAAAATGAATTGTGTAATCGGGCACTAAGTGGAGTCAAAAAGGAGTAACTCCGAACCTCCAACCGAAAACGACATAAATACTTATTTGCTGTATTTTGCAGATAAGAATGTAAACAAACCTGTGTTGTTGTTGTTGTTGTTTTCCTAAATGGATGAATGTCGCCGGTCAAATGATATCATGTGCGTAGAGGGAAGGGCTTTAAGGGAACTAGAGTTACCCATGGATTTAAATTAAATATAATTTCTATATATTTTTATTCAGTAAAGAAGAAGAATTGTGGTAGATGCATTTAAGCGGTCCCGCGAAAAGAAAATATAAATGTTGTATCCCATATAATAAAAAAAAAAAATATTTAATATTTACACACCTCTCTTCTGTGGTTTTCGGGTCGGGTGTCGAAATGTAAGAATCTGAGGATGCCAATCGATTTAGAAGGGTGGTATTACCTAGTGTTTCGGCCAGCTCTCTTGCACCAACAGAAACCGAGAAATTTCTCTTTTCAATTTGACAAGTGTCGAAATGTCAAAATCTGAGTATGCCAATCGATTTAGAAAGGTGGTATTACCTAGTTTTGCGGCCAGCACCAACAGAAACCGAGAAATTTCACTTTTCAATTTGACAGGTGTCGAAATGTCAAAATCTGAGTACACCAATTGATTAAGAAGGGATTAGTGTTTCGGCCAGCTCTCTAGCACCAACAGAAACCGAGAAATTTCACTTTTCAATTTGACAAGTGTCGAAATGGCAAAATCTGAGGATGCTAATCGATTTAGAAGGGTGGTATTACCTAGTTTTGCGGCCAACGCTCTAGCACCAACAGAAACCGAGAAATTTCACTTTTCAATTTGACAAGTGCCGAATTGTAAAAATATGAGGGCGCCAATCGATTCAGCTGGTGAATTTTACCTACCGTAACGACCAGCACCCTAATGGTGTTTTCGATTGGTAAGATAAATCAATTTATTTTTGATTTAAATCTGTCAAAACGCAGATTTTACATTCCAATGAGCAAATCAATTGATTTATTTTTTTGGTTGTAAAATCAAATTTGAAGATCTAGATTTTTCGGCAGATTTACCCCTCCTACACTAATACCAATACAATTTAAAGTTGTCACTTTACAAATTTTTTTGTATTGTTTGAATTTATTTCTGTTAATGAAATTTGTGTTCTAAGTATAAAGGGAAGCGTTTCTGATATAAAATGGAAGCTGTTAAAAATTAATAATTGTAAATTCATGAAGCTCATTGTTTTCTTCTGAAAGTGCATCAAATGATGACGAGTTGTGTGATGTTGTGAAACATACATAAAATTACACGAATACAATGACAAAAATAAATCAATATGAATTGGCGCTCGATTCATCACGAAATAAATCAATTTTTGGATTGAAATCGGAATTTACCAATCGAAAACACCATAAGCCGAAAAAATCCCACTGGACACTTTGACAGTTGTCGATAGTCCGAAAAATCACACCTTTCACTTTGACAGTTGATAGTTAGGGGCAAGATATAAAAAACGAGAAAACCCCAAGATTATGCCGAAAAAAACCGATGCGTTCTAACTCCAAAAGGAAATGCGCAAATTTGCACTGAAAGTCTTCACTATCTTTAATGTAGAAATGTAAAAATGTATGGCAACTTGACATGAACCAAAGATTAAATTATGTATTTATTTCGTTTTCATTTGGTAGTCCAGAGCTACTCTTTTTGTATTGTTTTTGTTGCATTCCTATTGAATATTAAAAATCTGGAGTAGTAGGTGTAATTCCAAACCGTCAACACGAAACCAAGCCAAGTTTACGATCATCTGTTTCATTGCTAAAACTGCAGTGAAAAAAAAAGTTCATCTATTCAAATAACTACATAACTTCATTTTAAAAAATAAAAAAAATATGTATGAAACAAACAATTTATATAAATTATTAGTAATCCTAACTACGCCTCTTTCTTGATTTTTGTCTAACCAAGCATTATTGTTGTTTCTCGCTGTGAAAGTAGTTTGTTTACAAACTCACATGTTTAATTTTTCTATTGCAATTTCATATAAAAGTAATTAGAAAAAGTAATGTTATTGAGGACCCTTTTTCGGTTTCTCTTATGGGAAATACAACAATCCAAGAGATCGACGACCAATGAATTATCTGAGAATGTTCAGCCCTTTATCATTATGTGCATGGCTTCAATAGATACCCGTTTGCTAGCTAGTTATTTTGGGGTTTGAGATCTCATTGAAAACAACTTAAACACCCAATTTCTGTTTACTTTTATTAGATCTTACATTTTTTTTGAATAATCGTTTATATTTATGTATGAAAAATCAATTTATTTTAAAACTTCAATAAGCTTTATATACAATATATTTATATTTTCAGATTGCGAGGATGCAGCATTAATATGGTCACTGCACGGATATTTCGTTTCACATCAAAAACTTATAAGAAAGGACAAGGAAGGAAAACAAAAGTTTCACCCGATTAAGCATCAGAGACTCACAAAATGCATTCATCCCAGAGATCGATGACCATATCCGACACCTCAATAAATTATCTGAGAATGTGGAGCCTTTCATCATTGTGCATGGCAGTTCAATATTGCATTTTAAGGAAATTTTCTTGTATTTGTTTTAAAATTTTGTATCTGTTCAACCTTCAGTACCCATTATCTTGTTCCTCATTTTGGGGTTTTATAGAAACAATATATTTAAAAAAAAAATAAGAAAGAAATTTGTGCAAAAACTCATATCTTGCTTAACGAGATAATATCAATACCTACAATTCAGAGCTAACAATAACAATACATAACAAGACAAAATAAAATATTAAAAACGATAACAAATTTAACTTTTTTTCAGTTCGGACTTCCCAATTTTCAGCTTTAACTTTTTAATTTTCAGCAGATATAAGATTTCAGTATGTGATGCAATATAAAAACACAGGTTTGTTACAGTCCCCTTTGATTTTATTAATACTAATAAAACGTTTTGTTTTGTAAGCTTCAGTTGTAACTAATGCTGGACGTACACGACTGACAATCGCCATAAAGTCTGCCATATTCTTCCATTTTTGTTGTCATAAATCACATTTACGACAATGATGAATGGCTAAAATTTCGCAGAGATAATGGAATTCTGTCACTCGTGTGAGTACAACATTATACACGTTTATTTCAACAAAACGGTTTGTTATTTCAATGAATGGGTTTATTGTTTTAATAAACAAAATTAATAAATGCGTAATTTTTTTGGTAAACACATTTACTAAATCAATAAATTCCCGTTCATTGTCCTTACAAACACGTTTATCAATTTAATAAACGGGTATATTGTATTGTAATATTTTGCCAAGGATTCACAAATAAAACTTATTTCTTTTATTCAAACTGAACAACAATTACTTTACAAAAATAAAACACCTTTATTTCACTTCAAATACTTTTATTATAAAGAAGCACAACTCTTAATTCACTATTTTACACCGACGTTTATTCGTTCACATTCAAAATCAAACTGAGGTTTTTGGACTGGTGGCCGTGTTTTTATATCGGAGAAAAAGCTACTTACTAAAATCTTCTAGGGTTCTGAAATCTGCTGGAATGTGCTTCTCCTCCACAAGTAGCTCAAAAGCTCTCAAAAGCTTTCGACCAATTATAGCAGTTTCAATGGTTAAGATAACATTAGTTAATCTTTTTGTTCAAAGATGGCGCGCAACTCAGTACTAATTTATTCCGTTATAGAAGAATAAAAGATGTCGTTCTTTGCATAAATGGGCATATTCACCACAGTATTTATAAACGAAAACAATAAACGATTGTTAGGCCGTGTGGCAATTGCGTTAAATGTGCGTTAAATTTGATCCCATGGCTAAATTTTGACATTACTGTGGTAAATACAGACGTCAAAATTTAACCAGCTCAGGAGCTCGTTTAAATTTTAACAAGTGGATAAATTTTGACGTTTGTATTAAGCTTCTTGCACGTTACTTACACCATCGACCTATTATACCTGGACTGTTAGGAGCAAACATCAAAATCGTTCCCTTTAATACAAAAAAAAAATCGATACACTAGCGGCAATTTGAAAAAGAGTTAGACTTAATTTATTCACTCAAAGTTAAACATAACTTTTGGATTTTTACAGTCAACTTGGGAGTTTTCATCATTTCTGTTTATTCATTCATGATATTATTTAGTTGTGTAAACTTTTTGCTTTTGACTTCGAAACGAAAAAATCTTAAAATAAATAATAATCAAATAAAAATAGAGCTCTGTTTTAATTGAAATTATAAAATAAAAAATGTTTCGTGCAAATTACCTACTTCTGAGAGAATTGGGTGTCATCTTTTTGGAGCAGCGATGCAGAGGAAGAAAATTTATCCCTTGAAAGGCGGCAATATAAAATGCTTCCCCTTGTTGGTATCGATAAATAGGACGACCATATTTCATTTATCATTCTCGCCTCTCAAAAGCAACGAAAATTATGTTTTTTTTATTAAGTAAAGGATTAACTGCCTTTTGACGAAAGACATTACGGAAAATATCAATTTAGAAAAACAAAAACAGGTTCGCGTTCGATCACCGAAATCAAGCATCTTCGGGCGCGTTTAGTACTTAGATGGTAGACCGCATGAGCATTGAGTTTTTTGTCTTGGTATTCTTTTGACTCGGCGCTTCAGATGGAATGAAAAATCCATTCCAATTATTCGGAATAAATAAAAAATCGACAATAATGGTTCATCCCGGGTATATTATTGAATAAGGAAACACAAAATTCTTATTCCAAATATTTGGAATATCTAAAATGACTAAATAAACATATTCACATTCAAATGCAAAATTATTCTAATGCAAACCAAAAGTTGAAAATGATGTCTAGTGTGTCATGCTTAACAAATGAGAATGACGATCGACTAGCAGTCCAGGTATACGAGGTTCATGACTGCCACTATCAAAATACAATTTCCGCGTTTAAGATCGTATCCAAAGCGATTTAGATAGGTTTGTGTTGTAATTCCTTCTGAAAAAAGCTATTGCAACAACAAATCAAGGTATCCACCGTCTCAGATAGGTTCCTCAGGGCAAGGAACGTCCGTGGGAAATGTATGTTTTAAAAAATTCCATTTAATGCAATTGATACAGCAAATCCCTTCAATTTTATTCACCCCTATAAAAACGGATCAAATTTAACTGGGATCAAATTTAACCAACATTTTAACGCAATTGACACATGGCCTTAGTATTAAAAAACGCGTTTAATAAATCAATGAATTCCCGTTCATCGTCGTTACAAACGCGTTTATCAATATAATAAACGGGTTTATTGTATTTATAAACGAAAACAAGCGATTGTTTGTATTAATAAACACGTTTATCAAATCAATAAAATCCCATTCACGGTCGTTACGAACGCATTTATCAATTAAATAAACGGGTTTATTACATTTGTAATCTAAAATAATAAACGGTTATTACAGTAGATGACGGATATAAGAAAGTCTCATATAAGAAAAACGCGCTTATAAGATGGACATTCCAAAACACCATGCTCATTCCCATTAAGATACGTGTTAAATAAGATTCATATTAGAAAAACGTTTATAAGAAAAACACTGATATAAGAAACTTATTCTGATACAAATTCCATTCGCTACATATAAAATTAAACTTTTATAAGAAATTTTCCCGTGCAAACTTTCAAATGATGTGCCGTTTAATTTTCACAACATTTCTGAACCCACCATCATTGAAAGGCCAAAGAAATGACAGATAGAAGATCAGCGAGAAAGAAAAAAGCTCATACATTGACAGTGGATACATTTTATTTCTTATGTGTTTTTATTTATACAAGAAATTTTCTTTCTTACATACATTTTACTTATATAAGAAATTTTCTTTCTTATGTACAATATTTTATATAAGAAAACACGGATGTAAGAAAGTAATTCTTTGGATTTTTTGAGTTTCTTATATCCGTCATCTACTGTAGTATTAATAAATCAATTAAGTCTTGCTCATTGTCGTTACAAGCCCATTCATCAATTTGATAAACGGGCTTATTACTTTGATAAATATGCAATAATATAATAATATTTTTTTGTTCCAAATTAATAAATCATTTGTTATCACAGGAAAAGGATTTTGCTGACCTAAAAAAATCAAAAATCAAACAAAAATTCTTAAAAAAGGCATTTATTTAATATAAAGAGAATATAACGTAAACATAACTTAATAGGAGTAGCCCGTAGCGTAATGGTTAGTGTGTTCGACTGTCACGCTGGAGGTCTGGGTTCGCTTCACAGCCTCGTCCACCTAAAAACTAAAAGTTTTTTTTCAGGGCTACTGCCTCTTGCGAGGAATTGCCAGATCCTCCAAGAGTATCACATGTCACGAATAAGTGCTCCTCGTCTAGCCGTTCGGATTCGGCATAAAATTGTAGGTCCCTACCATTCCTGTCGTCAGGCGCACACAGGAATGGTTGCGAGTTGTTAGTCAATAGGCCCTGGTTCTTCACGAGTCGTGCCACCCAATTTATAACGTCTAATTAAAATAGCATTAAACCACCAACAGCTTTTTGAAGTTCTCAGGTAACAGCCTTCTACGATTGTCTCTTAGAACCGTCTTAAATGAGCTAAAGGATCTTTCTACTCGAGCAGAAACGAGTGGAGGCCATTTTAAACTCTCTAGTCTCTACATCATTCACTTTAACGTTTTCGGAAAGTGTGGAGTTGACGTCGCTATTTACAACAGCATTTGCTCAACAGTTTTAAGTCCACGATTTACATTAAAAACCGTAGTGAACTTTTTCAACACTTCATTTGTAATTATTGGCCCTTCCGATTTTTCCAAATTTTCATTGATATTTACAGTGCAAGGAAATGTACGATCATTCATAGCAAAATGCAAAGATCTAGTTTTTATGAGTAAAAAAACAAAAAAGGATACGAAATTTTATTGAGAAGAAATCATAGTAACTCTATCTACAGTCTACACTACCTGGTTTCTTTTTCTTGTATGTTGAGGGCAAGCAAATTTATGTTCTGTGCGCTTTAGATTGTGTTAGGATCATGTTTTTAAGTGAAATAATCTCAACTGGAAATGGAAAATCTACATGCAGTTTGTATTTGTAGAATTTTTTTGAAGATTTATTCGTTTAACTTTGATAAAAAAAGCAAGCAAGTCAAAATTGACAAGAAAGACACTAACGGGTAAAAAAGGCAAAAAAAAGCACCAACGGGTAAAAAAGCAAAATAAAATACTTATATTTTGAATCAGGAGGACATGAATCGTGTTTGTATAAAGTCGATACTTTCTTACGATCACGAAAAAAAAAATAGACAAAGTTAGCAAAATCCTTTCCCTGGTTATCACAAATACGTTTATTAAAATAATATATAAATGGAAATAACAAACGGTTTATAGATTCAATCACCGTTTATAGAATTTAATAGACTGCCTATATTTTTTTTTTAGTTCCTTATTAATTGGCATAGCTTTGAGCCTTAACTACATAGACCTACTTTTGTACAAAAGCACAAAAGTGAGAAATTAAAATGCTGGCTAAAGAAACATGCTTGCAAAAAACATACGAAAATTGTTTTGACATATAAATTAAACCACCGTGTATAAAATTCCATTGTTTTTTGCAAGCAGGTGACTTCAGAATATATATTTATTTCTTACTTTTGTACAAAACTATGCCTATGTAGTTTAGCCTTTACACAGTAAGATACAATTATCTTTTTTACAGCGCAAGCTTTATACAAAATTCAAATTTGTATGCTACTTAAAAGAGTGATCTAAGCATAAAATAAATAGTTAAATTGTATACATATAAACATAGGTATAAATATAAACGTGTCAATGGGTTGAATTTTAAGAAACGCTTTCTTGTCACAATAAATTTTTTGCTTGAATTCACGTATACCTTTTTGGTTCAGTGCATTGGACAACTATCGGATGAAGCGCAAGGAGAGCAAAATAAGGACTGTAGACGTTTTAGAACTGTGATTTACTTAACATGCTTCTCATAATTTCAGATCCATTGAAAAATTCATTTCGGGAAAAACCATTACAAAATATCAATTCAATGTTCTGAAATCTTACAATATTCAATTGAACCGGAAACAGATAACATACGCCAAGAACTACCAACAGTTAGTGAAAATTGCTTAAGTGACGAAAGTTATGAATCTAAAACCGGATTTTCTAGCTCGGATTAATTATTTTATTTAACTGATTTGCGAAAACCCATACCTTTTTAATTTCATTTGAATTTTTTTTTAAATATATACATATATTGTAAAGGGTGATTTTTAAAGAGCTTGAGAACTTTTTTAAAAAAAAAAAACGCATAAAATTTGCAAAATCTCATCGATTCTTTATTTGAAACGTTAGATTGGTTCATGACATTTACTTTTTGAAGATAATTTCATTTAAATGTTGACCGCGGCTGCGTCTTAGGTGGTCCATTCGGAAAGTCCAATTTTGGGTAACTTTTTCGAGCATTTCGGCCGGAATAGCCCGAATTTCTTCGGAAATGTTGTCTTCCAAAGCTGGAATAGTTGCTGGCTTATTTGTGTAGACTTTAGACTTGACGTAGCCCCACAAAAAATAGTCTAAAGGCGTCAAATCGCATGATCTTGGTGGCCAACTTACCGGTCCATTCCTTGAGATGAATTGTTCTCCGAAGTTTTCCCTCAAAATGGCCATAGAATCGCGAGCTGTGTGGCATGTAGCGCCATCTTGTTGAAACCACATGTCAACCAAGTTCAGTTCTTCCATTTTTGGCAACAAAAAGTTTGTTAGCATTGAACGATAGCGATCGCCATTCACCGTAACGTTGCGTCCAACAGCATCTTTGAAAAAATACGGTCCAATGATTCCACCAGCGTACAAACCACACCAAACAGTGCATTTTTCGGGATGCATGGGCAGTTCTTGAACGGCTTCTGGTTGCTCTTCACTCCAAATGCGGCAATTTTGTTTATTTACGTAGCCATTCAACCAGAAATGAGCCTCATCGCTGAACAAAATTTGTCGATAAAAAAGCGGATTTTCTGCCAACTTTTCTAGGGCCCATTCACTGAAAATTCGACGTTGTGGCAGATCGTTCGGCTTCAGTTCTTGCACGAGCTGTATTTTATACGGTTTTACACCAAGATCTTTGCGTAAAATCTTCCATGTGGTCGAATAACACAAACCCAATTGCTGCGAACGGCGACGAATCGACATTTCACGGTCTTCAGCAACACTCTCAGAAACAGACGCAATATTCTCTTCTGTACGCACTGTACGCATTCGTGTGGTTGGTTTAATGTCCAATAAAGTAAACTGAGTGCGAAACTTGGTCACAATCGCATTAATTGTTTGCTCACTTGGTCGATTATGTAGACCATAAATCGGACGTAAAGCGCGAAACACATTTCGAACCGAACACTGATTTTGGTAATAAAATTCAATGATTTGCAAGCGTTGCTCGTTAGTAAGTCTATTCATGATGAAATGTCAAAGCATACTGAGCATCTTTCTCTTTGACACCATGTCTGAAATCCCGCGTGATCTGTCAAATACTAATGCATGAAAATCCTAACCTCAAAAAAATCACCCGTTATATACAATTTCTCATTATGATTTATGACACCAAACTTCTTTAATTTATTAGATTCCCATTGGAAGTTATTGTAATTGGGTACATTCAGGAGACTTAATAATCAGTCAACTACATCCATTGAACGATAATATTCATACCTCAAAATAACTAACTTTTTTTCCCGCATGTCTATCAAACTTATCACTTTTCTTGAATATTTTACCTTAAATTCGCTTAGAAAAGAGAATCCTCGACATGGATACATATGTACCGTCGTAATGTAAGTAACTCGACCGCACAAACAATTTATAAAAATTTTAAACTGATTGTTAATTTCACAAAAATGACAATTTTGAATTATGTTCTGTGATTTGTCTGTGAAATTGGTACAGTTTGCTGTAAGCTTGTGTATTTCTTCGTCTTCGTGCTAAATGTATAAACAAATTATTTTTGTCGTCGTTTTTTAGTATTTATTTGTTGTTTTTTTTAGGGGAAAGCATAAGAACATACGACACGGGAAGGTATTCCTGAGTGCATAGAGGAACATCCTTATTTTGCGAGGGGTTTCTCAAGTGGAGACAAATCACACACCGAGTGTGAGTCTTTTGTCCACTTCACTTTGAAAACTTAAACAAAAAGGCAAGAATTTACTTCATTTATCAGAATATTTCATATATTCACGCAATCACATTATGTCAGGTATATTTAATGTATTTGATTTGTCTCGAAAAATTTGTCTTCTAATTTTTCCTTGTAATTCTGCTTCCTTTTCTCCCTTAAAATTGCCAATAATATTGCATCCATGCTCAAAGCGCAGTTATTTCACTTCAGAAACAAAATAAAAATGGTGGATCCTTCAGTTTTGACAGTTCGAAGCAATTTCGAAGTTTTCGAAATCGGTCGAAATGTAGAACATGCTATTTCATTTCACGTGAAATTGAAAGGTGATTTCAATTCATTTTCTATCGAATTGCAGAACACGGGCGTAAGTTTCCAGTCACTTTCCAGTAAAAGTTCCCTTCAGTTGAAGTCAATTTTTTGAAAGCTGGCCAATCACAGACTAGAAAGTTGCCTTACTTGCAAGTCGCCTTAGTCATCTGAACGTACCCATTTATGCGATTTGTTGAATTGAAAATGTTGACATATCTTAACGTTTTGACGGGACATAGGGCCTCCACTACACCTACGCGCCATCGTGTACGATTTCTTGAAATGTATTTCAGCTCTCTCAAACTTTTCCCCAGTCGTGCCGATTCCTGTTCGACCGTTCTTCGCCATGTACTTCTAGGCCGGCCCACTTGTCTTCCCTCCTGTGTGAGCGGGTTCCACTGCATTGCTTGAGATGCAATGCACCGATCGCCTTTTCGAATCGTATGGCCAATCCACTGCCACTTTCTTCTTCGTATAATGGAGTCTATGGGCTCCTGACCCGTTCTCGCATGAAGTTCGGCATTGGAGATACGGCTGGGCCAGAAAAATCCTCGAAACTTTTGCTGAAGGTTTATGACATTCGATATATAAAAAAAAAAAAGTCAAAGTAACATATCTCAAAGCGACAGATGTGACAGCTTTCAAATTACAGATGTCAAAGTGACAGAATTCAAAGTGACATGTCAAAAATCATCCAGAGAGAGGCTGTTATGGAACCTCTGATAATAGAATAAAGAGTCCGATTACACGATTCGCTTCTTCGGTTGTTTCCTCTTTCGTCTTTTTGACAGGCACGAACGTTCATGATTACATGGTTCGTGAAAATACGTACGCACTTCCTTTCGTTATTTTAACGTTCATGGAATTTGTGGTTGATTTTCAAGAAAATAATCAATAGTAATAAATAAAAATATTTTTTAATCACTTATTTCTCAAATACAATCGTTTACTAGGTATGTATGTTTAAATAATTTTTTTCTAACACCAGAGAGCATCTGTCAAAAAGAAGAAAGAGAAAACAACCGAAAAAGCGAATCTTCTAATCGGGCTAATCGAGCTCTTAGACCCCTTTCACACAAGGAAACTGAGTTGCCGGCAACTGGGAGTTTGTTGGCGAGAAGGTCATAAGGGAAACAAAAAAATCTCCCCTCTCACCCTTCTCGCCAACAAACTAGCTAGTTTCTGGCAACTCAGTTTCCTTGTGTGAAAGCGGTCTTAGATATATAATAGGCGTGTACCATCAGCTGAGCGCTCAGTGAGTGCTCAATGACAGATTGACGGAGGCAGAATTGTGGTACACGAATCTCCGTACAAATCTTAGCTGTCAATAACATAATGTATGTTGTCAATAATTGTTGTTTTTGGTGTACATTTTGTTTTGTTCTATTAATTGTGTTTGTTTATTTTTGGAAAACTAATAAAATGGATAGCAAGTGTACACCGTCGGCCTCAATTATCTCCTCAACTTTTTCACAACTGATTAATTAATTTATTTTTAAATCTTTGTAATTAATTTGTTACAAGTAAAATTTTCTATTTAAATCCTAAGTGGGCTTTAGGTCTATGTTGAAAATTATTATTTTTTAAAATAAGACGACGTTTTAAACGAAGATATGTCTGATATTGTATATAAAATAAGATGTTTAGGTGATGGAATATTAAGTTGTCCTTCTGTATATGTTGGGACATCAATGCAAATACTAAAAAAAACGAATATAAGGTCATAAATCTGATATAAACAACGGGCATTCACAAAAAACAGCTTTAGCTTTGCATTGTATAAATGAAGGGCATAAACCCGATTTCATTAATGAAGATATTTTACAAACAGAGAAGCATTATAACAAAAGGATGTTAATAGAAATGCTTCACATTTTAAGCACAGATAATACAGTTAATAGACAATCAGACTGTCAATGACTTAGCAGTATATATGGTCAACTTATTGAAAGGTAATAGACCAAAATTAAGATTTTATATTTAACTTGTTTTGTAGGTTAGAACTATATAAAATATTTTGATTTATTATTCAAAATATAATAAAATTTAATTTGAAATATTAATTATTATTTTAATTTTGATTTATGCAAACGTCTTTTTCAAGACATTTAATAATATTAAAAGAATAATAATTGATATAACAAAAAACAAACCAATAGAGAAATAAGAGAAGATTACCATTGCTTAAGATTATTTTATAAGAAAAGAAAATGTAAGTATTATATAACTTCCCAATGTGTAGCTGTAAAATATTTATAAACAAATTTTTAGAGACCTGAAGAAGAACTTAACCACGTTTGAAACGTCGTCCTATTTAAAAAAATAACAATTTTCAACAAAGACCTAAAGCCCACTTAGGATTTAAATATTATTCAAAAAGGTCACGAAAAAGGAATAATTAATAAAATTTTCTCTTCACCAAACAAATAATAATTTAAAACTACGCGCGGCATCATGCAAATGTCAAATGAACAGCTGTTTTGGGTAAGAAACCAAATTAAGAACTGAATCCACAAAATGTTTGTCTCAGAAATATCCGCAAAAAATCTCAGTTCTCAGCTCAGCTGAGATTTTTTCCCTCAGACTTCTTTCACACTGAGTTGCCGGCAACTGGGATTTTGTTGGCGAGAAGGGTAAGAAGTAAGGGAAATGAAAAAAATCTCCCCGGTCAACGTTTGAGGAGATTTTTATCACATTCCTTCTCACACTGTCCCTAATGTGCATTCAGCCAATAGACTTTACATTGAAACAAACACAAATCTCTGACAATTTTAGTTTCTTTGTGTGAAAGGTACAATGAAATTAAAGGAAAACGTCAAAAAAAAATTGCAGCAACTGGTTTCCCTGTGTGAGAGGGGACTCAGTAGGTATAGGTACTAAAGCCGATTATCAGTTTTTCTTGAATAAAAATAACCAAAGCGGATATGTCGATTTTATATACAAAATCAATTAAGTATAACACATACACCATACATCTCTATAGCTCTCAGGTAGGTATACTTGCTTAATTTCCTCCACAAAGGAGAGCCATACATTACATTATACCTATTCTCTCCGATGCAGGAAGCACGATATTCCAAGTAATTTAGCCGTTATTTGTGGAGCACAAACATTCAAAAACTATAAACGTGAAGAGATGTATTTTCATCAAATTACATCTGTGGCAGTGTTTTTGATGGTAACAAGACCAATTAAAATACACAAAACATCCGAGGCGATGATATTCAACATCGAACAAGGTATATTCAGGAGGGAGGTAGCCTACTGACCACTTTACATGTATCGGATAAAGCATACATCCTTTTACGATTAACAACATCAAAATAACAGGTGCGGACTTGTTGAACACACAAGTTACAGAATGTAGAACGGTATAGGGCAAACTGTTTATGCTAAAAGAAGATACAATTTTGTAATTTTCTGATATGTTCAATGAGCAGAACATTTTCATCAAATAAACCTTATATCAGAAATAAATGACCTACATACCTTATGTACCTATCTAATAGTGTGGACAAACAAAATAAAACTCCTCACACAAGTTCTCACTCTATTTGACAATCCATCTGACACGATCTGAGATGTGTTAAATAAAACTTTCAGATTTGTTGCTGTTCTTATAGTACGGGAGGTGACCGTAGGTTTAGCTATCTCATCGCGGCTGCGGAAAAGAATAATGCCAAATCATAGCTTTAGCTATTATACTACGTTTTCATTGGTGCCGAAATGAAGTATTTTCGAAATTAGCTCATTTGGAACGTCAAATTTGTATAGGAAATGACGTTCCAAATGAGCTAATTTCCAAATTACCTCATTTCAATTTCAATAAAAACGTAGTATTAGTCATAACATTAACAAAACCCCTGGTCGGACAAGGTTTTTCAGGTGGCAATGGGTAGAAAACGCACTATTTCGGTTGCATTTTTGGCTTAGCATACCTAAATCATGATGGATTTTTATAAATAGGGTATCAAATGAAAGCTTACAGCCTTATTCTGGCAACCTTACTGATGCCTCACAAGTCACAATAACCTCATAACTCTTGGTGAACTCACCTCATAAAATCTTAAAAATTATGATCTGCTCCTTGGCAGATCAAAACTCACGCTGTTCTTGTGAGGTTTCTTATGAGGGCTTCCACAGAATACAAAATTGTAAACGCCTTATACAAAAATAAACTCAGACAAAATAATTGTCACCTTTGAACCTGACAGCGCCAGAATAGGGGTGTTAGACTGCCCTCTTTATAAAACTAGTGGTCGGACAGACCTTTGGTGGCTGTTGTAGCAAGTCCAACCGCTTTTCTGAAAAGAGCTATTTTTTTAATCAGTAAAAATAATTAAAAATCTTTTTTAATCACTACTTTCAAATATGCTCGTATACTACGTATATCCAATTACGAAAAACATTTTTCCAATTCAATCATTTTTGTTTCAATCGTTTTTTGCTAACATGGTGGAGCATTGTGGTTGCAAAATCAGAAACGTCAGTGTTTAACCAGAAAAAGGCTTGAAATTTTAATTCTTGCTTTCGTTACTTTCTTCCCTCTACATTTCTACTTCCCTCACCCAATCTGTCAAAAAGACGAAAATGAAAAAACGAATCATGAAATCGGGGTCATAGTGTGGAAACAAAATATGAAAGCCCTTTGTGCACAGTAAAACCCGGATAAGAACCTCTCGCAGAGGTGCGTTTTAAATCGATTCTATAGAAAAACAAAGTTTTTTTTCTTTTGCTAACGAATATTCTTTGTGTTTCATCATTTAAAATTACGGCAAAATCTTCCATTATAAAAATATATTTCGTCATTCTTCTGTATAATAAATCCACGCCTGTTGTTTACCTACTCTTCTGCTATCAACACAGATTCAAAAGGTTATACCTCAAGTGCAGACAGTGTGCATTTAACAAGAAATCGTGCATTCAATCGAAGTCCTTCGTTATAAACCAGAAATAATAGTTTTGCGTTAATAATGATTCAGTTATTTGGTATAATATCAGAAGCACTAGGCACTTCACATAGGTACCTCTCAATAAAGATAGGCATACATTTTGAATCATTAACCCACATAAGCGGTTATAATCAATAACTACCTATCATTTAAAACCGATTGAAAAGGTTAAATAACTATTGAATGAGTTTCTATTTTAATCCATCCGTTCACACTATGTGGTATGGTAATGTGAAATGAATATCATTATTTTATAAAAAAAGACAAATACATATAATTATAGGGGTATTCATGCAAACGCGGAAACCCCATAGAATGCTTAAAAACCATAGAATTTGTATGGGAAAAATATTCTGAAAAATTTTATCTCACAAATTTGAAGCGGAAAGCTGCGATAAGTCAAATGTGACGTTTAATGTGGTGATTTCCCTCGTTTACGCAAGCATTTTTAATGGTGTGTTCATATAAACATCTTGCGGTAATCTGCAAATCAGAAAATTATCTCGTTGCATGAATACCCTTAATAAATTATTAAGGCACAGTTTCTCAGTTGTGATTTAAACCTGAGTTAGTTAAATCTGGAAATTGATCTGTTTCCAGTTATATCAAGAAGCAGTTCTTAAGTTGAGGATGAATGCAGAAAAGCTTAAAAAACAGGAAACATAAAATACCACAAGCATTTGTCGAGTTAATCCCGTGTTTACCCACCACATTTGGTAAGTAAACTCGAGTTTAATTTTAACCACATACTGACAAACTGGCCCTTAGTGTTACAAATAAAAAAAAGGTACGGCAGAAGTCGTAGTTAAGGCCTTAAGTTAGAACTCACTTAAGATTCTCTGATAAAAAAAAAACAATCTTTCTGAATTGTCAACTCAAAATGAGAAATCAATCTTTTGAATATTTTTTTTTTTTGAAAAATGTTTATTATTGGTTTTATCTGTGGTAGAACCCTTTGTTTAAAAAAATGATTTTTCTAATTTTAAGTCGTCCTATCTCTTTAATCGTCCTATCTCTTTACCTTTTATTAGTTAAAATCACCAAATAATGGCTATTTTATCATGTTGTACTACGTTTCCACTGACCACTAAATCGAGAATTTAATTAGGTAATGAGATTTATTTAGTGTTTCCACTGTATAAAAAGGAGATTATGACAAAACATTCAAAGGGTGTTTCATTTTTTTGATATAAAGTGGAAGTTAGATACCTACATAGGTAGTTTTTTTTTACATTTCGATCTTTCAACGAGTATTCACCGAAAAAAAAGTTTGTTTGATTTTACAAACTAATGTTTATAGGAAGAGTTGAATGAGATTTATTTGAAATCTTTTGTTTTTTTTAAGGAGATTAAAATTTATTTGGCAAGTCTTCGATATTTGAAGGAGATTATGATAAATCTTACTAAATATCAGTTTAGTGCCCCTGGAAACGTTGTATTAGCAGCGTACTGAATCCAAACGACACTTAAGCTACTATTAGACGGTCAACGCAAATGGTCAATGCGTTGACTCTCTGACGTCACCAAAAAAACGGTCAAAGCACTGACATGGCAACGTCAACGCTCACCGTGTCAACACCTTAAATATTGACGATCACACAAATGACACAAGTCCGTCAATGTTGTCCCAAAATGCGTTGACAGGTAATGTGTGTTAACGAGATTTATCCAAATCGGTGTAAATGCGCGACAAGTAATCGTTGGCGATCACACGGCTTGACCATGTCCACGCGCTTTGACCGTTGACAAAAGTACAAATCTGTAATTTTTCGAGTTGAGGCTCACACATAGTGGTGGCGCGCTGTGACACAGTCAAATAAATTTATGTATTTCGGTTTAAATTTTTTTAAAGCAAGGAAAAATGTTAAAAGCAAACAAATGACACAAGTCCAAATTTATCCAAATCGGTGTAAATGCGCGACAAGTAATCGTTGGCGATCACACGGCTTGACCATGTCCACGCGCTTTGACCGTTGACAAAAGTACAAATCTGTAATTTTTCGAGTTGAGGCTCACACATAGTGGTGGCGCGCTGTGACACAGTCAAATGAATTTATGTATTTCGGTTTAAATTTTTTTAAAGCAAGGAAAAATGTTAAAAGCAAACGAAATGGAAATGGCAATTGAGGTTTAGGCAGAAGGGACAATTTTCTAAAAAAATATCAAAATATCATGTTATAGCGTTTTTGAAAGCCAAAAACCTATTCTTAAATTAACTTTTTAAACCAAGTTGTTTGAGCAAACAGTTTTTGAAAAAATAATTTTCAAACTCAAAATTCTTTCTTCTTACCAAGATGGCGGACCAAAAATCCCGCAAATCGAGATTTATGCTAATAACCAACCCCTCTTCGAAACTGCGTTCAAACTTTTCAGACGTCAAAACTTTTTCAGATTGCCCTTATTTGACTCTCCGTTGCCTGTACTAACTAGTTTATAGTCACTGCATCCTCCATCCCAAAGCGCTTGTCATTTCTCTACTGCCGCAATCAAAGCGGAGACCTCGTATTGTTTGGTCCACGAGTAAAGTAATTTTCTTTTACGTTTCTCCGACAACTTTTCCTTCGATTCAGCAGCAGGACGCGCATTTACTTATCCGACTCACTGATGCTTAGGCTCATTTTTTTTTAACTCAAACTAATTTAACTTTAAATAATTTTGTTTGGAAATGTTTTGTTTTCTTTTATGTTGCTGTTTCTTTAAATGGATAGAATGTCAACGCCAGCTACTTTGACACAGCAGAAAATTATAGCGTGTCAACGTTGGTACCTGGACAACGCGTTGATGGGCAGTAAGGAAATATCTGTCAATGTGTCCGAAAAATTCTGATGGGGTTATTACACGGTAAATGAAAACAGTCAACGCGTTGACTTTTCAAACCATGTCATCGCAAGTGTCAACGCTGATGTCAGTGCGTTGACAACGTTTTGCAATGACAATCACACGACTTGAAAGCAATGGGACAGGATTTGACGTCATTCTGACGTCAGAGAGTCAATGCGTTGACCATTTTTATTGACCGTCTAATCATAGCTTTAGACGTTTATAAATTGCCACGTGCACTTTGCGCAGAGATATGCTATCTCGAATACTCGAGTATCCGTATATGTTTGTGAACGACCATAACCGGATAGGTTAACTTAGCACACAGCACACAATTTAACGTAAAATTTAAATTTGAAGTCAGCTGTTCTTGACATTTCTTTCAGATAGCTTATTATACGAGAATTTTTGGGATAGGTTGAGATTTATTTTTTGAAAAGCTGTTTTTTCCGGATTGCTTGAAATTGGTCAGTGAACAAGGTCAATGTCAAAATGAGAAAATACCCAGCACACGTAGAACTACATAAATAACCGGTGAAATATGTAGGTATTAGAAGTACTTCTTTTCCACTGAAAAAAGGTAGGGGCTCGGGAAAAAACTCAGTTATATACCTCCTATACATGAGAATGCATGAAGCAGCTATCTCTTTCTAGCATGCAAAATGTAGTAAATTTCCCCTCCATTAAAGTATTGACAAAGGTACTTAAGATGTATCTATATCGGCGAAGCACTACTGGAAGTACTTCTAATGTTAATTCGCTAGTAGTTTCTTAAACCATAGGAAAGCACTGAAACTTGTCCTTTAAAAGTACTTCTTTTGCGTATACACTTCACCGGTTATATCCGTACTACTATACAATTTCTGAGTTCTCGAATCTAAAAGTACGGATCATTGAATAAATATATATAGAAGGCGCTAGTGTCGCTTAAATAAATTTCCCTTATATTATGAGAGAGAGAATTTTCTCAATAATTCTCATTTCTCATTTTGTTTTTAAAAAATTCTATGGAAACGATTCTTGGTATTAGTTTTTTTTTTGAAACTCAAATTTATTTTATACATATGTGTATATGAATGTAAACGAATTTGGTGTTGTTTAATTTTCTTTGAAAATCTGATTTCTTATTGAATTGTGTAGAATTCAATTTGTAGTTAAACTCAGATCAGGGGGTAGTCCTTGTTATTGATTTATGTACATGAAACGAAAGCTGTATTGCTTAGGTGAAATTTAACTTGAGTTCCAATGATCTGATCTTTAAATGTAAGGTCTTAAAATCCACGAGGTATACCAGGCTATAGGTGGTAAGTGGGTAATTAAGGCAAAAATGCATTTTAAAAAATGCATACAATACAGTAAAAATATATCTACCTTCATAAAAGATCTTCTAGTAGTTTATAGTGACCATTCGTCCCGTTTCCAGCGGGACAGTCCCGTTTTTGGGGTCTCTGTCCCGCGGCCATAACTGTCCCGCTAAATGTCCCGCTTTTTCTACGAAGAAAATGAAGCAATTATATACATAAATACTTTTTTACGTGCCACTAGACGTGGAAAATATTATAGTGAAGATATACGCCCACTTTTATATATACACCGTTCGTGTTGAAAAACTTAGAGTTTTGCTCAGATGTAAATACAACCGCATCCTGAGTTTTGCAAATCTAGATGGCTAGCGTTATTGCTTGCTATTGAGCGTGTGCTAAAGATGTACGAGCGCCTGAAATCATATTTTCTCTCAATTAAGGGCCTAGTTATAGCTATCATTGAAAAAGTTAGTTGTTGATTTTGAGACCCTTTGAAAGTTTAATCACTGAATATTTTAATGCTTACTGCACTTACGACTTCAAAATTATTTCTCCAAAAAAAAATTCATTTTGACCCATATCTTCCCCACAACGTAACTTTTAATTTTTTCAATGATCATTGGTAAGGTAGTTCATCATTGAAAAATTAAAAGTCATTTTATGAGAAAAGTCGTACCAAATTAATTTTTTTTTCACCTCGATATAAATATTAAGTCAATAAACTTTACTTTGGCATCAAAATAATCATTTATTTTTTCTTCAAAATCTCTCAAAATTGACAATTAATATTTTCAATGATGGTTTTCAACGAAAGCTATAACTGGCCCCTTAGGGTCCAGTTA
The DNA here is from genome assembly GCA_949320155.1 of Melangyna quadrimaculata. Taxonomy (NCBI): domain Eukaryota; kingdom Metazoa; phylum Arthropoda; class Insecta; order Diptera; family Syrphidae; genus Melangyna; species Melangyna quadrimaculata. The sequence continues at coordinate 431,488,738 of OX439483.1, read as the reverse complement.
TAGCTTTCATTGAACCCTAAGGGGCCAGTTATAGCTATCATTGAAAACCATCATTGAAAAAGTTAGCTGTTGCTTTTGAGACCCTTCGAAAGTTTAATCACTGAATATTTTAATGCAGTAATATAGCTTACGACTTCAAAATTATTTCTCCTCCAAAAAAAGTTCATTTTGACCCATACCTTCCCCATAACGTAACTTTTAATTTTTTCAATGATCATTGGTAAGGTATTTCATCATTGAAAAATTAAAAGTCATTTTATGAGAAAAGTTGTGCCAAATTGAATTTTGTTTTACCTAGAAATAATTACTAATTCAACTAGCTTTACTTTGGCGTCAAAATAATCATTTATTTTGCTTGAAAATCACTCAAAATTGACAATTAATCTTTTCAATGATGGTTTTCAATGATATAGCTATAACTGGCCCCTAATAAGTGTACCATTGTTCTTGTCCCAAACCCAAGTTCAGAACTATGGTTGATGTTTCTTCATAATCAGTCTGTCATGTTTAACAACAGAACTAAAACACCATAATGGAGGTGAGCGGACAGATTTTTTATCTTGTATCTAAATTGAAAGATAGGTTGGCCGCCGATTTAATGTCCACCCCAGTCAAAAAAATTTAAATAATTTATTATTTAACAGATTCCGGACAAATAGATAAACAGAGATTTATGTTGCAAGTAAGGAATTTTTACAAAAACTGTACTACTTAGAGAAATAGACATCTCAGTACCAATACGACAAGGAGTTTCAATATGGGCTTGTCTAAAAGCAGATGTTGAAAAAAGTTTTGTATTTGTGTTGCAGAAAACTGACCAAACGATTTCGGAAAACAATTTGTGTGACGAAGTTGGATACATAAATAAATATATTGACGATATAAAATAAAGTGAATGGAAAGACAAAAATGTTTCTATTGATTTGAGCGGGGTAGACATTTTTCAACATTTTTCAACTAGAGAAGTTCCCTTTAAAAATATTTTGAAACCAGTGGAATATATTTTGTATCTTCCTGGCACTAATGCGCTCCCAGAAAGAATTTTTTCCATCGAAACAGTTAAATTAATACTAATTTTGAAAATTGCAGTACCAAACTGTGATAATTTTTATAAAAAAATTAAAAACAGTAATGAAATTCTTAAAGAAATTCATTCTGCATCTAAATACAAGAATACATTTTAAATTTGATATTATAAAAGGTATTGAGACTGATTTTTTTTGTTAAGGTTTATTAAAAAAAAATGTTAGTACCTAGATGAATATACATATGCACATTTTTTCTGATCTCCTTATTTGTTAAAACAAAAAATTGTTTGAAGTCTGTTCATTTTTTAAATAAATATGTCATTTGTCGTTTATGTTGTTTACTATTTTAATTTTGTACTTAAAAAAAACCATAATTTCTACCCTCTGCATAGTTTTGAAAAAATGTCCCTCTTTGCTTCAAATAAATCTGGTCACTATATTCTAGTTTGAGGTCAATACAATATTTAAAGCAGTCATAATTTCTATGATTAATTAAATACTTAATATTAAGTTAAAATACCTATGATTTATAAAAAATAATTATTAAATTAACTATTATAAGCTGAATTGGATCGAACCCCACAAATTATTTTATTCGCCAAAGAACCAAAAAACGAAAAGAAATTAAGCCAAGTAGATTTATAATAATTAATTATTTTAATATGTACAAATATTATAAATGATACTTATCGCTGTCTTGTGGCCAAAGGTGTGGTTGCTGCTGAGGTCAAGATCCAAGTGAAAGCTGAAAATGAAAAATGATCGAGCCTGCACATGATTTTGCAGACTCTCTTAGATAAGAGATTAGATGAGTGAAACTCACCCAGCGTTGCCAACTCGTTTAGGCAAAATCATGTCTCATTTGAAAAAAAAATAATGCCTTTTTCGACGAAATAATGCCTCACTTGATGTTTTTTTAGTTTTTAAGAATAATCTAAATTTAAACACAATTGTAACAAAAATAAACAAAAACCTTTGAGTATAATAATATGGAGTGCTCGTTGACATTCCAAAAACGTAACCATCATAGGGGGTGCGGTAATCTATGCGGTAATTCAATTCTCAATAAATAAAGGGTTTTTACAACAACACCATCATAGCTGCCAGCTGTCAAAATACCCTCTCTTTTGAGTCTTAAACACAAGCTATTTGAAGAAATTATTGGTAGGAACCAGCCTGGTAGGTTAGTCGCATATGCAAAATTGTGTACCTTAACTACCGTTAACCGTTTAACGGATTGGTCTGTTGTTTATTGATGAATAAATGGTCTGGATTAAATGTTTTATTTTTCATAAAAACTAAAATAAAAAAGGTAAGTATGACCGAAGAGTTTTTTTAGAGGAGGTGAAAGTCCTCTGGAATTATTACCAAAACACGTAGGCACTGTGAAGAACATATTCTGAAATAGTTGCCCAGACAAAATATTTAAATAAGGGGTAAGATATATGTTTGTATCACCAGAATTGTTGAGCAAATTAACGATTCGTGGAAGGTCATTGGGCCGTTTTTCAATTCGCATTTTTTTTATTTCGTATTTAACATTTTGTAAACTACGTTATCTTTTTTATTTAATAGGCTTTTTGAATGCACGCTGTTGCTTTGCAATTTTTATTTGGCATTTTGTTGTTATGCATTTTTTTACTCTGCAGTTTGTTCTTTTTTATTTGGCATTCAATTTTTTAGCAATTTTTTGGCTTACATTAAATTACATGCCTTCAAATTTCGGGCGAAAAAAGAGTAGAAGCTCTCCCAAACCAACCCGAAAGCGGCGCGGAACATTCGCCGACGGCAGTTTTTGTTGTTGTTTAGCATTATATTTATTTGTCATTTTTTTGTATCATTGTGAATGATTGGTCCTGTATAGCAAATGTTCCGCGTTGGTTTGAGAGAGCCCTTAATATATTTATTTTTTGAGTGCGAATGATAAAACCAGAAAATATTAATTGCGTATTGACTTAAAAATAAAATAAATAAAAAAGAAAACGCAAATTGTTCATTCACGTACGCGTCAAATCTGGTGTTTCTGATTTTTGCTGAGTTGTACAGTTGTAAATAACCTAAGTTTTAGACCTCAAGCGGCGACCGCTTCATGGTCAAAAATAAAAAAAAAAAAAAATCGCGATTTGTTCGTGCTTTTTTTTTAGTTATTGGCGATTTTAGTCATAAAGAAGTAATTTTAAATAAAAACATTGTTCTACGATTTCAAAGAAACTTTGTGGAGATTTTAATTGCAACCTGTTGAGTTCAAATGTTCTTACGCATAACTTGTTAACGTTTAATTTAAGTCCAGTAAACACTAGTACACCAACTCACTTCTTTCGTGACGAGGCAACATTATTGGATTTGTTTTTTGTAATTAACACAAGCGATGTAGCTTTATACGACCAGCTCTCTGCGCCAGCTTTTTCGAAACATGACTTAATTTTTTTGACTTTGAAGTTTAGTTTTTAATACTCGTGCAAGAAAGTTACTTATCGGGATTTTAATAATATTAATGTTCAACAATTGGAAGAGGATACAGGATCTAAGAATTGGAATCGTATTTTTTATATGCCGCCTTCAAATGACCAATTGGAATTTTTAACAGATAATATTAAAACCATATTTGACACTTTCGTACCCCTAAAGATTAAGATCGTAAAGCCAAGGAATAAACCATGGTTCACCCATAATATACGAACTTTAATTCAGAAACGGGATGACGCTTATAATAGCTGGAAACAATACAGGTTGAATGAGTTACGGCGCAAGTATTGCTCACTTCGTAATTAAGTTGTAGCGGAAATACGTATGGTCAAATCCAAAATGTATTCTTACCAGCTCAGTTCTTCCTTAAATGGCCGTCAGTTATGGAAAAACCTACGAAAAATTGGCATTGGCAAGTCAATTGTTGATCCAACTGAAGATCTGGATGGTAATGCTCTCAACAAAATGTTTGTTTCTCTACCATCACAGCTATTTCGTACTTTGAGCTTAGATTCTACTTTTTTATTTTTGGATCAACCATATGAAGATGAACCTGGTTTTGGTTTTCATTCAGTAGACAGTGCTTTTGTTGTAGAAAGTGTACTTTCTATAAAGTCAAATGCTTTTGGACTGGATGAAGTTCACCCTACATTTTTGAAAATGATTCTGCCGATTATTCTGCCTTATCTTACTTTTATGTTCAATAAAATTCTGATGACAGGTGTCTACGCCTATGGAAGTTAGCTAAATTTATACCCTTTCCCAAAAACGCAAAAGGTAAAGAATTAAGGCCTTCATCTATCTTACCATTCTTGTCGAAAGTGTTTGAAAGGATTTTACCAAGATAAATCAGCTTTTATCTTGCGGCAAACTTGCTGCTCACACCAATACAATCCGGTTTTCGGGAAAAGCACAGTTGTATCACGACACTGTTAAATGTTACTGACGATATAAGGCAAGCTTTGGATAAGGATGAGGTTACGTTTCTAGTGTTGCTTGATTTTTCTAAGGCTTTCGAAACTGTCAATCACGTTAACTTGTGTAACAAACTTATGCAAAACTTTAATTTTTCAGCAGGTGCTACTGGGCTAATCTATTCTTATTTGAGTAATCGAATGCAAGCTGTGCAAATTGGGGACAGCTTATCTGATTTTCTACCTAATGTTTCCGGTGTCCCTCAGGGTTCTATACTTGATCCCCTGCTGTTCTCAATCTATGTCAATGAACTGCCATCAATTATCAAGAACTGTTCGGTTCATATGTATGCGGATGACGTCCAATTATACATGAGCTGTCCCCTTGGGCTCATTGAGCATGCAGCTTTTTTTGTAAATGAAGACCAAGAGAAAATTGAAAAGTGGTCTCAATTAAATGGTCTCCTTTTAAATCCAAAAAAATCTAAGTGCATAGTAATATCAAGGAAAAGTTTTAATCTCGAAAAATGTATTTATTATTAAATTTAATAATCGAAAAAATCGCGGTTTTTCTGATTTTTGAACATGAAGCGGTCGCCGCTCGAGGTCGAAAACTTAGGTTATTTATTAGGCCTTACCAAAGGCCATCATCTCTCAAAAATGAACTCTCTAGTCCCTACTCCCTTCCCTAACTGCCTTAACGATATCAAAAACAAACTTTGTTCCTAATGAAAAATACCCTATAAAAAAAAACTATAACGAATAAATTAATACTACTAGCAAATATGTACCACAACATATATATATACACAAATGTACGTGAAATAATCTGAATCTGAAAGCAAATACGTATATCTTTTTTTTTCTCATTCCTATACTATTAAATTAAAAAAACTAAATTAATATTGGATAAAATCGTCATGACAACGAAAAGAAACAAGAAGTACAACCTTTTCCGCTAAGCTCCCAAATAAAACTAAAATTTGCTTTCTCAAGCTGATTGTAAACAAATTTCAAAACAAGTCTAAATATTGAAGTAATATCGCTATGGTTACCTCACAAAAAGGAACACTTATGGGAACACTGCATATAAGCAGCCAGTTAATATTTAATCCTCAGATAGAGCAAAAATCTATTTTTCAATGGGCAGATATAACTTATTCCTAAGAATAGGAACAGAAAATTTGTTTCATCAGATAAAGTTATCCATAGGAATAAATATTTTCAAAGTCAAACATTACTGTTTGTCAACATTGCCTTGAAATACATTTTAAATAAAATTAGAATTACTTAAGAAATGTTCGATATACAAAAACAAAAAATATCAAAAACATATACAAACATAAATGAAAGTGGCATTCAAATTATAATATTCTATAGATTATTTTTTCTCAATTGAAAAATTCAATTTTTCTATCCGATTGTTAAAGAGCCAAATAACTTTAATCTTCCAGTAAATAACTGACTCTTTTAGACCGAGAGCCCACGGCAATTTTTGGGTGTGAACGATAGCAAAAATTCCTTTTTTTTTTTTAAGATAGGTCCATACTAATCAAATGGAAATATGAAAGTCTGGCATGTCGGGGTTGCGGCCTTTGTACGTAATGCTGCATTTAAAATGCATTTTTTCTTAAAGCCTAGGTACCTACCAAGAGTAGGAACTTCAAAATTGTATCTAATTGAAGAGCTGAGCGCCCTAAATATGAATATGGGGTTCAAGACCTTTTCTGTGGGTCCAAATGTCTGCAAGAAGCACTAAAAGATTGAAGCTTTGATTGCGTCTTGCAGCCATTTGGCTCTTCAGAAAATATTTTGGACTCCATAACCATGTCTTGGGCACTCAGCCCTTTTACTAAATATGATTTTTGAAGTTCCTATACTGCATTTTCAATGCATTGCATTTTAAATGCAGTATTGCATACAAACACCCCAACCCCGAAATGCCAGACTTTCATATTTGCACATGAATAGTATGGACCTATCTTAAAACAAAAAGAATTTTTGCTATTGTTCACACCCAAAAATTGCTGTGGGCTCTTAGACTATTTAACTGACTATTGAAAAATCGACTCTTAAAGATTATAGTGATTTTTATTAGATCCAGTCTTTTTAAACGAAAATCAATATTATTAAACATAATACGTAGTTCGTAATGATGAACCTACATAGTTACTCGTATGAAGAAAAGGTTTCAATTTAAAGGTTTCAAAAACAGATGCGTCCGAATGTCATTTTAGCCAAGCATAATACTTGAAATTTCTCCAGTTATTGGCTGAGAGAGATGCTCCTTTATAACACTAATGAGATAATAAATCTGCCATACGAAGGCTTTTACTCGTTTCATATCTGTAAGGATGACACCAAATGTAGAGAATGCCTTCCATCAGCCACTTTTCCATGGCTGCTGCTCATTTTTGCAGTTTGTCACTAGATGTACACAACATACCAACCAATACACATTACGTAAACTGAGTACGAGGATGCTGTGTGTTGACTGTTGAGCAGACCTAGACCGAACAGATAAATAGAGATGTTCAGTTCTTAGAGATGAAGGTATACTCGTATATCGTTCGAGTACACAAGTATATGTACCTCAGTTGTTGATAAAAGACTATCGGATTTCAAATACTTTGTAGGTACTCTGTCAAGTGCAGAAAACCAAGACTGATAATATGTGAGCATCCAATGCAGAATTTCTTTCACATGCTGGTCGTGTCTATACTCGAAGTAAAACGTATTTATCTCTTTTCATTTGGGAAGACACAATGTTCATTGGACATGGCTATATGGCTAAGTACTGAAGAAAAAAAAAAATCAACTAATTTAATTCAATATCAATTTGGACATTAAATAATTCGAGACGAATGACATTTTACAGCATTTTTTTAAGTGGCTGTATTAAAAAAAAAACATTAATTGAATAAGCTAGAAAACCTTTTCAGCACGTTTTAACGTTATTATCTGCAAAATAAAATTCATCCATCCGATATCTATTTTCGTTGTCGAGATATGGAACAAGTGCACATAAGAAAAGAAACAAAACCGGTTAAATTAACAAACTATAAATTATTCTCTGGTAACCTTTGATCTATAATACACTTGATAGCCTGTCTATACAAAAAGGTTGACTCCATTTGAAGAACTGTTATAAGTGGGCTTGCCTATTATTTTTGTATAAAAGTTATAACAGTATAACAGCTTGCTGACAAGGGACATCAGTGGTTTTGTTTTTGTTTGGCTGCATGTTTGTTTTTTTTTTTCGTTCCTAGCAAACTATTCGAAATCAAAATGACGAAACCTAAAAAAAAATAAATAAAAAAGCAAACCCCGAAGGTGAAGAAAAACCCAATGAAATTATTAAGAAAATCGATGAAGAAAATCCAAAGAAAAAAAAAAGCAGCAATTGAGAAAGGTGTAGTAGCCCGTAGCCCGTAGGAGTTCTGTGATCGCTTCCCAGCCTCGTCCACTAAAAACCTAAAAAGTTTTTTTTCAGGGCTACTGCCTCTTGCGAGGAATTGACAAATCCTCCAAGAGTATAATTTGTCACGAATAAGTGTTTCTCGTCTAGCCGTTCGGATTCGGCATAAGATTGTAGGTCCCTTCCATTCCTGTCGAAAGGCGCACACACAAATGGTTGCGAGTTGTTAGTCAATAGGCCCTATGGTTCTTCATGAGCCGTTGTGCCACCCGATTTATTTTATTTTATAATTGAAAAAGGTAAAGAAAACAGTCAAGGCAGGTCTAGTTGAGCCTCCAGCACCATTCTTAGCCGAGGAAAGGCTGGCATGTTGTCTTCGATAGATCTGAAGCTGCTAATAAAGCCTTGGAGTTCAATGGAACTGCACTTAAAGATCAAATCCTGCGAGTCCAAAAACCTGAAACGCCCAAGAATACCAGTGTTCGTTGGAAACATGAATTATTGTAACTATCTAGTAGTGCATTATTCCATAAGTCAAATCTCTGATCAATTACATAAATATTGCGACATGGAATATGTCCGTACTTTGCAGAGTGCTGACAAAAATGCTGCATAGGAACGGCTTTAGTATGCTTCAAGAAACTCGATGCAGTTGGTTAAGCTTTAGAACTCAAAGGCACCATGCTCGACGAACGCCAAATTCATGTGGAGTGATATACTGTCAAGAAGTTGGGAGCCAACAAGAAGCGAATCGCCGAGAATAAGAATCTTGTGGAGGGAAAGAAAAAAGGAGCCAAGTCTGTCGCAAAAGCTGCTTTAGAGTTTAGGAACAAGACCAATCATCTGCGTCAGAAGTAAATATATTCACAAGACGATTGAAGACAAAAAAAAAAAAGAAGTCAGAGTTTCTAGGAGTAAAATGTGAGAAAATGAAGAAGCTAAAATTGTTTTGAAGTGATGGTGAATTTTTGATTTGTTTGCTTTCCTGAAACCGAAAAAGAAGATTCCAAGCCAATTGAAGAGATTAGCCATAAAAATTGCTCCAAAAGAATAATTTGCTAATTGAATTCGACTGCGGAGTTTTTTGTGTAACTTTAGAATAAGAAAGAGAAAATACAAACAAGTTTGTTAAGAAGAAAAAAGAAAAGAATAAAGTGAAGTGAAGTTTTCTTTTGAATAATCAGGTATTTTTTTTTTCATTCCATGGATGGAAAGTTTTTGCTTTATGAAGTTACATTTCTTTACTGGCTGAAGACAATGGTATAGATGTAGGTAAGTAAAGTCTTTTTCGATTCGATTTTGGATTCGAAATTTATAGCGGATGTTTTTTTCGTTAATTGCTTATTTCCAAAGTTATAAAGGAAAATATCTGAAAAAAATGGGATGATTTTAGCGTATTTTTCAGGTGTTTTGAAGCTGCAAAGTTAAAGCTACAGACTACTCTAACATGCCCCAACAAAATATCAAAAAATGCAGAACTATTTTAGACCTTATTTTTGTAATTATTGACTGGGCTATATGTAGTGTATATGTATGTAATGGGAGCGCTACGATATCTCGCAAACTAAAATCTCGAATAACGAAATCTCTCATTTTTTTTATAAATCTCGAAATACGAAATCTCGCAAACTCATAAACCCGCTTTTCATAAACTCGCAATAACAAAATCTCGCTTTAAACAATCTCGCATTTACATTTCACAGCCAAAAATCTCGCAAATTTCAACTAAAATCTCGCATTAACACGTGAAGTTGGAAAATTCCGAACTGAAAAATAAAATCCTGCGAATAGAAAATGAAAAATCAGAGGCCTAAAAAGGGATATAAAATCCTTAAACCCGATACGCCGGCCGGCCACCCGAAGTACTTTTTATTACAAATAAACTGAAAACACACCAACTGACAACATAGGCGCCTGCCTGGCGACTGAGCATACCCTAAGCGGAGCGACGGAGTCGCATGAGCGGGACAGAGTACCCGAAAAGGGAGTTAAAATCCTTGAACCCGCGAAGCGTGCCACCCAATGTACTGTTTATTGCACATAAACAGAAAGCACACAAACTGACAACATACACAAACGAAAACCCTAGTATAACGTAATTTATACAAGTCCTTTCTGTTTTTTAATGCGAGATTTTAGTTTTCGAGATTTTTGTAATTGCGAGATTATAAAAAGCGGGTTTTTGTAATTGCGATATTATGAAGAGCGGGTTTCTGTAATTGCGAGATTTCGTATTGCGAGATTTCGGGTGCGAGATTTTATATATGTATGTAATGCACACTACACATCATCAACATTCAAACAAAATGTTAAAGCAATTTAACAAGTTATTACCTTACACACAACGAACTGACAATCGACGAGTTGTGTATAAAGGAAGCTTAGGTTTTTAAACACGTTTAACTTAGTATACACCTATGTACAAGTATACATGCGATATATCGAACTATTGTTGCTTCTTATTGAATATTTTCCTTGTTTGATTTTATAACCTGGGGATACACTTTGAGTATTTTAAACAAAATATAATAAAAGGTACCTACGTATAAACTAGGGTGGGGCTTATTTTTAGAATGTTCGACTTTCTTTCGTCAATCGCCCTAAAAGTGATTATAATAATAAAAGAGTCAAAGTTGATAATTTTTTTTTTAAATTTGACATACATGTATGTACATTTTACATATATTGAGTTAAGTAACTTAGGTACTATTTCCAATTTTTTAAACCCGGTTAAAATTAACAGTACAATAACGGGGTAGTTATTGCTTAAAAAAATAAAAAATATATATATGTAGGTATGTGGACGATTAAAAAATATTCTTTCATCTTTTATTGAATTTTTGAGTCAATGACTGTAAATTTACTTCTGTTTTGTATGCTCGGTGTCACTTGTCAAATTTTGCACAGAAGTTTTTTACTATTTTGTTTAGGTAGGTACTTTAAGTTTAGGGTGGGAACGAAATAAATGCGAACATTTCTAAAATAAGACCCACCCTAGTATGTTTGTTCATACAACATTATGCAGGAATGTTGCTTAATTTGATGCTTACAATGTTGTATGTTTTTGGCTGCTACGAGTATACGGCATATCGCATCTTGTATGTATTATAATGATTATACCTGTTTACAGATCTTACAAGCCATTACATATTTATTTCCTTGCCATATTTAAGGCATTTACATAGATATTTGCATAATCGCGTTTCATGAGAAATGAGGATGGGCTTAGCACAAGAAAGAATTTGCAAGGAATTTATCCAACAAAAAGACAGATGTCATCTGCGATATAGCCACACTGATAAAAATATAAAATAGGCTTTGACGCTTTTAATTTAATGCAGGTGTTTTGATTAAACAAATTGGGTGGCGCAACGGCTCTGGAAGAACCAGGGCCTAGTGAATAACAACTCGCAACCATTCCTGTGTGCGCGTGTCGACAAGAATGGAAGGGACCTAGAATAAAATGCTGAATCCGAACGGCTAGACGAGAAGCACTTATTCATGACAAGTGATACTCTTGGTGGTTTCGACCATTCCTCGCAAGGGGCAGTAGCCCTGAAAAAAAAAAACTTTTATTTTTTAAAGTGCGTTAGAATAGTGTAAAACTGAAAATAACTTACATATATTTCAAACGGTGTCATACCTAAATTAATTAAGTGTCAAATAAAAATCACTTTTATTTTGCACCAATAATAAGGGTGTCCCATCGTCATTGGCCCAGCGGAAAATGATGGGTTCATGAGTTAATTTTAAGTCGAAAAACTTAAGAGTTAATTTTCTCGTTTTCGCTTCCTTTTCGACTTATAATGGTTTTTATGAGTTTTTATCTTTTTTCTTTTACCTCTTACTTTGCCCAACTGCATCCGATTCTTGATTTGATTTTTAAAAGAATAAAGACTTTCATAATAAAATTGAAAAGATGCTCCTTAATGAGGTGTTTTTATGGAAACAATGACACCAAAGTAAAAAAAAAACCATCTAAAAATGCCAGAATAATGGGTTTGATATTTAATTGTGGGAAACCAACGTTAACCAAAAATAAATAAGTTCGATCTTTTGTTGAAAGTTATGATTATAAAACCTCTTATAAATAATCTGTATTTCAAAGTATGTACTGTAAAAATGCTGTAAAAGAAACATCGGTCTGATACGCTGTAAAGCATTGGACTGTCACGCTGAAGGTCTGGGTTCGCTTCCCAGCTACGTCCACCTAAAAACTAAAAAGTTTTTTTTTCAGGGCTAGTGCCTCTTGCGAGGAATTGACAAATCCTCCAGGAGTATCAATTGTCATGAATAATTGCTTCTCGTCTAGCCATTTGGATTCGGCATAAAATTGTAGGTCCTTATATTCCTATTATATTCCTTCACTAGGTCCTGGTTCTTCACGTGCCGGTGCGCCAACCGATTTAGTTTTTTATTTATTAATTCTGTAAAAGAGTCGATTTGGTATTTCTTTTACAGCATTTTTATAGTATTTTGATGTACAGAATTATGAAATACAGAATTTAGACCAACCAGAATTTTGACATGCAGTATTTTGCACATACATCATTTTGCACATACCTTTAAATTCAACTCTATCTGTGGCCCTGACCCTGAGGATTCCACATTGAAATATTTGAAGAACCTACAAAAGATTCCTTCCAACTCTCCATGTCTCGGTTTAATAACTCTGGTGTACCAAATGTCCTTGTCTCGTCTCACCACAAAGCTCCTGTACACCGTGAAATACGAACACGCTCCCGGCTATGTAAGGCATCTTTTTCTTTTGTGTTGAGATAATTTAATATTTGTGTAAGCAAAACAACATTTCCTGGAAATGTTGTATTCTTATAATAGTTAGGGCGTTAGCGGCATAATTTAGGGCAAACCTTGCTTGATTTGGTACACTAATATAGGCTAGTAAATATACCGGAATATGAGAGGAAGAAAGGAACAATTCCGTTCACGAGTTTTTATTTTTGAATATGTTTGTCCGGAACTTAGGCTTGCTCAAACAGACAAAATTCGACCAAATTCACCCATACATTTAAAAAAAATCATAAAAAAAAATAAAAACAGAAAAATGTAACAAAAAACCAACCTAAAAAAAAAACAGAAAATCACATTGATTTTTATTTTTCTTACTAAAATGCTCATAACTGTTGTTTGGCTACAGATAATGGGAAGACATGTGTTAATAAAAAAAGGAGAGACTCAAGCCTATAATATGGTACCAAAGCATTGCAAGTAAAAAAGAGAATTACGAGCAAAAAAAGCAAAAATAACACAAAAATGGTTATTTTTAAATGGGTATATTTTCGCCAATTTTGTTAAAAAAAAAAAATGTCTTTGCACCAAATTATAGGCTTGAGTCTCTCCTTTTTTATTAACATATATTTTCCCACTACCTTTAGCCAAACAAAAGTTATGAGCATTTTAGTAAAAAAAAATAAAAATCAATGATTTTCTGATTTTTTTACGTTGGTTCTTGTTGCATTTATCTAATTTTTTTTATAAATTTTTTTAAACTACAATTATGGTAGAAAATCTAATTTCCTACAAAAAGTGTTATAAGGTAGATTAAAAAATTCGGCTTAGTTTACGAGTTATACCAAAAACATAACAAAATTGGCGCAGGGACATAAATCCCCGGCAAGGTTCCCATGCAAGGTGGGAACCAGCTCCACTTTCTTATGGGAAAATAGTACACACTCAAAAGTATAAAGTAGAAACCAATTTTCAACAACCAAAATTAAAAAGAGAGATTATTTGATTTTTATTATTGGATTATTTTAGAAAACTGAATTTCGAAACAACCTGTTACTTTTTGATTCAGCTTTCGGGTTTTCGAAAATAATCAAACAAAATCGCGCGATTTCTTTTTTTGATTATTTTATAAAACTCGAAAACTGAATTTCGAAACAACCTGTTACTTTTTGATTCAGTTTTCGAGTTTTTGAATTTATGTTGAATTTATATTTTATGTTTTGTGCGATATTGTCATTTTATATATTTGATAAAATTCGCAAAAAATTTAAATTGTCTCTATAGGTAAATATGCAACAAAAAAAAATTATACGTTGGATATAAATCCCGAACTTTTTTTTCGGGACTTATGTCCCACTTTACTGGGTCATAAGAACCGAAAAAAAAATTAGGGACTTATGTCCCCGTGCCAAAAAATTACCAGTGTGACCATTCTCTCAGTAATGCACAGGTGAATTTGGTCGAATTTTGTGTTTTGAGCAAGCTTAAGTTCCAGACCAACATTTTCAAAAATAAAAACCCGTGAACGCAATTGCTCCTTAATAGTCCTACCTTAATAGTTCACATCCTATATTTACTTTTAAGAAGTGTAGCCGAGGTGGCAACACTGGCAGACCGGAGATATAAGGGTTGCCTCCTTACTAGAAGGTTATAACAACGAAGTTAAAAATACTTTGAAGCCACTAACATATAATTTTTTTTTTTTTTTGAGGGAGAAGGAAAATATGGGTTATAAACCCAATATTTTATTTTTGTGCAATCGAGGTACATATATGTAATGTGGTACATGATTTTAAGGTATTTTTTAACGTTGCCCCAATAAAAGTAAAAATTAAGCGATACAAGCAAAACATTTTCCCTCAAAAACCACCCTTTCACCTTAGATATTTGATTTATCTATTTTATTCTTGGTTATAATAAAAAAAGAAGCATTCCTATCAATTTTCATCAACGTACTAGTTCTGAGGGGGCGGGGGGAATACTGGTCATAGGTTTACACTTTTCGCTTTCACTCAAAAAAACACCTTTTAACCCCAAATATTCTTATGAACTCTTTTGATTCTTGTTTCTTACAACAGATGAGACATATGTATATGTGCCAAGTTGCATCACCATTCCATTGAAATTTGGTAATATTATGCATTAAAAACAACAAAAGTCATGTGCCATTTACCAAGATAAATATATAGTGGTTTGATATACTTCCACCTTCCTCGCCCCCCATTTTGAAAGCGATTATACAAACAAATAATGGACACGACTGGATCGCACAAACTTGGTCTCGTAGCTAACAACTTTAACGTAGCTAGAAATTGATGATGTACAAGTACAGGTATTTAATAAAATACAATTTTACACAAAATAAAAAAAAAGAATAATCGTAAGCCCGTTTTCAAGATACTGAATTTTCAAAAAAAAATAATTTCAAAAATTATTTTTTTGGAAATTTGTATATGCAAAATTATTTGAATTGTGAAGGGGCAGCCGGCAATGAGAAATTTGAAAACAAAAAAATCGGTTCTATGAGAGGTACCGTTATTACCCGTTATTGGTAAAATTAGCTTTCCTTAAAATATTGAACTTACCTTAAATATTAAACGCACATATTCTTACAAAAATTCTTGTAGCCGTTTTCGAGAAGAAAAGTTTTTTCTTAACGGTTTTTTTTACATTTGTATGGAAGGTACCGTTATTTTTGAATTTAGAAACTTAATTTTTTCAAGTTTTCTACAAAATAATTAAAAACTATTTTACACCTAGTTTTCGAAATATTGACCAAGTCGTTTTCAAAAAAAAAAAAAAAAAAATTTAATTTAATTTTCAAAAAAAAGACTGTTTTTAATTTTGGTTCACAATAATTTTTATACTTTTTAGAAGTTTTACAATAAAAACAAAAATTAAAAATGTCAACTTAACTGTTTTGGAGAAAATCAAAAAATTATCAAAAAGTAGTTTTTCCTTATTTATTTTTTTTGCAACAAAATCCTCAGACCTGTTTTTGAGATAAACATCATTGCCTTTTTTGGCGAAAAAAATTGTATGGCTGGTACCGTTATTTTTTATCCTAAACAAAATCAAAAAAACGTGTGGGCATATTAGTCAAAAAAAAAAACTCTATGTACCCCAAGTTTGTAGAAAATCCCTCCAACCGTTTAGGCTTTGGCGAGGACAGACAGACAGAATTGCGAGACCCACTTTTTTCGCGTTCTATATAATCGTAATGTCAAGAAATATTAATATCTCGAGTTCGTTTTTTTTAACGAATCCATAACTTACTTATATCGCAAGTAAAAAAATACATGGATTAAAACGGGTTTCGAATATGCTGGTCTGCCAGTGTTGCCACCGTGGCCACACTTCTTGAAAGTAAATTTAGGATGTGGACAATTATTGTACCAAAGCTCATCCCGTCAGGTTGAAGTGCAAAGTTGATGCCCTTAACGCCCTAACTAAGAAAGCTGCTTTTCAACCGCGTAGGTAGGGCTTACAATTTGAACCGTATATTTTATTTACCATTACCATTTCTTGAATCTTTTTTGAAAACACAATTTTTTCGTATCGTTTGGCTGACACATTGGTTGAGGTTGGTTCTTGTATGGTGATCGCATATAGGCATATTGAATTTTTGCTCTATTTCTAGACTAATGTGAAACTACAACTAACCCCGTTTTCATTAAATGAAAAGCCGAATGCAGTCTGTGTTTCAAATCAATATTTAATATTTTCCGACGGACCGGACGTTTCGATTCTTGTTGGAATCTTCTTCAGGGCTCTATTGGTAATATCGTCGATAAATAATAATAAATAAATATTGATTAGAAACACATACTGCATTCGGCTTTTCATTCAATAACAATCAGTGCATCCACAATCTAAACCCGTTTTCGTTAATTTTTGTTTTTAATATTCTTATAACAGTCCGCATTAGGAGTCTGTGTGTACCGACCCGACAGGTAGCAGCTGTGGTAGAGTTATGAACAAATTCTATTTATACAAACCACCAATGTACCTATACAAATATTCACAATATACCTGAGTTAGTACAGTATTAAGAAAGTAAAACTATGAACTGATTCACCGTAGACATCAATTAACACAAACTACAAAACAGGCCGTATTTTAATTAGCTAACTCTAAGAAAGTCGATAAGTGTGTACTGTACACTCGGGCGTATATTCACTTTTTTTTTGTTTTATTCAAAAAAATAAAAAAAATGATTATTTTTAAAATAATTATTGTCACCAATTCAAATTCAATAGGCTTGAACTAATAATGTAAAATTCGGGAACGTGCAAAACCGTGGCAATTTTTTTCCAAAAATCTGAAAACTTAGCTTCCGTTATTTGCATTTTTTAAAAAATCATTGGTAAGCAGTATTATTGAAACTATACCAGAATTTATATTAACGAAGTTCAATCAAAATCGTTAGAGCAATTTTTGGTAAAAATTGACAAAACCGAAATTGTTGCATGGCATCTATCGAATGTTCAAATGTTAAACGGATCAGTTAAAAAGCAGTCTGAAGCAAATCCTTCACAACAGCTGATTAAAGCATTCAACTGATTCCAATTTAAACACCTCAATGATATTAAAAAATATATTTAGGCTAGGCGCATATTGAGATGCGTCCGACGCGTGTGACGTGACCTGACGAGTGTCGCACGACACGATTATTGAAACGTGTAATACCGTTTTCCGCAAATTGATTCACGTGGCTCGTGTGGATAAACATTTTATTTGAAACAAAAATCGTCTGACATATTGATTATTGAAATTAACTTTGGGAAAAAGACAATTATTTTTTAAAAAGGACCCGATTTTTTATTTTCAAAATCAACGACAGTTTGTTATTTTATTTTTTGACAGAAAAAAAAAAAACAAACACGTGCCGGTCTCGCAAGAAAACTGTGTTTCGATCACTGTGTCACGCGATTATCGGAAAACGCGCGTCAGGTCATGTCGTGCTGCTCTATAAATATGCGTTGTTCCAGTGATTTATATTGTTTACAAAAACTCGTGCTGTGCTGTGTCGCGTAACTCGCGCCAGACGCGTCTCAATATGCGCCTTGCCTTAGGGATAACAAATAATCTTTATTTCGTTTTGCAAAACAATTTACCAGATGGCATCTATCGTCAAACAACACATTTTCAATAGCAAGAGGCGCAATAGGGAATTGAAATACGTTTGCCATGTTTCTGTCTGTCATCAGCTGTCATCTATTGTCGGTTTGACTGAAAGCTATAAAACTACCTCTTAGGTTAAGAAATTGTCAAATAAAATAACACCTCAATGAGCATGGAGAAGATAATAATCGTTATTTAATAAAACCCATTCTTATTGTTAGTGGTTTCTTTATTTCGAATGGAATCTCATCTTTTGACGTAAAGGAAGAAGACACCATCACTTGGTACCTATTTAAAAAGAATATAATTCAAGTTGATAGGATTCTCCAGAAACAAAAAAGGTAGGTGCATAAAACACAAATATAATAATAAGGTGTTTTTTTTTTAAATCATAAATTAATAAAGAAAACTGTACATGTCATAACGGCTGCAATGTATTTGTATTGACGACCACTTTCTAAAAAAGTAAAATGTTACCACTTAGCGAACAAAACAGCAATAGGTACAAAAAGCGAAAATAAATAAGAATGAATAAAGGATCTGTAGCTGTTGTAAAATAATTTATTTGAGACCAAATTCATGTATTGGGATTAAGGAACGCCTTAGATATAACAAAACACTTTGGAACACTACCCAAACATGAGAATTGTACTCAAGTCTCGGACGAATAAAGGCTTTGCATATCACAGCGAAATCAGAAAGGGAGACAAATTTCTTGAATCTTCGGAGAAAACTTAAACACCTATCAGCGATTTAGGCAACACCGACGTCAAATATGCGGTCATTCCACAATAGGTGGTCTGTGACACACATACCGAGAACTGAAAGCTGTTTAGTTTCTTCGATGCAAGTGCACTTGGCAGTAGAAGTTGAGAAAAAGATGGCTCCTACGATTTGTATAAACCAAATTATGTGAATAAATAGCCCAGTTACCCTATCGCTGTCGTTTGTATGGAAGAGTCATTTGCGTCAAATCCAGAACCATGTCAGTAGACGCAATAGTCCCCAAAATACAACTTTTAAAAAATTACCGATATAAAATTGAATATGACAAGTAGTATCTATTATCAAACACCATAATGACAAATGAAGAATGGTTGACATAAATGCATCAAAACACTGTAGGTGTAGGTTAGGCCAAGAGAATAGAGCAATCATAAGGGAAGGGTGATCTATATTCCTATCAGACGAAAGAGGCAATTCGCTATGAAAAATAACTTAAAGTAGAAACAAGTCCATTGAAAAGCAATGGTAACACCTACAATATTCTCCTCTATAGCTTATCCTAAACCCAGAAACCCAGTCTTGAATTTTCTTTTTAAATAAGTTAATTTAGTCGATATAGGTTTTGAAAAATTATTTCCCAACTCAAAATTTTGAAAATGAATATTCTACTATTAACTTAGCAAAAAAAGTAGTGCTATCCTCACGAAATTTGGTAAAAAATCTTTGAAATGTCATGACAAGTAAGAATCAAAAGAGGGTATAAAATATTTATGAGGAAATACTTTTTTTTTTTGAGTTTTTGAACTAAAATTTTAATATAATAGGTGCTCCGTAAGAAATGGATGAATATCTGAGTGGCCAACTATTTAAATAATATGCGCGTTAAATGCGGACTTCAAATTGGTAATACTTATTAATAATATCTAGAGTCAATATCAAGTTATTGGTAAAAGTCTGCAATACTAGAGTCAATTTAGCAAAACGAAAGTTTTCAAAATTATCACAGTAAACGTGAAAATCATACCATGCGTTGAACATGGCAGAATTTTGATTTATTGCCTGTCTTATGATAAATCCAAGCTTTAAACTTATAGGGCCGAATGCAACATTACCAAAAATGTCAACAAAATGCATAAACGACTTCGTTTTCGAGCTTGTTTTGAATTATACCTGTTCTATTTTGCTTTAACAAAACCATCAAATATTTTCGCGGTTCATATTAGTTTATTTGTTATTTTCTCCAAACAAATAGTCTTCTGATAAAATTTTAGTTGTGTCTTTTGAATAGTAAATTGTAAGATCCTGAGAAAGTGAGAACGCATAAAATCGTAAGTTTTTTTTAAAATTTGAATTAAAGTTTTTGTAATTTGATCTTAATTCTTAAGATTTAGACCACGACAAACACTTATTTTTATCCTTTTTATTGTTCACTATTCAGAAAATTTAACGGTCTAAATAGCTGTTTTTCTTATGCTGGATTTACATGTATCTTCGTCTGCATAATGCAGAAAAGTTGAGCAGGACAGATGCATACAAAAAATCCGAGCCAGTGATGGTGGATTTACATGTATCTGCATTTGGTTTCTGCAAAAAAGGGGATGCCAAATACAAAATTTATATTTGTTAGATAGAGAGAAAAGATCAAAATGTAGAAGAACTTCGTTTCTGCATTGTAGGAAAGTGCCATAATGCAAAAATGAAGACGAACATGTTCATCTTCTTTCACTCGCTCGGATTTTTTGTATACATCTGTCCTCCTCTACTTTTCTGCATTATGCATGTAAATCCAGCATTAACCTGCTTTTTGCTGATTTAGACGTTTGACTGAAGTTTTTCAATGCCACGTATTCTGTATCTGCACAAGAATATGCACAAAATAAGCCACTCTGTAAGGGACGGAAAGGTACCCTTAGGCACGTCACACGGATTATCGAGCGTTTATTAGGGTCCATAGCTGTTTATCAGAAGGAAGGCTGCCTGGTAGTGGTGTTGGTAGTTGGTGGTGCTGGCATGGGACGACCCCCTCGAGAGGATATCGAACATTTAGTGCTTGCGGAACTTGACCGAGATCCTACGCTATCAACCCGAGCAATAGCACGACGCACTGGAATCGGAAAGACTTTTGCGCACAATGTGCTAAGAAAATATAAATTTCATCCCTTTCACCTAACACGAGTGCAAACTCTCCAGCCGAGAAATTATGAAACAAGAATGAGTTGACGACAAATGATTATAAAAACTGAAGAAAACTCAAAATACTTTGGAGCGATGAGTCGACTTTTAAAAGAGATGGCTACACAAATTTTCATAATCTCCACTTCTGGGCACTAAAAAACCCATACATTATGAGAGAAGACAGGTCCCCGTGCCAATTCAAAATAAATTATTGGACTGGGATTCTAAATGGAAAAATAATTAGACCCTTTGAGTTGCCGGGGAACTTAACTGGCCAAGGTTATTTGGAGTTCCTCCAAAATGATCTCCCAACTATGCTAGAAGACGTGCCTGAAAAACTGAGGGAATCCCATTGGCTTCAAAATGCTGGTTGTCCAGCATACTATGCTGTGCCTGTGCGGGCATATTTAAACGCCAGATATCCAGGCAGATGGATAGGACGTCTGGGACCAATAATTGTTGGTCATTTAGGTATTCATGGATTTTTCTTATACCAGAGATGATTTAACTTTTTCAAAAATTATTTATTTTCACATTTTACATTGAAAATCAAAGTTAAATAATTTTTTTCTCTAAGAAGTCCAACAGTTATTATAATTTTCTTATACTTATGTTTTGGATCAAATAATTTAAAAATATTGCTACGAAAAAAAATTTTGGAATTCATTCACTTGTTGTCGTATGGTACTCAAAAATGTAAAGTAAGGCAAAAAATAATGCACTGAACAAAAAAATGCATTATATCTTTTCTTGTGGTGGGATATAACTTTTTTATCAGTTTTCAGGACGCTAGGATATCTTACGGGGCACCCTGTATACTTTACCAGGTCTTTTTCAACGCTAAATTTAATAAAAGGAAATATTAAAACGATATAACACAATACCTACATGGTCAAATTATAAGTGAAAAAGTGTGACATTACAGTTATGCCCTTGACTTCCCCTCCCCCTTTTAGTGAATTCCAGCATACGTCTTTGAGCATAATCTTATAGGGTTCTATTAACAGCACACTTCAGAGCAGTAGGGAAATAGAACGTAAAACAACACAACCACTTTGTGATGTCTTATTTCCTTATTTCATTTTATTGTGGGTAATAAAACAAAGTTTTATTTTCATCACACAAATTACAAGTTTTTTATTTTATGGAGATTCATTATATAGATACACAAGCTTTCTTTCAAAAAAAAAAAAAATATTTATTGAAAAAGTCAATTTAAGAATGTGGATAATTTATGTCATTATCAGGGCTGGGATTCTCATGCACTTAAAAATCGAAAATATGCCCTGAAAAATGTAAAATATGCACCAAAAAAGGGAAAGTATGCACTTAAAAACATTATTTTATCTTATTTATTTTTCTCAAAAAAAAAAAAAAAAAAAAAAAAAAACAATGAAAAAAAAAAACAATAAATTATGAAAACATTAACAATGCATCTCCTTCCAAAACCAAAAAAATGTTACTTAAACTAACATACTATTTCATATGTTTTGTTCACATAAATAAGGAAACTTTTTTTTAAATTTTCAAAAACAAAACTTTGCCTATTTGGCCTTTGACAACTTTTGTACATTGAAAAAGAACGTCAACGGACGTTAGGGGAGCGTTTTTCAAACAACAAATTTCATCTGATGTAAGATTATTAAAACAGCTTTCGTTATTATTACTAAGACTTAATACATTATTTACACTTTCATTGTGGAATATCATTCGTTTTTTTTTTAAACACTCTTAATTTTGTTTAATAAGTGCACCAATAGGGCCTTCAACAGAATTTGTTTTTGCAGAAGTTTCATGAACTAAATCGATTTGATTTTTCAATGTTCCTACCTTCAAGCTTCGTGATTGTGCCACATAGAAAACTATAGTTTGAGGGAGCAAATAAATACAATTTCACTTTTAAGCAGGGGTTGAGTCAATGTTTCTTTTGCTTTGTAAATTACGATGACATCACCATCGGCGAAACTATTAAAAACTGCTTGGAAATCTTCAAAATATTTTGCACAATACGTAATTGCTTCTAGCCACGTTCCCCACCTAGTAACTATAGGCTGGGGTGGAAGAGGTGTTGAAGGAAATTTGTCTTTAAATAAATCAGTTCGACTTGGTGCCTTTAAAAATATTTTTTTTCTATCATATGCACGAATAATATGAAAATATGCACTTAAAATATGCATTTATTATGAAAATATGGATATATTATGAAAATATGCATTTTGCATAAAATAAGAAAAATATGCACTAACGATTAAATGCCATTTTAAAGGAAATTTCATGATTCGTGAAGATAATTTGGTCTTAGGCTTCTAAATGTTGTGAGAAAAAACATGCATTTGCATGAAAATCCCAGCCCTAGTCATTATAATACACAAGTATTATAGAATTTATGTTCAACATTTACTTTTCTACATATTCACTTACACATATATGACTTCGGTATATTTTAAATTGTAAAGCCTTTAAAATATTAAGAAAATATCATAAAAATGTGTGCATCAATTACGTTTATTCTATCTGTTGACACTCGACTTGTTTTGTACGCAATTTCTCATTATCAGTACCTTACCTAATCCCTAAAAATGAAATACTTCAAGTCACCAGTACGAAAGAGAAGCTGGAAATGGGAACTCGGTCCATTTGCCTCTGCCTAATGACTTCCTATAAACTTCAATATGAAATTAAGTTTATCAAAAAGTATAAATTTATTTAGTTCTAAACTTAAAAAAAAGAAAACAATAATAGTCCCTCGAGACTTTAAGTTGCGACTCTTGAGACAGTTTGTCGTGAATCGTAAACAAAATTTACTACGACAAATTGAGAATTTGTCTCTGATAATTTTTGAAACAGCAAAAGCAATGTTTAGCTATGTAGTATCAAGGTCTCTGTGCGCTGGTATGCGAATTTAATAGGATTTTAACGATTGAAAATAACATCAAACCAACTGGATCCTTTTTTAAAGGTTTTTATATAGTTCTTAAATCAGGAAGCTAAGGGAATGTTTCGGCAGATTATTGTTTTTGGGAAAGTTTGGATGAGACTTTTTGTTTGCAAAAGTTTTTATTTTCTTCTATTTATTCTATGGGACGTAAACTTTACTTCAGAAGGTATTCAAATTATCAAAAATTGATTCTTTAACAAGTGATTTGCAAGAAGTTATAAATCTTTTCATAGAAAGGTTAAGGCTATTTGAACGATACGGTAGATATATACCTATAGAAAATATAAAATTGTCTGATAAAATAGATATCTTTTCGAATTTTGAAACTCTTTAAGACTTAAAAGAAATCAATAGATTTTTATCATATATGTACATACAGTCGACTCTACATAACTGGAACCCTATAATGGCAGAAAATTTGTTTCAGCTTAGTGTAGGTTTTAGTTAACCGAATTTAGGGCAGAGAGGAACAGTAAACTGTTCCTTAATTCAATTTCCAAGCTAAAAGAGAGAATCGGCACTATAGTATCGGCACTATATCAACAATATGTTAAGTTCCAATTCTGATGCATTTTTCGAATGTTTTCTATCCGTCTCACTGCCTTATTTCTTTGCCTGAATTTTATTGTTTTCGCATTTATTGGAGACTCGAACAGTAAAACACTGACAGCCGTATTAATAAAAAACGCTTATTCTACCTATATTCCATGAGTATACAAAACCATGGAATAAGAGTTAGTCCATGGAATAAAATTTCCTATTAATAAAAACAAAATGAAAATCTACTACAATTAGTAGATCACGTTACCGAACACACCTAATAATTCTGTTAAAGTTGTTATTATTTGTTTAACACGTCTGATTTTTATTCCTTCGCTAAACCACCATGTTCGTTGGTTCAACTTATTAAACGTCACCTAGACGTAGGGCTAGTCACGAGACGAGAAAAGTCTCGGTCTCGCATAAAGAGACCGAGACGAGACTGTCTTCTAAGCAACCGGGACGAGACCGAGACGAGACTGTATATTTAGACCAACATTTTCAGAGAGTCCAATAAATTAAGAAATCCAATTTCAGTTAAATGTTTATTTTCTTCTTCTGCACGTATAATCGAAAATATTTCGTTCCAATAATCAACAAGTTGGCCTTAAATCGTATTTTTCGGAGACGAGACCGAGACGAGAACTAATTATACGAAACTTTTCGATTTTAACGAGACCGAGACGAGACTTACAAAAGTCTCTCAGAGTCTCGTCTCGTGGCCAGCACTACTTAGAAGAAATTTGGTTTTTAAATAAGATTTTGTGCTTAGTCCATGGAATAAGGTTAACCCTTCCCTATTCCACGTTTATAAGTTTGGCTGTGAAGGTATAATCCCTACGCAACTATGTAAACTATCACACGATAGAACATTGCTTGATTCCTGAGTGACAAATCAATTAGCAGCTTTGATAATCAAAAAACTTATAGTATTGTTGTTAAGGCATTACCGTTTAAAAATAATTCCGTTTGCCTTGTAAGAAATTGCTCAAATCACTGACATTTGCATCATAATTGAACTTTTCTATATTAAAACCGTAAAAGGTTAACTAATCATTAAATCGACATAAATAAATTACTCTAATAATCCTTCATGTATGTACAATCTACACTACATACCTACATGCAGTGATGGTACATGAAAACAAAATAAATCCCTACGGTATCCACAAAAAATCCCTACTGTATGAATTCTATACCTACATCTATAAAATACAAAAAATAACACACTTTATTTAACTTTTGATAAGGATTATTGCAGTTTATAATAATAGTTAAAATAAATAAAGGGAAGTTTTAAAAAATTGCAAAATTTAAAATAAATGCAAAATAAAACAAACTTTTATATTTTTATGATCAATTTATAATAATAATTTTTTTCAAACAGCAGCGTAGATTCTGCTTCTTTCTGGAAAATGTACATATGTGATTATTTGGAAACGTTTTCCCACTGCTTGCTTTTTTTTTTTTTTTTTTTTTCTCACACAGTTTGTTTTATAAGTTCAGCGACGTTGTTCCGAACAGTTTAGAACAGAAAAGTACAATTTTTTGCTGTTCAATGACAATTTTCTGTTCCGAACCGTTATGATTTGCTGTTCAGTGAGTCTGTTCAGGATTTTCTGTTCTTACTTTTTAGGAAGAATAACTTAAAACTGGTTTGTGACAACTGTCAAAATCAGCTGCTGTCACTTGCAAGTTGATATTTTTTAACAAACATCCTGGCTCTTTGTGTTTTTACTTTGGAAACAAATAAATACTTAAAAAAACAATACAAATTAAAGTAAATTTAATTGTGTTAAGTTAAATAAATATTGTTTCTAATTGTTTTTAATAAAAAGTATTTCTTGATTATCCACCAAACTCGAAAAGTAAATTATAATTTTGTTGACAATTACATCTGTCAGATAGCTGACTGTTCTATCTTGTCTGACATTTCAGTTCTATCCTGTTCTGATCTGAAAAAAACCTCACTGATCCATCCTATAAGCTCACGATAGAATGAACTATTTATTAAACATTGACGGCGAATTTGACAGAAGCGACCAGAAACAAAAAGGTGGAAGCACATTACGTTTACTTCATTAAAGATGTGTGGTAAGATGATTAGAAAGAAAAATATGTTGGAACATAAGTATAATAATTGCAGGGTGTGTGGTAAGACTAAAAAGAAATAAAAATTAATTATAACAAAATTTTAAAAATCCCTATGCTTTAATAGAAAATTTTGATAAATCAAAAATCTGTCCTTTTTCCCCTACGCTGTCTTTTTCAAGACAAAAAACCCTACGTGTAGGGATTTTTCCCTACGTGTAACATCACTGCCTACATGTTTCGTAATGATCTATTTATTATTACCAGGGAAAGGATTTTGCTGACCTAAAAAAATCAAAAAAGGCAAAAAAAAGGCATTTATTAAATAAAGAGAATAAAAACATAACTAATCGTCTAATTATAATAGAATTGAACTGCCAACCAGCGTTGTCAGATTGTGCGATTTATCGCCAAATGTGCGATTTGAAATTTCATTTAGCGACACAAAAATCGGTTTGGCGACGTACCGCAAAAAAGGCGATATTTTTTAGTTTTTGGCGATTTAAATTTTTTGAATCGAAATTCAAATATTCTTTTCACAAATGTTCACTTTAACCTTACATCTTTTTCATCGCTATTTGCGCATGCAGCCATCTAATCATTAAATTCTTTACGCATCCCAAAACTAAAATTCTATATCAATCATATCCCTTAAATAAACGACGTATGTCAAAACATTGGTTAACCAAATCGAAGAAAGATGGATTAGCAAGCACATTGCAAAATTTGCGAATGTTCACTCAAAGCTGACTAAGAACGGCATGCTGTTAGATGTACATATATCCATGCTGCAAAGGCTATGAATAGGATCCCATTGATATAATGATAAAATATTGCAAATACATAAATCGAATATATTAAAGAGGACTAAGTACAAAGGATTTTTTTTTTTTATTTTTAGGTTTTGTTTTTATTGTTATCTTAAAGATACCTTTGTAATTTTGTTTATTTTTTTTAAATTTGATTTGTTTTGATATTAAAACTACAAATTGCTAAATTTTATTTTATTTTTAAACTTGGTCATTTTTAGAGTGGATAATTTTGAAATTTGCCGATTTTTTGGCGACTTAAATTTTACTTTTGGTGATTTCACATTTTAAAACCTGACAACCACTGCTGCCAACACCTTTTTGAAGTTCTCAGGTAACAGAATTCTACGATTGTCTCTTAGAAGCGTCTTAAATGATCTAAAGGACCTTTCTACTTGAGCAGAAACGAGTGGAGCTCATTTTAAACTATCAACATCAATAGCTTCAACGTTTTCGGAAAGTGTGGAGTTGACGTGGCCATTTTTTACAACATTTTCTCAACAGTTTTAAGTCCACGATTTACATTAAAAACAGTAGTGGACTTTTTCAACACTTCATTTGCAATTATTGGCCCATTCGCCTTTTCCAAATTTTCATTGATATTTGCAGTGCAAGGAAATGCACTATCATCCATAGAGAAATGCAAAGATCTTTTTATGAGTAAAAAAAACAAAAAAAAAGAAAAGAAATTTTATTGAGAAAAAATCATAGCAACTCTATCTACAGTCTACACTACCTGCTTTCTTTTCCTTGCATGTTGAGGGCAAGCAAATTCGTTTTTTGTGCGCCTTAGATTGTGTTAGGATCATGTTTTTAAGTGAAATAATCTCAACTGGAAATGAAAAAACTACATGCAGTTTGTATTTGTAGAATATTTTTTGAAAATTTTTTTCGTTTAACTTTGATAAAAAAAGCAAGCAAGTCAAAATTGACAAAAAAGACACTAACCGTAAAAAAGGCAAAAAAGCACTAACGGGTAAAAAAGGCAAAATAAAATACATATATTTTGAATCAGGAGGACATGAATCGTGTTTGTATAAATTTGATACTTTCTTACGATCACGCAAACAAAATAGGCAAAGTTAGCAAAATCCTTTCCCTTATTATTCCCTTATTACTATATAGAAGTTAACTTATCTTAAATGTTTTCCATGACCTTTTTTCCGTTTTGGAAGAAACTAAATTCAATTACTTTATTTCCAGGGACAACAATACACTCTTATACAAACATAATCTATATGTTGATGTTGATTGTTTTCAAATAACTCACAATGAAACGACAACAAACACTTATAATACTAAATAATTAACTAAGTGGTCATTTTAGTAAACCGCTTATGATGGCTTTTCCTCAAATTGATTTTGGTGTTTGGTGTCGCCAACTTGTGTAATTTAATCAGAATAAGAAGGAGAAGGTTTATTGAGGTAAAATTGTACCTATATACAGTATATCTAATAAAGATTGTTAAATATTTTTCCAGAGTGGATTTCATTACATACACATAAAATTGTCTCCAAATTATCCGGCAGAAAGTTTGCTAACATCAAATAGATACAGTTTATTATATACCTCTCATTTAGTAGAAATATCGATGAAAGTATTTTTTACATTCCATTGAAGAGGGTAATCTTTTTTGAAGACACTGCAATTCTTGACTAGTTAGAATAAATAGGGCAAGTATTGCTTTCCTGTTATTGGTCTCCGTGTTCCCTGTACATCAAACTTGACCCTAAACTTATTATGGAATCCATTTGCTTCGAATTTAGCAATATGTACCAAATTTTTGTGATTCCCTAGAGGAGAACATAGAATGTTTGTTTTTACCTAATATGTTGATCGGGCAGTCAGGTATGACAGCTTATACAACGGTTTCAGTATTTTTCTTCAACATTTCTCGAAAACAACTCTAATGAATTTGATTAAACTTATTGTCGGTACAATTTTTGAATTGAATATTATGTTTCGGGTTTTACACGAGAAATTTTGAAGTTTTTGGAGAATTTATTTCCCTTTACGTGATCTTTAAATAAAGTTACCTCTTGTTCTTCTGGGATTGAGGTTTTTGTTTATTTATTTTTATTTTAAATTCAAGTGACGTTTCATAAGTCTTTACGACCTTCTTCATACCTATGGCCTAGACAAATTATTAAAATGGGAAATACGTAAAACTTTTCTATAAAATTGATTTCTCAAAAGTTAAAACAAACAAAAATAGATGACCCTATTCAATATAATTATACTAACCAGGCGCGAAAGCAGGAACAAATTTCGGGTGGGGTGGGTGTGCGGTTGAACAAATTTCGGGGGGGTTTTAAACTGAAAACTCAAAATTAAGAGTGAAATTTTAAGGCGAGGAAGTTAAATTCATACATTTCGGGGAGGGTTTGAACCCCAAAACCCTCCCTGCGTTCACGCCTGATACTAACCCGATATACAAAATCCTTAGGATAACTTTATGTATGTATATGAAAAATTTCTCTTGAGGTTGAGTGAAAAGTTTTGCAATTTGTTGCAATGCAGCACGACTTTCTATAATCTAAACCTATAACAATTTTCAACAAATTTAATTTTGATATTATGTTGCCGCAAGCATTATGCGTTAAAAAGTTCAAAGCTGTGGTTGCTCTGGGCACTGTAATTAAGTTATTAATTTGTTGAAAATTCTGCCAAATTGTCGTTCTCATATTAATTCCATAGAATAATTTGCAAAAATTAATTTTGTTTTTCATCACAAGCAAACACGTATCGCCTTGTCGTTTTTAAACCTTGTTAAAATTGAAGGGTTTGTTTTTTTGGATTTTTTTTATTCGTCACTTTTGTTGAGAAAAATCTGAAAAAGTTTTGTGTTACATGTACAATGTGAAGCTACATGTGTACATTTAGGGTTTGTTTCACAATGTCTGAGTAAAGTTATAACTAGTAACTCGACAATTAAATTATCCGTAAAGTAAATCCTCCCAGTAAAAAACTTTGCGTTTCACAATTATCAGAATTATAAATTTATGTGTCAATTAGCTACTCGTAAGTTATTCCAGTTTTCCAGACAATATTATTGTTTTGACAGATTGAAAATGAAATTATTCAAAAATAATCTACATATAATAGTTGTCGGAGTGTTGATATTTAAGTGTTGTTGTCCTTTGTTAAAGTGTTTTGTATATGGTATCTTTTCTAATAAATACATATGTACATACGTGGGTTCAAAAAAAAAAAAAAAAAAAATGTCTGTAATAAGCGTTTCGGCGCAAAAGTATAGTATTTCAACCGTTTATCGAAGGCTTGGTGTATGTGTAAATTTTGTTTTGTCAACTCGTTGACCATCCGCGTTGAGTTCAAATTAATATTTGCTTGTACCAAAAGTGTAATAGATCGTAAACCATACCACATATGTATGTATATGTGCATGTTTAATCTGGGTACCTCCCTACTTTATTGGTTTAGTAAAATGCAGCAAATTTTATTTTGGATTGTGATATGATATATGTTATATGTTACGGATTGAAATAATGTCAATGTCAAGAGCTCAAAATGGTAAGCGGCACTATTGAGATACGTTTATTTAAAAATAAAATAAAAATATAGGTATACACAACAAACTTCATTCAAAAATTGCATTGCAACTTTTAAAAAAATTATGAAATCTGTTCTCAACACAAATTTCAAGCCCAGAACATTAAATTTATTTGTTTTATTGGTCGCAATAACTTAGCTTTTTGTATAGACGAATTTAAGGAGGTGGAGAGTGGGGGGGAGGCGGGAGTTTATCAAGCTGACAAATTTGTTATAATAGAATCTCATCATATGACGCTTGATTTTAGGGTGCTTTTCAACGCTGATTCTAAAGAACCCAAAACTGAAAAGATACACTCATGTATCCTGTAGAAAAGAAAGTTAACGTTCATTTTCTGGAATAATTTTTTTTAAGTACAACACGAAGAATATTACCCAAAACCATTTTTAAATATTATCTCACGGAGCAGTGGAGAGATAATTAATTTCATGCCCCTCGCGATAATTAATTTCAAAAAAGAGTATGAATACATAAAAACAACAGCTCTTGTTAATGGTTTCAATGAACAAATAATCTATAAATTAATTTATAAACATACACAAAAAGTGAACAATTTTAATATGACAACCTTTTTCTCACAAAAAGAAAAAGAACAAAATAAAAGAGTAGCTTTGTCTTTTGTACCACAAGTAACCAACAAATTAAAAAAAGTTAAGTGATCATCAGTTGGATATTGTTTATAAAAACGACCAAAAATTGGTAAATTTACTATAGGTTCTACAAAAGACAAGATACCTACTTTGAGTAAGTCAGGTATTTATGAAATTGAGTGTGGTGACTGTAAACTAAAATACTATGGGCAAACAAAACGTAGTATCGAGCCTAGGTTAAAGGAACATTTAACTTATATTCGCCTCAATCAACCGCGAAAATCTGCAACTGCATCTCATGTGCTAAATAATGGTCATGAAAACATAAACATCGACAATATAACTTTACTAAAAAAAGTGAACGACCATAGAGAATTGGATGCCCGTGATGACCCAAGGGCACTGAACTTAGACAACGGCAATATAGAATCTTGCCTCATAAATAAAATGGGGCGTATTCATAGTCATTTTAGACCTGGGTCTAAGTTAAACATAGCTTTGGTTGAATTTTCGGACGTTGATTCTATATTTTTAAGTTTATAATTTAAAATATTTGAAGCTATTTGTGTAGTATACCAAGGTAATTATCTTATAAAAATATAAAACCAACAATTTGTAATTAAAATCGGTCTGTATTCATTGAGCCAAAATTGTCGTAAACTGTAGTTTAGTTAAAACTGGGTCTATCTGCGACTATGAATATGCCCCAATGTGACAAAGCAATACTTACAAAAACACACAACAAAAATATTGACCTTTGATCATAGCTGTGTGCTTTATGATCCAACAGCAGCATCAGTTCTTTAATGTTGCATACCCAAAGTTTAGTCGTGGTTGCTGGGGATGAAGCGCGTAAATGCTTCGAAATGTATTCAAGTGAGTTACATACGTGTTTGTTTAATTTTTATTCGTTTTTGTAAAATGTGAAAGTGTAAACCAACGTGTATCGACTCAAGTGGAGTTAATTTAAGGTGTACTTTTTAATGTTAAAAGCTTAATGTATTGAATTTCACGCCGTTCAACATTTTTTGTGAGTTTCATATCTACCTATTACAAAACAAGAAAAAATTAGTCAGCCAAGTGTATCCCGTTGCCATGGAGTACTTTTTTTTATTTAATCATTGTATATATACAATGATTTAATACAAATCAAATTCACGATTTGGTCGCACGTGCTTGTGTTGTGCTTATATTGATACGAGTAGATATTATTTAAAAACGTCGATATTCCTCGACTGAAAAGGTAAAACATCTTAAAGGTACCGTTAAACACTGAAAGGAAAGTGCTTTCTGAAAGCAACTTTTTATTTTCAAGAATGCAAATTTTCTAAAAGCACTATAAAAGCGAAAGCGTTTTCTGAAATTGCTTTCTGAAAGTGGTTTGTTTATATGTACATAAAATATAATAGATTCTGTAACCTTTTTTGTCATTCCAACCATCAATGCGTTGACGGCAGCGTTGACAGACTTTTATGTCACGTCATAATTTGTTCCAAATGTCATTCCAAAGTGCTAAAATCAGCTTTTCCTCGAGCAAACAATTTAATTTTCAAAAATTAAAATTTCTTGTTGGTGTTTCAATACATCATATTTGCAGTAATCCTTCAATTTAATTTGACAGTTTAAGGCTTGACAAATAGGTACCAGAATACATATTTTCTTTCGAATGTCATCCGAAAGCACCATTTTCATACTTAAAGGATTGTACACATGAGAGCGACCAACGACCGACGAATGAATGAACAAATGGGATTTAAAACATAAATAAACCTAAATTCTTTACAAAATCTAGACAAAATGGAGGAAATATAATTGAGGAATATTTTAAGATACTAAAATTTTCATTTAAATTGCTAAAAGAAGAGAATTTTAAGAAAACAATTGACTAGATTTTGTGTAATATTAGGGTTTATTATTTTTGAAATTCCCATTTGTTTGTTCATTCGTCCGTCGTTGGTCGCTCTCATGTGAATGGTCCTTAACAGTTGCCTTTTGCAAACGTTTAAATTTCTTGTTCCCCCCCCCCCTTTTAAAGTTGTTCTAGAAGACATATTTAATTTAATCGCTTTATATAAGTCTGAATGAGTCCACTTGCTACTCTACCGGCCTTGCAACTGGCTTGGAATAAGGGAAGTCAGTTGACGAGCAAGCTGGTCAGGTTTGTATGTGTTAATAAAATAAATTGAGTATATTGTAACTTCTAAGCCATCAGTACTGGCTTGTGTGGCCTCAGTGTGATAGAAGAGCGATTCGGGTGAAAAACATAGGTGCGCTTTCAAGAAAGCGAAAAAATTTCACGAATAGTTTCTGAAAGCAGAAAGCGTTTTCTTAAAGTGATTTCATTTCTTGAAAACGTTTTCAGGAACTAGTCACACATAGTTAGGGCGTTAAGGGCATCAACCTTGCACATTCATCCTGACGGGATGAGAGCTTTGGTACACTCATAGTCCACATCCCAACTTAACTTTTAAGAAGTGTTGTCACGGTGGCAACACTGACAGACCGACGATATAAGTGTTGCCTCCACAGAAATTGGAATATAAATCAAGAACCAGATGCCGGGATGTGGAAGTATGTCAAACCGATATTATATTTGGCTTAGTATAATCTAAGTATATGATACGTGAATTTAAGGTAGTTTTTAGTGCCCAATCTTATGAAACCAAAATAAATGCAATAAGACATCCGCGGAAAAAATTAATGTTTTTTTATAGTGATAGAAGTTGGTAGAAAAAAAAAAAAATAAAATAAATCGGGTGGCACAACGGCTCATGAAGAACCAGGGCCTAGTGACTAACAACTCGCAACCATTCATGTGTGCGCCTTTCGAAAGGAATGGAAGGGACCTACAATTTTATGCCGAATCCGAACGGCTAGACGAGAAGCACTTATTCGTGACAAGTGATACTCTTGGAGGATTTGTCAGTTCATCGCAAGAGGCAGCAGCCCTGAAAAAAAACTTTTTAGTTTTTAGGTGGACGAGGCTGTGAAGCGATCCCAGACCTCCAGCTTGACAGTCGAACGCACTAACCATTACGCTACGGGCTACTACGAAGTTGGTAGAAATGTTTTATTTTTTCTAAGAACCCAGACTGAAAAGAATCCATGCAAATATACTGGGTTCCACTGGTGTTTTTTTGAAGCGAAAGGAAAATGTTTTTTTTTTTTTTTAATTTATATTTGCGCGCAATAAAGGGCTTATGACTACCCTTATAATGTTTTAACACAGCACGAGCATTTGAAAGGAGATACCGATGCACATTGGTTTTAAATGTTTGAATATCTCAATGGGAGAGAAAAACAGTGCCGGGTAAAGTATTCCACATTCGTGTAGTGCGACTGAAGAAAGAACCTCAGCCATAATAATAGAAACAGCGCTTAACTTACTTGTAACTTTCGAGCTAACGTGTACGGATGGATTATGAGAGAACATGTGAATTAAAACGTTTATTTACTTTTTTTTTTAACCCTTCGGTAAACCACCTTCCTTGTTGGTTGGGCTAGCTCGTAAGTGGCAGAAATCTTACTCTAATGATAACTCGCCGCTATCTCGGTTCATTAATATGGGGGTTGGATTATAAACCCAGCATTTTATTTTTGTGTAATCGAGGTATGTATGATATATAAAATATGCGGTACGAGATTTTAAAGTGTTTTTTTTTACGCTGAATCCAAGTACAGTTAAATTAAGGCGATACAATTACCCTTAAGAAAGTAATCTTCGTTTTAATGGAAAAATTAATGTATTTTTTTGAATATAGCACATAGAACATTTGCCCTCAAAAACTACCCTACATGGTGACCATAGACATTTTATTTATCTTTTTTATTCTTGGTAATCGTACTAGTTTGGGGGTGGATTACTGGTCTTAGTTTTCCACTTTTCTCTTTCACTGAAAAAAAACACACGAACGTTCGTACATAATGTCAATCGATTTGATTTTTTAAAACCATAAAGTTTCACATTCCAAGTCACTTTATTTTTGGTGCAATTTGAATTTTTGTGTGTTAGTTCGAAAATGCATATAAGTACGAATCAATTTCATCAAAAATGATTTAATGTATAGGTGTACTTACCTAGTGTTCAGCGTTGCAAAAGTTACATCAAATGATGAACAAAAACTTCATGCATACAAACGAGAATCAAAGAATTGTTGATGTTTTTTGCTGAAAGGTACCAGGTACCTACGATATCAGCTTCAGCATCCAAACAAAGCAGTGATGCATTCAGTGTTTTACATTCATGAATTTGCCGTTTGTTGGGCCGGGCTTCTTAGAATTTTAAAATTTTTATTTTCAGTTGAAGCAACATTTACCAATTTGTGTAAATTGTATTGCTTTTAATCTTAGAAACTTATTTCAAGAGCGTATTTTCAAAATAGAATTAAAGTCGAATAGACTCAAAGGTCCTTATTGCGAGAGTCTATTCCGAAAAAGTCTGGTTGACAAAAGTCCATCATACATTCTTGATAGAATTCAATTCAAGGGACTTTTAGCGAGAGTTATACAAATACCTGATCCTTTGTTAAATTCAAACATATTCAAAGTCACTTTGAAAAATAATTTATTTCACTCTTAAAGCCAAAACTAAACAAATTCTTAAAATTAAAATAAACATATAAAAAATACATTTATACATAGGTAAGTGTCAACAATGGATTCGAAATTAATTCATTGGAAGTGTTTTTGTTTTTATTTTCTTAAAATAAAATAGGTACAATATTTACAGTTTTATGACATAATACAAAAAGGACATCTATATTTTTTTACAACATTTTCTTATATTTTTTTTTTTGTTCAACAAAATAGTGATAATATCAATATTTTATAGGAAACATCTCTTAGTGCAAATTTAACCAAACCTTTCTCTCTATATTTAATTTAAATAATTAACACTGCTCGCATATACATTAATCTTTCCATCCAAGTTCAACCTTCAAAGGTTCAACAAAACAAATTAAAAAAAAAACAGCTAACAAATTAAAACAAAAATTACAGCCACGTCTTTTGATTCCCCTCGTTGAACATTCCTGGTTGCATAAATCTGAGCGCACCCAAATTGTTGTTGTTACATGCTGTCGTAGCAACTGCAATACTAGCAGGATCCATGTTTAGAGTTGGAGTGTTGTCACTAGTTACGACCACGTCAGGCTTGCCATTGCCAATTTGTCAGGACACCCCTTTTCGGTTGGCTGATGCCCATCGTTGTTGCGCTGGGTGGGCGGAATTGCTCCTGGTAAGAGCATAGTCCTTGCCCAAGCAATTCATTGAGTATACATCCTTGTTGTTGTTGGCTGAACCAATATGAATGGAATTTGTCGTTGCTGTTGTGGAATTAAAGCCGCTCTGATGTTGGTTGTTATTGGTCATGAGGGTAGATGTTCGTACTAGGCCTGTGAGAAAAATAAATAAAAAAAGGAAGGTTTATTTTAAGTGTGGTATTTCTATTTTTTTTTTTGTAATAACAAGAAGCTTTTTGTCACCAAAGTTGGCTTTTAAAGACGTGTATTTGTCTTAAATCTTTTTCTCTCAAAAATTGATTGCATCATGACCATGGCAGTGTAATGGAAGGATGTCAGAAATAGCAAAGAGTGGAAAATTCCAAGAAAATCGTGTTATTTATGTTTTCCTCGAAAATTGAATGCACTAGCTACACAACATGAGGTAATAGACTGACTTCTGCTGAAAAGTATTTCTACTCGCTCAATAGGTGCATTTTTCATCCGATTTTTAATTTATAAAACGGTACTTAGACGACTGAAAAAGCTAAAGGGAGCTTACTCTTAGATAAATACATTGATTAAATTGTCTTCTACTTGTCTCTGCTTGAAATATACAAAAAAATCACTGAATCAAACTTAACGTAAAATTTTTATTACGTACGTGCAGACCTACATAAGAACTTTTAAGAGGAAATGTTTCTACACAGGAAATAGCTTAGCTATGTATTTTTGTTTATGATGAACTTGATAAGAAAACTATTAAAGAAAAAAATTTTACGAACAAATATGCTATTAGGAATGATCAAAAAATGTACTCTACATTTCTAAACAATTACGTTATCTTGAGAATTTAATAAAAAATCGAAAAAAAACTTTTTATTGAAGGTTGCTTTTTTATCTTAGCTTACTACAGTAGGTTGAATTTATTTGGAAAACACTTTTTTACCAAATTTAAAGCATTGGGTGGATTGATAAAGACCTTTAGAAGGTAGGTATAACCAGGACACTCCAATTGTATGCATTTGAAGGGTTAAGTCAATTATTTCCTTAAAAATTCGGTTTAAAAAAAAACTTCAAATTTGTTTGACATTTATTAATTTGTAAAGCTTTATTTTCAACAACTTTTACCAAAAAATACTGTTCTTCAAAATTTCAAATTACTTTAAATTACTTATGCAAACTTTAAAAAAAAATATAGGTGAAATGGTTTTATTGTGCCTAGTACGCTGCTGATGCGAAATGAAATTTTTCTTTGGTCTCCGTAACGACAGCGAAATGCTAACGGAAACCACGCAGTGAACAAATTCGTTTTGAAAGTGTCACCAATTACAAACAAAAAAAAAAAAACAAACACAAAGCAAAAACAATCACAGAAAGCCATGCTGTAATAAAAGTAAAAAACAAATACAAACACGAATGACACTCAAATGTCATTTTCCGCGCTTCTGTGCGAAAAAGGGTGTAGACCTCTGCAAATAATCTGCTACAATTATCGATTTCACTTATTGAACAGCGTACTGCAAAACGAAAAGCAGAACGAAATTTTTCGTTTATGATTTCGTTGTGTCATTTTTGTATGGGATTTTACGTTTCGCGGATCAGCAGCGTACTAGGCTTTGGAAATTGATGATTATACCAGATTGTTTTGACAACTCTCCACTCTCTTTTCGCACAGAATTAATTTACCGGACCATTTATTGTGTGCGGAAAAATGACACTTATGTTGTTTCGTGTTTTTATTTCTTGTTACTTTCATTACAGCATGTCTTTTGTTTGATTTTTTCGTTAAAATTTGTTTTATTTTTTTGCAATTTGTGAAACACTTCATGAAAATTTTTCCGCTGTGTTTTCGTAAGTATTTCGTTGTCTTTTTGGAGACCACAGGAAAATTTCGTTTCGCATCAGCAGCATTCTAGGCTTTATGACGAAACTATAGCGAAAAATAGCTACATTATGACAAACAATTAAGCCGTACGATCCATACAGACTTCTTCCAAGCGTAACTAAGCGTAGAAAGTTCACAGCAAAACTAGTTTTAAATTACGTGATATTAGGTATATCCCAATCTTTAAAGTGCGTTTTTGAATACAAACAAAAGTTGGCGGCCATTTTCTTCTTTTTTTTTGTGGATGACTTTAATTTTTTAAAGTCAAACTAAATTATTTGGATTTTTAAATGGATTGAAAATTTCATTATCTTAAAAACGGGTTAATGAATGTTTTTAAATTTAGTTTTAAATTGTATTTTACTAAACACATATAAATAAGTTTGTTTTTCAAAATTTACAAGAAATTTTATATTTGAAAAATTCATATTTAAGAAAACCGATCTAACGATTTTAGATTTTTTTTTCCCTTAAATTCAAATTAATCAAACAATTCAGATGGCATACTCTACTTTAAATTTTTTCGTTAGCTCTTTAAATAATAATTTTTAAGTAATTTATTTGTTTTTAAAAAGATTTGTCTTAACAGGGGGGTTCACACTCATGGACAAGTCGATCAATCTGAGTCGTATTGCTAGCATTCACAGTCAACGACCGCCTCATCAACTTCATTTGTAAATACATTTTCACAAAGCAAACACGGCGTAGATTTAACTTTTTACACCAGTTTCAGCGAAGGAAATTCATATTTTCTCCCTGTCTTTGAATCTCACATAAAAAATGCAAAGGAAACACTAAAATCGAAATTTTCAGACATATTAGTTGGTCAACTAGTGTTCACATTAGCTATAGCAGTCGACCGAGCAAAATATTAAAAAAATTGAAAAACTTCCGACAGTCGTTCAACTTGTGTTCAAATTACAAATTATGTGACGTTTCGACACGAGTTGTAAACTTGTCGATGAGTGTGAACCCCCCTAATGATATCATAATATTATTGAACCAATAACATACATCGTCAATTTCTATCTATAGCCTAGTACCCTTCTGATGCGAAACGAAATGTATTTTTTCTCCAACTAGAAGACAAAATGCTAACGAAAAAAATATTCACGGAGAGTTTCACAAATTGGAAATAAATAAAACAAAACATAACAAAAAATTAAACAAAGCCATTAGTTAGGGCGTTAAGGGCAACCGTGCACTCCATCCTGACGGAATGATCTCTGGTCCACCAATAGCCTGCATCCTTAATTTTCTTTTAAGAAGAGTTGCTACGGTGGCAACACTGGCAGACTGGAGATATTAGGGTAGCCTCCAAACAGGTTATAACTACACATAACTTGGCCTATAAATCGAGAACCAGACATCGGATGACGTGGAGTATCTCATTGCATTCAGAATACTTGAAGCCATGGGAAAATATAATTTTGTTGGCCCTTCCCTCACCCTAGCGTGCTGGGGGCCCAAAATACCCTCGGAGGATAAGGGTTTTTATTTGTCAGAAAATAATGGTAATTATACAAATATTCATAAGATTTTAGGATGAGGTGTCGACGCAGGATTTCATAGTCTACAGGATATCTATCTATCTATCTATCCATTTTAATCCATGTATTTGGGTTATAATCGCTTTGAAAATAGGGGGGAGGGAAAAAATCAAACCACTATAATATTTGCCTTGGTATAATCTAAGCATATTGCACATGCCATAAGGGATGTTTTTAATGCTCAATATTATGCAATACAAATAAATACAATACAACTTCCCTAGAAAAAGTTATACCTTTTTATAAAGTAATGACTCAATTTTCAGTGAAACGAGCATAATATTACCAAGTTTCAATGGTTTGGTGATGAAACACAAATGTCTCATTTATTGTAAGATATAAGAATGAATAGAGTCCATAAAAATATATATACCAAAGCTCATCCCGTCAGGATGAAGTGCAAGGTTTGACCTTAAATATGCCCTTAACGCCCTAACTACACACAAACAAACTCAAATTTTATTTCTCTGCACACACTTTAAGGATCTGGGCAATTATTTCTGTGTGAAAAGAGAGTGAAGACTTGTCAAAACAATCTAGTATAATCAACAATTCCGCAGGTCGAACAGCGTACCGCAGAATGAAAAGCACAACGAATTTTTTCCTTGATGATTTCGTCATGTCATTTTTATACGGGATTTTTCGTTTCGAATGACCAGCGTTTTAGGCTTGTTGCTAGCTACGACCTACATAGTACGTTATTTTTTTGAATACGCACAAGGAAGCAAAATTCGGAAGCAAAATTCTATTCCATCAAAATTATTGAATATGAAAATTTAATTCGAATAAAATGGATTTAAGATTGAAAGGATGCTCCCGAAAAAATGTGAAATTTTGTGGGAAAGAATTTTAAATTCAAATGCCTTTTTTCAAATAAAATCAGCATAACAAAATTCTATACGCAAACTTGTGATATTGATATATTTTTAGTAAGTCCTATGATTTAGACGACCATAATAGACCATAATTCTACAATACAAAATAATGATAAAACAAATACTCAAAAGTTCTTTTGTGTTTCAAAGTTCTGAATTAAGCTCAAAACTCTTGGTTAAACTAATGTTTATCTTTTATATTGTTATTTTATTAATATTACTATCTTACCACAGTGCGATATACGTCTACTTTTTGGTGATCCAGGACATGTATACAAAAACGACCTTTCTGTATCTGAAAATAAGGACAAACATTTCATAAAGATTTATGTATACTTAAACTATTATATAATAAAATAAATAATTATTTCTATCACGCACCATTTCTCATGATTCTATGATGATCTGGTGAGCCTGAACATGAATAACGTGATGTTAATGCCTCACGCCTTTGCAAAGTTTCTGCTCCTAAATGGACAAATGGACACCATCTAAAAAATTGTTTGAATCCCCGACGAAATCTAAAAATAAAGAAAAGAAAACAAAACAAATAGAAATTATACAAAAATAATTTCATATCAAATTATTTGATGAATAAGTTTAAACCTACATATATAATTCCATCATCTGTAACACATCACATCATCAATCAACCTAATTAACATCATCAAATTGCAATTAGCAAAAATGATAGGTATTCAAAGGCCATCATCATCATATAATGGTTTCTGTTGTTTGCAATCAAGGTTGCTTTGCTTATTCGTGTATTCAAGGAATTCAACAGCAGGTCTTAATTCAATGCTCTCTGTTTCATTACATATAGTATTGACATTTCGTGTTCTATATAACTTTTCAAAGGATATACGACTCGTCATGTGTAACAACACAGCCTTGCTTTTAATTTTCTCGGTAAAAAGGTTTAAACTAGCACAGAGAGTAACGAAAGGCAAAGGGGTATGTGGGTCATTATACTAAAAATTAATTTTGATAACCTTTGGCAATCACTATTAGGTACCTCTACCTATATGCATATGATCAGTTGTTAGCAATTAGCGAATTCCTTCTTTGATTTTTTATTTGCAAAAATGTTCGTTTAAAAATATTTGCTAATTTTTATATATGTATGTAGCAGGGAAAGCAAATGTGATATAAAATTTTTGTCAGTACAGTAGGTTAGGTACCTGGCTTGTCAGATTTTAGTTATTAAGATAAATTTCACAAAAATCACGAAAATTGCAGAAAAAAATCTTAAAGTATGAATGGTACATAGTCAGCCCTATTCTAAATAAAAATTCCCGGGGAAATGTTTTCCTTTTCTCTTCTATCTTATTCTAAACTATAAATTCCGGGAATTTTGTTCCCTTTTCCTTATTCTAAGCAAACTTCGAATATGAAAAATAAACTACTAGGAAAAAGCTGGCAATCTGGCATTCTAAATGTAAATACATATATTTGATGTGACGAGCATTTTAATTTTGGGGGAACAAATCTCCCGTGGAGTTATTTTCCCGGAGAATATTTAGAATTGGGCTGTGAGTGTTTTTTGACTAATATGCCTACACGTTTTTTTTTTTAATTTTTTTTTAGTACCTACCAAAAATAACGGTACCTGCCACATTTTTTTGTTTTCGTCAAGAACGAAAATAGTATTTTTCTCAAAAACAGCTCCGAGGATTTTGTTAAAAAAATATTCAAATAACTATTAAATAAGAAAATGCCAGTTTTTAATAATATTTTTATTTTCAAAAATTGGTTATTTTTGGTACCATCAGTACAACCATTTTTTGGTTATTGATTTTTTAGGAAAAAGTAAAGTTGAAATTTTTAAATATTTTTATGGTAAATCTTTTGAAAAGTATATTTTTTTTTTTTTGAAATTAAAAAAAAATAATTTTTTTTTTTTTGAAAACTAAATATTTTGAAAACGACTGTCAATATTTTTAAAACTAGGTGCAAAAAATTTTTTTATTATTTTGTAGAATACTTGAAAAATCATATTTCTAAATTCAAAAATAACGGTACTTTCCATACAAATGTTGAAAAACCGTTAAGAAAAAATTTATTTTTTTGGAAAACGACTTCAAGAATTCTGATATAAAGATGTGCGTTTACTTTTAAAGGTATGGTCAATACTTTGATAAAAAAATTATTTGGTTTTCAAATTTCTCGTTGACACCGATATCAACCAAAATTCTTAAACACGAGTTCCCTCACAATTCTAACAATTTCGCGTACACAAATTTTCGAAAAAGTTATTTTTGGAACTATAAAAATATATTTTTTTTTTTTTGAAATTCAATGTCTTAAAAACGGGCTCATGAAGTTTTTTTTTGTATTTTGTTTAAAATTGTATTTTATTAAATACTAAAATTTGGCAAGCCAAATTTTATTTTTGAAAATGGGCAAACAATTTTGTGTGTATGTACATTGTACATTTATATAAAAAATTAATTTTTTAGAAAACCGCTCCAACGATTCATTTTTATCAAACAAATCAGATATCAGTAGGTATGCCCTACTTTATTTTGAACTCTAACTTTTTTATCCTTTAAAATAACAAAGGAGAACCGGACAAACATAACCAATAAAAACGAGACATATCGTTGAAAAGGTATTTTTGTGTCAATACTTACTATGGCAGCTCATCCCAAATCGCTGCGTGTGAAAAGAGTCATTGGCCAACAAAGATTGTAATTTGGTACATATATTTTAAACATATAAATTAAGTATGTAGTATAGGCAACAATGTGGTGGCATTACCAATAACAACAAGACATATATTTCTGAAAAGGTCTTTTATGTACTATTTACAATAGCCACCTTGACAATTTACATCAAATCCCTGTGTGAAGAAATTTATTTCCTAATTAAGATTGTGATGTGGTGAATTTTGGTATAGAAAATGTAACTTTTGTAGGTATGTAGTATAGGCAAAAATGTGTTGGTACCACCAATAAGAACACAACTTATATACTTATATAACTTATATAGTATTTTTATGTACTAAAATTATAGTTACCTAGACCGACCGAACATATCAAATCGTTGTGTGAAAAAAGTAATTCGATAATTAAGATTGCGATGTGGTGAATTTTAGTATAGAAAATGTCTATAGCATAAGCAAAGTCTTGTATTTCATACTAAAATGTAGCTAATCACAATCTTAACTATCGAATAACTTTTTTCACACAGCGATTTGAAATGTGCTGTCCAGGGGCCTATTTCACAGCTAACATCAACTTTTACAACACCATTCTACGACAACACCAGTAATATTTCCATTAAAAATGTCTGTTCCACAAATACAACTGGAAGTGTTGAATGTCAGGAACAGGCAAATGTAACTGAAATATAAATGTTGTCGCTGTAAGACGCTGTTGTAAAAGTTGTTGTAGCTGATGTAGTAGCTGTGAAATAGGCCCCAGGTAGCTATTGTAGTTTATAAAAGATCCTTTCAGAAAGACAGAAACATGTGTCTTGTTGTTATTGGTAAGGCCAGCACATTGTTGCCTATACTACATATGTATTTACATTTTATGTTTACCAAATTCATATTTTTGTTGGCCAATAACTTTTTTCACACAGCAATTTGGAATGAGCTGCCATAGTAAGTATACACAAAAATACCTTTTCAACAATGTATGTCTCGTTATTATTGGTTCCTAGACCAGCTTCCATACATTTTTGCCGGTTCTCTTTTATAGT
Organism: Melangyna quadrimaculata; assembly: GCA_949320155.1. NCBI lineage: Eukaryota > Metazoa > Arthropoda > Insecta > Diptera > Syrphidae > Melangyna > Melangyna quadrimaculata. Next base: position 431,444,361 of record OX439483.1, on the reverse strand, counting down.
AACTTATAATAATAATTTTTTTTTAATGATATCACAATATTATGGAAACGATACATAATACATATGTACCTCATCGTCATCAACTTCTAGCTAAGTTAAAGTTGTTGGCTACGAGAGCAAGTTTGTGCGATCTAGTTGTGCCATTTCTGCTTAATTAATTTTCATTATACCTTATTGCAAACATCTCAAACATAATCATCATGGCTGTACTATGGCGTATTAAAAATAAATCCTTTCATTAAGGACATTGACTCCGGGAAAGCTGAATTGTTGTTGTATTTTCCATGGTCCTTTTAATATTCTTGATTAACTGTAATAAGTATTGCTAAAAAACAACTTTCTACCCTACACGTACATGCCTTTGGTAAATATTCATATAAAAAAAGATTTGGGGCCTTTTGCAACCCTGTTAGGGACATCAATTTTGATGAACATTTTACAGTTACATAAGAACACCATAGAGAAAGCTATTGATACCAAAACTCAGCTTTTCCATAATTTGTATGGAATTTAATAGTTGTTTTAGATGTATGTACATTGTACATATGTATATGCCTCTGTAAATTAAAAAAAAAGAAGTAAGGGGGCTAGGTAAAAAACCGATAGTGCGAAAAAGTATCAGCATAAAGATGTTTGTCTTCATATCTTGATTATTGCACTTCCTAAAATAATCTGCATTTATAAAGATCTTCTGCCTTTTAGTATTCTCTCTCTATCCAGCAATTATGTTAATTTTATATTTGACATCGCTTTTTTGAAAAAATCAAATGCAGATACTCACTTAAATATACCCTAAGTAAAATTATGCCTTAGGTAGGTAATGTTTATAACTGGACGATATCAAAGGAAAACAAAATAAATTAGTTTTTCTTGTGGTTTTGTCTGAAAGCTTTTATTTTGCTTGTTTTTTTTTTTTTTTTTTTTTGTAGCTTTAAAGAACAATTGGAATTCCTTATATAAGAATGTTGGCTGTTGTTTTAATTCTCTTTATTTCTTTGCATTTCTAGGGAAATTGTTAAAATGCAGTGCAACAATTTTCGCTTTTCATCTTTTGGAAACAATATTTGTCTGCCCGCACTGCAGGAGATGTTACTACCTTTATAATTATTCACAGTTCATGGGAAAGGGGATATAAATAAGATATACCGTTGCGCATCGATTTAAATTTCGGAACATTGCAATGTGATGGAAAAATAAAGCTGGGTAAAGCATTCCACAATGGTGAAGAGCGGCTTGAGGAGAAAAAAATATCTGTAAGTATTTGATAGTTCACCTGAAATTGGGTTTAAATAAATTGAGTGGCGCAACTGCTGAGTTATTTAATTTAAATAACATTAACTACTGCTCAAACAAATATTTGAATACTTGACAACTATCAGCACACGCAATCCTAATAATAACCTCTTAGAAAATGTCGTCTGACTGAAAAAAAAAAAACAATGGCGTCCGGCTGGCCAGAAGCAATGCCTCATTATCTTATCTATCAGTATCGCACGGCATTTTCGTGTCTGTGAAGGTGTACCTTTATTGATCCTGATTTTAGACTACAATCTGGCTTTGATTTTAAAAACGACTACCAGGCTTTCATTTCAGACTCATTTATTTAAAAATTCGTGAACATTTATATTTAACGACTACCAAGTGATTCTTGTGCAGGAACGACTTGTGTAAAATGAGGATATGGATAAATGATTTTTGTGTGCGATAAAAAAGGGACCAACATTCTTTTTTGAAAAACCACAAAGAAACTTTAAATAGGTTAAAAACTGACTGAGTTAAAAAGCTTTTAGTATCATACAAATTTAATATTTACTATTTAGGAATCAGTCCGTAATAAACTTCGTTACTAAACTACGAATAAGCAAAAATATTTTCAACCCCTAATAGTATATATGAGGCCGTGAGTGCAATAGTGGCCTAACTACATTTTTCATTTTTTTCAGTAGAGCGAAAATAAGAAACATGTTATTTTTAAACACTTGCACCCGTTTTCATAAAGAAAAAAATAGTTATTTTAGCTCCCGTGTTTAGGACAACTACACAATAGAATAAGAATTTTCTGGGCTCAAACTAAAGGCAATTGCTTACTGTTCCATTTGAGTTTGGAACATTATTATTCCATGGTGTAGTTTTCATACACACGGCGGCTAAAATAACTATTTTTTCTTTATGAATAAAGGTGTTGTAGTTTTTAAACGAAGAAACATAACTTTAATTTTATATTTGCAATATGCTCAAAAAATAACAGGGTTTTGATTTTAGATTCATAATCCTTCAATTTGACACGATATCACGAGAAGCACTTTTCTTCAAACTTTACAAAATCGGACTATCTAGTAAAGTAATACGCATTCTGAGAGCATTGTATGAGAATAATATTTCATTTGTGTGGGACGGCGACTCAGTCTCAGAAGAGTTTGAAACATCTATGGGTGTAAGGCAGGGCTGTATACTTAGCGCTCTACTATTTATACATTTTATCAATGATATAACTGATGTGGTAAAAGGAGGAATAAATTACTTTGGAATGCAAATATCAGCATTAATGTATGCGGACGACATCGTGTTTCTATGTGAAACTGTGGAAGGTATGCAGATGATGATGAACAGACTTAGCGAGTATTGCAGTTGTTGGAATTTATCTGTAAACCTCGAGAAATCAAAAATGATTGTGTTCAGAAATGGAGGTGGTCATTATTCTCGTTTAGAAAAATGGAAATTCAACGGAAATGATGTTGAGATTGTACGTAAATACAAATGCCTTGGTATTCTGATATCCGAAAACTTGAGTATGAACACGCATTTAGATGACAAACTATCAGACTCTAAACGAGCAGTTTCTTCGGTCTGGAAAAATTGTTTTAATAGCAAATATGTGTCGCATAGCTCAAAACATAAGCTGTTTCATACAACTGCTGCTTCAGTAATGCTTTATGGAGCACAAGTCTGGGGTTATTGCACATTCGAAACGGTTGAAAAATTCCTCCGTTACTTCTTGAAGAGAATATTCCAGCTTCCAAAAAATACACCAAATTATATGTTGCATATGGAAACTGGCACACCACCTTTATTTTTACATACCTTAGAAATGCATTTCAACTATATAATAAAAGTAATGGAAATGGAAGATAAAAGAATACCGAAAATAATATTGAAACACATAACTATATCTATAGGAAGTTTAATGCAAGAGTGGCAGAAGTTAGCATCAGACTGTGGATTAGACCTGAATTTCATGGCGAACGAGCAACCCATTTCACTAAGAACCAAATTTAACCTTATTTTGGAGAGCTAAGGTCGATCGTTGTATGATAAGTATTCGAATGATGCTCAATCCTCGCTGTTTAGGTGTTATTACAGCAAATTGAACCACCATCTATTGGACACAACCTACTTCCTTAACTCTTACTCAATTCATAAAATCAGCGCAATTTTTAAAATAAGAGGAGAGATTCTGAATCTTAACTTTGTTCCCCACCGCCCCGACCTACCAATTCTATGTAGCATCTGTAACATGAACACGAGAGAGGATACCTTTCATTTACTTACTATTTGCCCAATTTTGAAGGAATTCCGATCTAACTTTTTTTTGGAAAAATCACCATGGATGTGATTGAAGCCATAAGCATTTTAAACGGTGAAGAAGGTTGGGAAGTTCTATACAAATTCACTACAGCTGCACTTCAATACAAGAACCGTATTATAGAGGGAGATTTTTAAAACAAAAACTTAAATTTAAAACAGATATAAACATTGTAATTAGAAAATAATTGTCAACCTGGTAGACGGCCATAGTCCAAACCAATTAGGCTTTATATAAACTTTTTAACATTGTAATTTACTTAAATAGAAATAAAAGTCACTTAAAACTAAACTAATCCTTCAAAATACCGTTATAACTGATTTTAAAGTCAGATAAGCCACTATTGCACAGAGGAAAAATACAAAAAAAAAAATTAAAATATTGTAAACATAGCCCAAAGATTTGTAAATAAAACAAGTTTTTATGTATTTTGTATTTTTATTTTATTTAAAAATTAAGTTTTCGTTAATTAAGTTGAAATTTAACATTTGTTTTTACTTTCAGAAGTGTGAGGACTCATAAAAGCATTTGCGGTATTTGCATTAGAATTATTATTTCTAAGATCAGTGTAAAAATTGTGATGTTTGACGGTACAAACTGCAGAAGGTCCAGCAAATCCTTATTCTTCTCCATACTTATAGGTCTTCCATCGGGGTATAAAGTTTTTAGGTTGAGGCTTGCTAGGCTTACACTTATTGTTTTCGAAATAAAATACTTTGAAATGGAAAAATTTTTTCAAGAGAATAATTAAAACATATTAAGAAGAGGTGGATCTTTAAAAATTTACCTTAAGTCCTTCTTTAGAGATTTTTCTATTTGAAATGTTTTTTTTTTTTTTCAGTTTCCAAGTGGAGAAAAAGTGGTCTTCGGTAATTTTTATGACATTGATTGTTTTTTTTCCCGCTGAGCTTATGACTTCTATCCAATTATCGAGGATGTAGAAAGGCCACTCTTGCACTCAAACTTTTGATTTGTTTGTATTTGGCCTAAGTACAAAAGGCCTGTAACTATGGCATGAAGCCGAAAATTTAACTATATTTTTTTTTTAATTTTTTTAAAAAACACTTAAAACAAAAAAAAAAAATATTAAAAAATAACGGTAATACTTACTTATTATAGCATTTTGAAAAGCCAAAAGTCTATTCCTTAATATTATTTTGAAATTAAGTTGTTCGAGTGAATATTTTTTGAAAAATAAATTTTCACACTCGAAATTTTGAAAATAAAATCTTTTTTTAAAAATTTCAAACTAATTTATTTAAAATTTTATGTTATTAAGCATAACTTTTGATTTCAAAACTTAATGCTCTTGTCAATTTTTAGTCAAACACTGAAAACCACATGTTTCTAGGACTTTGACTTTTCAAGATATTCAAAAATAAAGAAACCAGCAACTTAGTCAAAACAAGAAAAAACGAGGTTGATATTAATCAACTGGTTGCTGTCATTTAGCCGGATTCTTCTTAGTTTTATGAGAAAGTTGCTTCATTAATTTTTTAATATCTTGAAAAGTCAAAGCCCTAGAATCATGCGGTTCTTAGTGTTTGACTAAAAATTGACAAGAGCATTAAGTTTTGAAATCAAAAATTATAATTAATAACATAAAATTTTGAAAAAAATTAGTTTGAAATTTTTTTTTTCAAAATTTCGAGTTTGAAAATTAATTTTTCAAAAACTATTTACTCGAACAACTAAATTTAAAAATAATATTAAAGAATAGGCATTTTGGTCTTTCAAAATACTATAGCAGGTAAGTATTACCGTTATTTTTTAATATTTTTTTTTTCAGTTTTAAGTGTTTTTTTTTGAAAATTGCCCCTCCCGCCTAAATTTGTTTCTTGTGTAAGTCCAACCTACACGCCCTAGCCTTTTGTAACATCTTATGCAAATCACCCTGTATACCTATGAACGATATGAAGGCCGGCCGTTCTAATTGGTGCTGGACCAGATTTTCCCATTGTCCTTTAATTGATCATGAATCTTACGATGCATCGAGTAATACTCTATAAAACTTACTCTTATCCTTTCGTAATTAATTTTATCGTACATGTATAAAAATTAATTCCCTGTGACACAATCGTTTAACAAAAATAATAAAATTTATACAAAATCGCATAAAAACAAATTGCATTAGGCATTACAAAATTCCAAGAACGTTATACACAATTTAAATAATTACATGCTACTCATTGAAATAAACAAATTCTATCTGTCATAGCATCAACTGGAGCCGAAATAATTTTATTCTTCTATTCTAAATACATATCTCTGATGGTGGAAGCATACACAAACACATATGCCATACATAATCCATGTAATGATTTACTTAATTCCATTCCAAATGTCTCGACGGGCAAACACAAACAGTTTACCCATCATAATGTATGAGCAGTTGAAATTCATTTCATCAGCATTTTAGATGAGTGTTTTATTCTGGAAAAGCACACATTATACATTAGACATAACCTACTACTACTAGTAAGAGTCCTGAAAGTTAAATTGGTGCAACATTTTAAAAGGCCTTATTAATTAAGGGTTTAGTATGATACTACTAAACATAATTTATTTGTAATTTTTAAACAATTTACTAAAATTTTCTAAATTTTTAAAACTTTTTAACTAGTATCGTACTAAACCAATTTCTTTCATAAACTCCAACTGAACACGTACCAAAATGTGACAGCTCACAAACATGCCTCACTTTGACGTACAACGACATATAAACGTCAAAGTGACATATGGATTAAGTACGATGCTATGCGAATATAAAATAGCCATAATTTTTTTGGTTTTAGCTTTAGTAAAATGTTAGGAAGTAGTATTATGTTCAAAATTCGTAAAATACAATTTTTATCCTAGTATCACACTAAAAATTGATTTAACATCGTACTAAATCGTCCAAAATTGTAAGCCATTGTATTTGTATATGTACATCAAAAAGTTCTTGTCTGGAAAGCAATGAGTAAAATTGGCACTCAAAATTAATGATTTGCCATTTTCATGGTTATCATGGTCTACTTGATAAATGGTTCGACTTCAGTCAACTTCTCTATGCTACTGGACTGAACAATTGTAATGACATTATGAAAGAGAAACTCAATATCTTGCCAAAATAATCCAGGCCAGGATTATTATGGCTAAAATGTGCTGGTCACATTTTTTTAATTGTCGCACTATAAAGAATGAGCTTGTCGTGGTAGAATTTTAAAACCACATGCCTTATTTATACATACCGTTTAAAAAATGTGAATGGTTTTCTCTTCACTATATATAACCTGCAAACAAGAAAATGTTTGCCTTTGGTTAAATCATCGTAATTTATAATTAGCAAGTTTACCTCCCGGACTTTGACATACAAGACCATTGAAATATAAATCTCATTTAACCATGAATTCTTTCCATTCTTTGTCACATATAAGTATATTTTTGGTTAAGTCTTATAACATGAATCCAAGAATGAAAAAAATTTTCTCTTTGAAATGAGGACTAATCCAGTATTAACCAGGATGTGCTAAGTATTAAAAAAGATAAATTGAAATGTGCTTCAAGTTTTTTTTTATTGCTTACCGACTATGTGTATATGTTTACTCGAGTTATATAACTTAACAAACAAAAGGAATTTAACCTCTGCTTATGGTTGAAATTCTTGATAAAAATTTCAATGGTGAAAAGGTTTCAGTTTGAGCTTTATCGTTGACTTTGTTTGAAATCTTTATGAACTTCCTTTCTAGCAGATTAAACAAAATTGAAGGGAAATACTTTTATAAATGATATAAATATTTTGTTTGTATGTATACTCAACTCACATACGTTCATATGTTTCCTCAATTCACATATACGTAGGAATTTACAAGAATGAAGAAAGGAATGTATACTTGAAAGAAAAATTGGGATTTAAATGAAAAGAAGCTTAAAACAGTATAGTTGATCTCAACATTTCAATTATTTTAATTATTCTTTTATTCAGACTGGTTGTATAATGAGGCTCAGTAGTGGATCAAGAGGGGAAGGGGGTTATAGGGGATAAAGCTACCCACAGTCGGATCTTAAAATGAGTTGGATGATACCAAGCAATACAAAACAACGTGGTACAGTCTTACAATCTTATTTTAAGCTTAATACCTGGTTAAAATTTAAATCGATTATTTAATTTTCACGCAATGCGAGGTTTGTCTTCTTTTAAATTAAATTAAAAAGTACAAGTGGCCCCAACTCCAGAAATAATTATTGTGTTTCGCCCCTACTAAGACCCAAATTTTGGTCGATGTGTACCGACTCTTATAAAAATCACAACACGAAGATACTGTGATTTGTTGTATCTTCTTGCTGTGATTTTTTTAAGAGTCTGTAAAAATCGACCAAAATTTGTATCTTAGTAGGGTATAACTAGACTGACTAAAGAGCCCACTGTTATACCTTGGCGAAAATCAATTGTTTCTGGAGTTGAGGTCACTTATACCTTTTAATTGAGTTATATTCATTCACTCAACTTAAAACAGAAGTAATTTCAATATTTTAATATTTAAATTTCTTCATCTTCTTAGTCTTTTAAATTAATTAAATTACAATTCGTTTAACGCGAAGACATGAAAAACCGACTACGTCAATTAAAAATTAAAAATTAAAGAAAACATACACCAACCATTGTGGTTTAAGTTTGATATTGGACTTCTCGAGTTCCCAGAGACTTATGGGTATGACCCAGAGACCTACCTATGGAACTTATTTAAAGTTACTTCCAAAATACATTTACATTACATTTACAATCTGAAAGTAGGACTTATTGCTGTGTCCCACTGAATCGTTGTGCCACATTAAGTGTACATATATCTATCTCATAAGTCAGAGATCATAATCAAGAGATATTGAACAACAGTCGTTATTCAGTCGGTCAATCCATTTTTAGGGTGGGAAGTATTTGGAACACAACAGTATTCAAACCTAAAATATTTTAAGACCCTGCTATAGATAGTCTGCAGCCAGCTGTCTGTGATGCATTAAAACACCTAGAACGACAGGGGATGTGTTCCAACATCTTCTTGTGTACCTGTACGCACACAGACAGCGGTTAGAAAAGTCTAAATGATTCACCAGAGATAACTAAATAACCACCATCAGCAACTATCAAACCGTTTGGAACGAGTAATGCGTCAATTGGAATTCTGTCCAGAACCATGAAATCCGTCCAGCATCATAAAAATAACATCCAGTTCTAGAAGAGGCTAAAAGCAGTGCAGATTGAACTAGAGGAAACCAAGCATATCACCAAAATCGTTGGAAAACAGCCCGCAGTTCTAGAAATCATCCAGTCACAACGACATTGAAGCAACATCAATACATGACAAAGTGGAAGCGTTCGCTAACTTCTCCGAGGGAAACTTCTTCCCAAGCCTACTTGATGATCCAACGTTTCTGAAAGAAGTCGAGGCATCCGTTTAGCAAACGAATTCTGCAGCCAAATCCGTAAGGTGTCGTTTTTAATGAATTCAACCTAGCAAGTGGATCAACTAATATCACACATCTCTGCAAACTGGATAGGAGGTAGCAGATATCATCGGAAATTTAAAGGCGAAAAATACAATCGGACCAGTCGGAGTCACTTAATTACATCCTGAATAGTTTGCCACGTGCAGCTGTGATTTTTTTAAAAACTTCCCCTAATCGTGATCATGGCCATCCCGAAGGAAGGTGATTGCATCTTGGTGTATAATTATAATTAAATGGCCATTTTGCTTCTGATAACAACAAAAGCAAAATACTGTAAGAAGTATTACTTCGAATGCTAAAAAGTTTTTGCAGCGAAAAATCCATCATCGCAGACATGCAATTTGGCTTAATACAAAAACACGATACTTGGCACCCGATCCTGAAGTCGCAGCAAGATATCACTATAGCTTGCAATAACCATTGCACCAGGTCACCGTTGGATGCTTTCTGGATGTCAAGAAAGCATTCGATAGCGTATGGATTGCATCCCTTATCCATAAGCTTTACCTACTACATTTCTCTCTTGCTACTAAAAAAAAAATATTTTTTCTTTTCTTTCTTTCGACGTTCAATTGGACAACTGCAAATCGCAAGTGATAAACATCAAAGTTGGACCTCCCCAAGGTTCGAAGCTATGCCCTTTCTTCTACAGTCTGTGGTAACTAGTTATGATACCTCCTTTATGCTGATGACCCTGGTGCACATGCCATATCTATGTTCCTTTAAAAAAAAGTTGAGTATACCACATCAACCCGACTTCTACAAGAAATGAGGTATCCAGATAAACACCTTAAAATCTGATCTTCTGTGCTGCAGGAGAAAAAAAATTATTAAAATGTAAGTACAGACGTTTGTGCGGCCCAAGCAACTGACAGCCGCGATATAATTCGCGGATGTTATTATATTGTTTTAAATTGTATATTAGTGGTAGCTTCTTCGAATGTTTACCAATTATAAGGTTTTGACTCGAGAAAGTAATTTTATAAGTTACAGGCGTTTGAGTTACGCCAAACTGCTGAAAAGCGCGATAAAAGTCGCGGATGTAATTACTAGTTTATCAAATAGATTATTGATACAAATATCTTCAAATGTTTAAAAGGCTTGACTCCCTAAGTTGCAAAATGTATCTGAGTTCAACCAAACTATTGAAATCCACGATATTACTTGCCTTCAAATATACTTATGGTTTTTTCTTTAAATTAAAATGGTACCTACCTAATTAAAAGGTTTTGACTAGCTGAAAAAGAAATTTTGAAGGAAACACGTTTTTATAATTGTAGTAAGCTCGCTACGACGCGACATAGCTTATATCGCTTATTTGATAGTTTGGTGTGTCCAAAACGTGTTTCCTTCAAAATTTCTTTTTCCAAGTGCGGTTAAATAATGCTAAGTCTTCTACTTGGCTGATGTATTTCAGTAGTACCTATATAGAATTTGTATTATAAAAAAGAACATTCATTTTTCCAAGTACTTAATTCCCGAAAGTCTCGAAAGCCGTTCTTACAACCGGAATTTATAAATTATCGACAGGTAAGTTTGCTCTGTCTTCGTTCTTTTACACTTAACTCAATTAAGTCAAGTAAATAATACCATTTTCTATAAATTCTCTTCAGCGAATACTTTCTTCCGAATCCTATCATGATTTTTGTTTCCTATTATTTCACCCCACCCACTGAAATCACATTTTCTATTTTATAATAAGTTTTCCTATTAAATAGCTCTACAACCCTTATAAATCCCAATCCTATTACCAAAATTTAGGATTTTTGCACAAAGTTCCTGGGCTATTTGTGTTTTTCCTCCATAAACAGAAAAGGAGTTGTCTGAGATTAATATACAAAAAAGCTATAAGTAGAAATCTTTTTGCTGAAATCTTCATAACATATTGACTTTTATTGTTATTTTGGATGGGTTTACTTAAACATACCTATCCTTAAAACGAAGAAAATATTCCATAAAAAAAGGGTACCAAAAATAAAAACATATACAAAAAATTATTTTTAAAACGAGAGGTAAAGACTTAAATCCCTTCCTCTCCTATAACAGCTTAATCCAACCACAAAATGAAATAAAAAATAGATGCCTTCGCCTGCAGACTTCAATTGAGAAAATATAAATAGAAAGCTGCTTACAAGTAAGTAGTCCAGGAAGAACCCTTCGTTTATATACATATATATTTTTTTTCTTTTGCTTAAACTTTGTCGAACAGTTTGTTCAATTATTTATTGAGAAGATATCGATTCATAAGCTCATAATATGTAAAAACGTTGATTTTGGTAGTATTGCGTCTTGAATGGGTGAAGCTTTTCCTATTGACGCGCAGTTAAATTCCTTTTTGGTTATAGTATTTGGTGTTGTTTAGAGATTTCGCAAGGAAGTTTAAAAATTACGAACATGAATTCGTTCGATACAGTACAATTAAAAAGTACAAGTGACCTCAACTCCAGAAATAATTGTGTTTCGCCCAATTAAAAAGTACAAGTGACCTCAACTCCAGAAATAATTGTGTTTCGCCCAAGGTATAACAGTGGGCTCTTCAGTCAGTCTGTTATACCCTACTAAGACATAAATTTTGGCCGATGTTTACCGACTCTTATAAAAATCACAGCAAAAAGATACTGTGAATTTTATTATTCTAGGGGAATTTGTTTAAATTCTTGCACCCAGAAAATAAATACCCGTGGTCAGGTTTTTTTATAATAAGAAGATGATGAAATTCAAATATTAGAATATTAAAATTACTTCTGTTTTAAGTGGAGTGAATGAATAAAATTCAATTAAAAAGTACAAGTGACCTCAACTCCAGAAATAATTGTGTTTCGCCCAAGGTATAACTGTGGGCTCTTCAGTCAGTCTGTTATACCCTACTAAGACAAAAATTTTGGTCGATGTTTACCGACTCTTATAAAAATCACAGCAAAAAGATACTGTGAATTTTATTATTCTAGGGGAATTTGTTTAAATTCGTGCACCCAGAAAATAAATACCCGTGGCTTAGTAGGGTATAACAGACTGACTGAAGAGCCCACTGTTATACCTTGGGCGAAACACAATTATTTCTGGAGTTGAGGTCACTTGTACTTTTTAATTGAATTTTATTCATTCACTCCACTTATAACAGAAGTAATTTAAATATTTTAATATTTAAATTACTTCATCTTCTTGTTGTTCGATACAGTAGTCTAGGAGAGATAGAAAATTCAATATGGGTAAGTGGGCAGGGAACAAATTAATCCATGAATTTGCGGGTGGCAATGGCACAGTGGATATAGTGTTTGACTGCTAACCCGGATGTATGGGTTCGATCCCCAGTCTAGGTAGCATCCTTTTCTGTATTCCTCAGTTTCAACTGGATGCCAACCGTGGAATTTCATGAGATGACTTACATCTAATTCTCAATCCACTGTGCCAATTTCCTATTTCCTTCTATTCCTACTAACTAGTGCCGTGCATTGCATTTAAAAAACCTGAGGTCTTACATGCATATAGTTAACATTGTTATATTAATTTTATTGCTGGTATCGACGCATTATACAAAGTGCCCCAAAATGGCCTGACTGGCTTTTTGTATAAACGCATTTAAAGATGTGGAGAGGGGGGAGGCGGGAGTTTATCAAGCTGAAAAATGTATAATACAATCTAATCAACGGCTTTTCAACACCGATTCTAATGGCACCAAAACTGAAAAGATACATGTACCCTATTTTGAAAATTAAAGTCATTTTTTTAAAGTCATTTTTTTAATTACAGCAAGTAAAATATTACGCAAAATCATTTTAAATTTATGGGATATTAATGAATTTTGGTATAAATGTTTCATTTGACAATCAAAAAAGAGTTGTGTGAAGTGGGAACCCCGAAGTCCAAATTTTTGGGGTCGGGTTTATCAGAATCGTTGTCCACATTTGTCCAACCAAAAAAATCGTTTGTCCATCCTCAGGAAAAAAGTTATTAAGCTTTTATTTTTTATAGCAACTCCTCAAAATAAAAAAAAAAACTCATCTACTGACCCCAATAGATGACTTAGGAAGATGAGATTAAGTGCGTTCGTTTGTCCGCCGGCTGTTTAAGATTATCCATACAAAATAATCGCTTTTCCACCCTTAGTTCAAAAGTTATTCAACAATTCTTTTTTATAGCAACACCAAATAATTTAAAATTTTGTTTAGCAAAATCGTTTTAATCCCAATCGTTTGTCCACGGTTTATTCAGGTTAGTCCAGCTAAACAAAAAAGTTTTTTAGACCTTCGTTCAAAAGTAATTCAACATTTCATTTTTATAGCAAAACCCCCAAAGTCAAAAAGCTTGTCCAGCACCCCAAATTATAATTTACGCATTCGTTTGTCCACTGGATGTTTAAGATTATCCATACAAAATAATCGCTTTTCTACCCTTAGTTCAAAAGTTATTCAACAATTCTTTTTTATAGCAACACCAAAAAAATTTAAAATTTTGTTTAGCAAAATCGTTTTCATCCCAATCGTTTGTCCCCCGTTTATTCAGGGTAGTCCAGCTAAACAAACAAATTTTTTAGGCCTTCGTTCAAAAGTAATTCAACATTTCATTTTTATAGCAAAACCCCCGAAGTCAAAAAGCTTGTCCAACACCCCAAATGATAACTTACGTCAATTAAATTAAGTGCATTCGTTTGTCCACCGGCTGTTAAGGATTATCCATAAAAAATAATCGCTTTTCCACCCTTAGTTCAAAAGTTTGTGTCGTTTTCGTTTATTTCGATTTCCTTATAGATAAGTTTTTTGTTCATTTTGATTTCAATCATTTCACCACCGTTTTATTATTTTTTTCATGTAAAGTTAAAATTCTCGAGGTACACAAAAAAGCACACAATATTCAAATATATTTTTATCAAACCCTCAAAACTGCACTGAAAAACTTTAGATTTTGGCTTATGTTAGTTAAACGTGAAAATCTCTAAAACCGGATCTTATGGCAATAAAATGGATTTGAGCTCCGCACAAACAATTACCATTAAGACGACACTTGATTGCTCGTTTCCAAGCCATTGAAGGGCTGTGTAATCCAGGGGCGTATACAGCTTTACTTCTTGGGGGGGGGGGGGAGTCACAAAAAAAAAAAAAAAAATAACAAACTAATATTTATAAAAAGTCAAGTGCCTTATATTTGTTTTCATATTTTACTGTGAGTATATAAAAGAAAAGGGAGAAAGTCTTAATTAACTATACTATAATTAATACATTACCTATGTTAAAAACAAGTTAAAATAAATTAAAATGGTTCATATCCTGGAAAAAGATATCGTACCTCAACTCATTTAATTTCGAAAACAGCAATAAATCAAAAGTCGGCCTGATATAGCAGACTACGAATGTAATACTACATTTTCACTACGGAAAGCGGCAAGTTGTGCAATTTCGTTAAAAGTATATATTTCGAAATAAGATGATTTCAAATAAATTTGCATGAAAATAGGTGAAGATTTTACAAAGGCACTCGATTGGAATCTATTTTAAAAGCTTGGAAAATCTTTAGTATGAAACATATTGATATTTGCGAAGAGCGAAGTTACCTCATTCTTGGCTCCAAGGAAAAGTAAAATAAACAACTGAGTCGAACGAACCTTTATTACCTGAACCAGTTAACGCGCTCTTCGTTTCTATTCCTGAATGTTACATTTTTTGTTTCGGACGGCCTCAGCAACAGCAGACGGCAATCTCCAGTTGCCTGAACAAAAAATCTCAGTTCAGCTGTCAAAATACTGAGAAATTAAGTTTTTGGATTCGCTTGTTCATTTGTTTTGAATTTTACTCAGAATTTATTTTGTTCCTATCAAAGTTTTTATTTCAGCTATCTAATTCGAACTAAAGTTGCAGGAAAAATTAGTAAAATATCATTAGGTACTGATACTGAGCACTGTTTTTTGTTTCTGAAATTTAAGTAAATAGTTAAATATAAATATTTACTACTGAAAATGAAAACTATAGTTCTGATTTCCAAGAATGACCACTTGGGTAAACTACTCTTACAATAGCAAAATTAAAATACATTAACAATGCGTATTTTAATTGAATACAAAGATAAGTTCTCGTTGCTTTACAATAAAAGTGAGAAAAAAGTTCAGGAGTGATTTGTATGCTTCTGATTTGAAAAAAATGTATGTCTCTGCTACGATGGCAAAGTAAACGGTACATTAAATACAAATAATTATTTTATTATAAAAAAGCATTTGTCATACGATTTTTGCTCTTCAAAATCGCTACAAATGTTACTAAAAAAGTAAAAATAAATATTATAACGATACTTCACAATAGTTAAGGGTTTTAAGTATGTGTGCAAAAATTTGCACCAGGTCTAAATAACAATTCTCGGTGCACTTAATTAACATTATCTCTCAGGCCGAAAGTATCAGACCGATTCGAATCGAGTTTCGATATTTTATTTTCCCTATAGAGACTTGAGTCCACATTTGTATTGGGGTTGGACTATTTTGTAGCTGTCAGTTTAGTGCTTCAGAACTACTCTGTTTTTAACAGATTGAAATTTAAAAATAAATTGAGATAAAATCTTAAATAGTGTAAGCACATCCTTTAATATTTCTTTTCTAGTATTTGCAACTTAATTTATCAACATCCTGAACACAACTTTAGTGTTTGAGATTTCATTATTCTTGTATATGATTTGTTTTTAACTGTATTCCAACCACTGGTTTTAGTCCATTGTTAAAAAAAAAATTACTGAATCCATTAAATTCGAAGAGAGTGTGGAATAAATCTGTTTAATGGAAATTTAAAAGAAAAAGACAATTTTATTAAGAAAACCTTTTCAACAAAACAAGTTTCTGTGGAAAAGATTCAATCATGGTTGCTTTGCTACTGAACATTGATGTGTGTCGTCTTAAAAAAGAAAGAAGATAAAATACCAAAAGCATTTGTTTAGTTAATCCAGAGTTAACTCACCAAATTTGATGAGTTAACTGGGGTTTAACTTAAACCCCGCACTGAAAGACTGGTCCTTGGTAAATTAAACAAAGATTAAAAAAAAATCGTGTGTACCGAAATCGACGTTGGGAAAAGTGGTCACCCTAATCTTGACTTTGTTTGTTTATTTTAATCCTTTTGTTTTAAAATAGGCACAATGGTTAATACAAATGGCTTTTGTACGTAATGCTGGATTTAGAGCGGGACAGATGTATGCCAAACCCCGAGCGTGTGAAAGAGAACCATCAAGAAGATGAACATGTTCGTCTTCATATCTGCATTATGGCACTTTCTATAATCTGCATGTACGAAGATCTTCTGCAATCTTCTACCCAACAAATGTAAATTTTAATTTTGCATCCCCTTTTTTTTTTGCAGAAGTCAGACGAAGATACATGTAAATCCACCATAATGCTGCATTGAAACCATTGAGCAAATATGTTTGAACATCCATTCGGGCAGATTAACTGAGGTTCATAATAGGCAATTCTAAACTTAAAACATGGTTGAACTTTAGATAATTCGCTGAAATTAATAGCTTAAAATATTTAATTCGCAATACAAATATTTGTACACTGACACTAAAGGTGTATAAGTTCTCAATAAAATTGAAACAGAAAACTTTATGAAAGTGGATATAGTTTTCATGCCAATTCAAATGCTAAATCAAGTGTGTCCAGGTTTTCAGTGCCAGTACTTAAGTGTGAGTTAAACCTCAGTTAGTTAATCACCGAAATAAATGGAACCCGATTTAACTAAAGAGCAGTTTTTGACTGAGCAGTTGAAGACTAACTTTAACTTTCAGTTGGCAAAACAAAAAAAAAAATCATGAGTAAATTCGGTATTAACTTTCAGGTTTAATACTAAAAACTGGGCCTTAGTAGACTAATGCTGAATTTATTAACTATTGCTTAACTTGCTGAAAACTCCAGAGTTGGCCAACTTCAAATTATTAGTTGAACTGTAAATTGAAAATTGCTTTTATTCACTACTTCGAATCTGAACTCCAGAGTTGAAATTGAAAAGATGACCAACCTGCAGTTTCGAAAATATCCTTAGGATATTTGTTACACATGAAGCACAAGACGTCATTCTCAACTTTTGTTTTGCATTAGAATAATTTTGGATTTTGAATAATTTTTCCGAATAATTGCAATGGATTTTTCATTCCATGTGAAGCGTGGAATCAAAAGATTACCAAGCTAAATTAAAAGCTATACAAAACGGATTAGGTACAACTTTTATATTTAAAGGAAATATCTATTTAGCAATAAGAGATGAGTTATTAATACACTATAATTTGTTCCTACTATTTTGTTTTCCTAAAATGAAATTATGAAGGAAGAAATGAATTTTCACAGAGAAGAATAATGCAGGGTCAAACAGGAAAAGCCAAACAAAGATCAACAACTCCATGAAACGTAAGAACTGTTATTGTGAGATGGAATCATGAATGGATCGATGCTCATGAGTATGTTTTTACACTTGTCCGGCGAAATCGTCGCCCACTACTTAAACATCACAAGACCAGCAGATCACTCCGTGTATGACATGGAACACAATGCTGAAGTGATCTGGTTATTGAAATTGTACACCTGTTCTAGTTTTTGCTGGGGGAAAGGCACCATTTTTACAAACAAATTTCAAATCTAAAAAAAAAAAAATATTAAACCAAAAAAAACTCATGCGGTTCCCCCATCTTAGTACAACACAACCGACAATGCTTGATTTCGGTGATCGGTCGAGAACTGAATAGCATGAATGAAGAAAAATCCCAAGTTTGCTCGCTAACTTCTACTATTTCGGGGAGTTAAGAAAATCTCCAAAGTTGATCAACTCTAGACTAGAAAATCAAAAGTTGAAAACGTCAACTTAGAGTGAATAAAAACTATTTCTCAAGTTGACTGTACAAATTCCAAAGTTATATTTAACTTTCAGCGAATAAATTAGGTCTAATTTCACTGTACCTGAAGCATGGAGCGTTCAATAAAATTTGATTTTTGAACATGAATATCATTCATTTGTGTTAAAAAAGTAGCATATCGATTGCCAGTGTGACAATTCGATAAGCAAAGCATATCTTCAGAAGGTTGGTTCTAACTGCTTATGTTTTCGTTTTGTATTAGGAGCTTAATTAAGTAGGCCCGAATTTTTAACATAAAAATAAATAAATATAAAATTCAGCGGATCTGGTTTTGGTTTCAGTCTAAACCCTCCCTCCCCCTTATCGAAATAATACTGCGTACACCCTTGTTGTCGAAGCCATGTTGTTTTCATGACATCTGTCAAATCTGCTGTTAATTTTTAAATAACTGTTCTCAACCTAGACGACATGGGGTTCTAGAATCTGTTTATTTTTAAATTATTGTTCACAACCTAGACGACATCTGGAACTGGAACCCCATGTCGTCTATACTCTGTCCAACAAAAATAGTCAGAACAGGACTTATGGGACAGCTTTTTTGCAATACACTGGTGCCTGTTGCTAAATTCCCACTGAAAAAACCACTGAGTTTCATATAAATTGTTTTTGTAATCTTGTTAAAACTCGCGTATATTCCACCATGACCTACCTACTACACATCGAAGTGCACACTGCTGCTTCTGCTTTGCTTGTGCGTCCTCCATGCAATCATGAATCAACCCTCGTTTTGGGTGCTTTTAATATAAACACATTGGGGCATATTCATAGTCGCAGATAGACCCAGGGTGGAATCGGCTAAGGTGATAGTCGATAGTTGATAATCAAAATTAATACTTTTGCTTCACGTAAGGTGATTATCAAATTGACTATTGCTTTTTTGCTACCATTTACGTGTGACAGCTATTTAGGTGTCGTTTTCATACATTTTGTTTCATTTACGGGAGAAATATTAGTAGGCTCGGGTTAAAATTCAACAAAAATCAAAAACTTAGTGAAAAAGTTTAAAGAAAGTTATAAAACTAAACAAATATAAATAAATTTAACTGAAAATGTTTACTTCAATGGAAATTTGTTATGCCGCGAGCAGAGCGAGAAATGACTACAAGAAAGTTTGATTGCTCAGAATTCAGTTGCGGGATAAAGCAAATATTCTGGAGCTTCCTAATCCAATGTATGTCTTTTTACATATATAAATATTCATTGATAGTAATAGTCAAGTTATACATATGTGGATTTAATATTTTAGAAAAACTTCCGACTTAACAAAGAAACTTTCATTACTGTATTGGGGTTGCTGGATTTACCATCAGGGATAAGGTCAACACATATTCCACCTATCCTTTAACTGGCTGCGACTTTGAATCTTCTTGGAGGTGGGGTTACCAGCGACAAGTTGGGTCTGATTGGGCTGCACCGATAGAGTTACCATTCGTCCCCCTTTTGGGGGGACAGTCCCACTTTTTCATCTCATCAAGAAATTTGTCCCTCATTATAGAAAATGATAAAGGGGGACGCAAATCTCCCCCTTTTTTACACATCCTCAATTTTTCAACTTTTACATTCAAAAACTACTTTCTTTTTCATATTTTATTTTTAAATTGTTTTCTTAAGCAAATCTGTGGATACTTCCATCATAACTTTGAAAGTTTTTACAACTGAATAAATGTCTTAGGTTAAACACCTGACGAAAAGACAGAAATAGTTTACTTGTCGAATCAGTTGAAACAGAATTGATTGTTAAACATAACTATAAATTGAGTTGCAATGATTTTTACAAATTTATATATGGAAATGGTAGTTTGTTGAAAAAAAAAATAAATTCAGGCAATAAATAAAATTTATGAAGGATTTGAACTTATCCTTACATTTATCTCTCCGAATGTGTATACGAAAATGAATATCGGAGCTTTTGTACTTTTTTAAGTAGGTACATAATGTATGTATGTGGTGCCCCGACAAAAGACGGTTTTGTTCAGTAAAACTGATTTAAAAGTTTTATTTTAAATAATAAAATAAAATAAAAGTACAAATTATAGTTAATTCAGAAATATTAAATTTAAGTTAAACTTCAAACAAGATTAGCAAATAATAAAAGAAAAGGTCTATGCGTCGCGATGTGTCGTCACCGTTGCGTGTTCGTAATTGTTTTTCTTTCTGGTCGTGTGTTATTTTGTCTAGCTGATGGTGTTTTGACTGTCGAATGATTTATCAACGGTACCAAGGATTAACAGAAGATGATATGGTATTGGCACATCGTTTTCCGGCGTACGGATTAGGGGAATTTACAGTAGGCGCATCCTTCATGTATATAATGAACCATTGTTAAAAAGAATTAATATTTTTATAAAAAATCAAGTTGGTTTTGTATTTATTTCTAAAATTAAAAGTAGATGATTTTGAAATTTTGTCCCCCCTGAAACCCATCTGTCCCGCTAAATAAAACTCAAAATCCCCCTTTTGTCATTTTCTGAAATGGTAACCCTATGCACCGATGGGTCAAAGTACTATAGCTAAAATAAGTGCTGCAATTATTAAAAGAATGCAGTCTATCCTATGCCCCCTTATGATTAAGTTTGTGCCCATGGATTTAACAAAAGAATTTTTATTTGAAAAGTATAGAATCCCGGGAGGTAAAAATTAATTAAGAGAATTAATCAACTAAATGGATAACTTAAATACTTATTCTTCTAATTTTCAGTTAAATGGTGCATTGATGGAAGTCATATTATGATTCTTAGGCCAACAGAAAATTAATACGTGTTCTTCAATCGAAAAGGAAGACATAGCTTGAATGCTATGATTGTGAGTAATAAAAAATAAATTGTATCTACCTTTATATCCCTAAACATTAAATTTACCTACTTTAGATTTGCGATTAAAAAACAAGAATTATGGCTATAAATGCGAAATATGGTGGAAGTGCTCATGATAGTTTCGACATTGGAACGGAATTATTTATCAGACAGGAGATCATCACGTCTGCTAGGTAACAAAATATTTAAATTAAAGATTGGGCATCTTTGTAGCTTAATTTAAAAAGGTGACAGTGGCTATCTGCTGGAGCCTTTCTTACTGACACCTTATAGAAATGCAAATGAAAAAGTTTGTGCTACTTTTATTTTTTGTATAACCTAACATATCATACCTAATCTAATTTGTTAAGGTCGATGGCGTATAATTCTGGAAGAAAGGAAGTGTAGATACGAGCCGATAAGAGTTGTTGAGGTAATCAACGTCTGCAGTGCATTGCACAACATATGCTGCAACCGTAATTCAAAACCATGGACGTCAAGTACATCCAACTGGAGATTCTCGAGATAACTTTTCTAGTAGAGAAGCTAAGAGAATTCTTGATAGTATTTGAGATGATTTATTTCGGTACAATTGATGTAAAGTAAAACACGAACTTCAAAGAATTTTTTTAAAATCTTTTTTTTTAAACTGAGGAACAATAAATAAACAAAAATTAAAATGCTTTTCAAAAGCGAACGATAAAAACTAATATGGCTCCCTAAAGCTTTAAAACGTATTAGTTACAAAGTTATAAAACTAAAACTTAAAAATAAATTCTATTTTTGTACTTTTTATCTCAGTCTCGTAGCTACTTATCTTTCAGTTCCATTCGTTTTAACTCATTTGCCATTTTTGCAACCTCCAATTCCATTTCTCTTATTTCTAGTTCTTCTTTTTTCAAGGATGTTTTGAGTTGAATTTCTTTTTTTTTGACATCGACAAGTTGCAGAATGGCATCCTGAATTTGGACAAGAATTTCGTTGGATCTATGTTGAGCTTCTGATTGATTAGTGAAAAAACTCTGCTGTAGATCCAATTGCCTTTATAATATATCATCCACTTTATCCTTCGGCGTTGGCTTCTTTGCCGTTGAAGAATTAATATTTGAGGTGTCGCGTAAAACTTCTTCTATTTCCCGATCCGGCGACTTTGTCAAGTCCTCGAGACGCCGGTCAATATCTTGCTGTGTATTATTTCTGTTTTTAAGAAAAATTAAAATAATGAAATTATAATGCTCTTCAACTGCCAAACGATACACCTCCAATAACGCCCGTAACCGATGCTTCCATTCCGCAGGCTGCAATTATGGCTTCCTTCGTTTCATCTAACGGCTTAAGATCAAACGGGCCGCCACCAGTTTTCTTTATTGAGGTCTTATTGTGGGTTTGCTTTTTCTTCGTGCTATATTTCCGTAGCGTCCAAGTCTAATTAAAAATTGTATTTAGGGCCAATTTGTTCACAGTCCATTACAAAATTGAATTGTGTCGTTTTAACTATATCACGTTTAATATAAAATTGTCAATAAGAACACTTCATTAATTATTGATTTATTCACTCGCTCTTAGTTAACTGGCTCGCTTTAAATTGCTTCTTTAAATTTGTATGCTTTTTAAAAATATCCTTGGGATTTTTATTTTATTTTGACTGATGAACTATCAATTTAGCACTAAATCAAGTTTAAAATAGCGTCTGTTTGTTCACTCTCAATTAACGTTGACAGTCAGTTTTGTGTTTGCTTCTTTTATTTGTAATCTGAAAGTGTAATTTGAATAACAAAAACCCGCAAAGTTGAAAAAACACTTCTGGTGGAAATACAAACTATACCTACTTTTCGGAATATTTTTGATACACATAAAAATTCAGCCCCTAAATAATTTCTTTAGGTTTTTCGCTAAATTGCAATGAAAAATCGTTGCAAAACAGTTTTTTCACTTTAATATTGGAGAATTTCAAAAACCAAACGTTATAGGGTAATTTTGAGGTCTGATTCGTATTAAGTGCATTAAAAACATTTAAATAGTTGTAGATTGTTTTTGCATCAGAAGGTTTTTCAAATCTTGTTTGCTTTTGTTTCCCACATCACACTTTATGACTGTCAACGCTAATTGAGAGTGAATAAAAGAAAACAGTTCTCTAACTCTCTATTATGACTAAATATCCCCCTTAAAAAGTGGATTTTGTCGTTTTAGCTAAAACCAATTTTAAACTATTTAAACAATTAGTTAATAGGGGAAACTTCATTTTAAATCGTTAAAGGAGGGTGAATAAATTCAAATACTTAAAATCGATCAATTTCTAATTTTTAATAGCGAATTTAAATTTAATGGAAAGCGAATCAATTAGGCCTTAATGAATTACACTACAAACGTTTGTATTTGCTAGATACTCTTTTCCATTCTGCCACAGTTTTTGTTGGTGGTCCATTTATGTTGAGAGACCTTGCCAGCTGCTCCCATTGCTGTTTTTGGGTGGTCCGTCCATAGCTGGTGAGGTTGTTGTATGATTTGGCCAGCTCGGGATTCTTTTCTATATAGGAGGTTAGCTTTGCAATCTGTTCTTTGGTTGGATGCGACCTTAAGGATACATAACTACTTTTCTTAATATATATTTATATAAATATTTTATTTGTTCTTGATAAACTTACATTTTTTACAGGAAAAACAAAACTTGACACACAAATAATTTAAAACAATTTAAACAAACAAAATCAACAGCTGACCGAAATGACACTTCTTGACACTTCCTTGTGTTGAAAATTGTAAGTGCTGCCAAGAGCTCATACATTTTTTGCGATCGGTTTACACAGAGCAATTATAATCAAAAACGAAAGTCAAGACAGCGACAATCAACTATCACCTTAGCCGATTCCACCCCAGGTTTAACTAAACAACAGTTTAAGACAATTTTGGCTCAACGAATACAGACCGATTTTAATTACAAATTGTTGGTTTTATATTTTTATAAGATAATTAACTTGGTATACTACACAAATAGCTTCAAATATTTTGAAATGATACACTTAAAAAAATAGAATCAACGTCCGAAAATTCAACCAAAGCTATGTTTAACTTAGACCCAGGTCTTAAATGACTATGAATACGCCCCATTGAATCAGAGTTACCACTACTACGTTTATGCATATCGCTGAGTCTTTTTCTTTGGTCTTTGGTAAGGATTTTTTTGGATTTAAACAGATTTAACTGTACATAGTTATGAATTTAAATTTGAAATATAAAATATAAAATTGATTTTAATCTTATTATTATTATTTATTATGTTCAATTTAATTTAAAAAAAATTCTATCATTTAATCGAGACTATAAGAGGGTTTAAATGTACCTATATTAACGAAAAGGGTCAAAAACATAAACAGTTCGAGTGCTTTATACTTGATTTAAATTTTTTCTTACAAATAATTATTATAACAAAATAGTTTTGTTTTTTTTTTTTTTGAAAAATTTGGGTTTTCTAAAATTAAAAATAGTTCAGTAGCGACGCCGACGTCAATTTTTGAATTCAAAACTTTCTCTTAATTCAATTTCCTACATTAAAAAAAAAAAATCATCAAAATCGGAGCAGGTTCTCCGGGTTCCTGAAAAAGATGCTATCGTTATGCAGAGTAGGTGACCTTTTTTTAGTTAAATCCTTCTGGAACTAACCCCCCCGCTCTTGGCCAGTCAAATACTGGATGAAAAAAGCATCCGCCTCAAATGGATTCCATCCACCTTATTTACACACGAATTTATGAGTTATTATTCTTATTATTCTTAGAAATTGCTGAATTAATTGCGTCAAAAAATGACTAAGCATAAACAAGAATATTTACATTTTAAACAAATTCACGAATATAAACTGATGAATTTCTTGTGAAATTCACCAAACATACATATACAAGACATTTACCTAGAATTCATCCAACAATATATAATTGGATTGTACATGGAATTACTCATCGCCAACCAGTATATCCCCAAATACACCTCCTGTATAAAAGGGGTCTCTGTGATGGACGGGTAGCACGAAGTAACAATAAAATAAATCTGGAATGGCAGCCAGCACACGGCGAATATTAGCACAACAACAATCATCATTTTAACAACCTGCAATAGAAAGAACAATAAAAGAAATACGTTAAAAAAAATTTAAGATAAAAATAACTAATTATGATATAAAGCTAAAACGTGATGAACAGAAACACAATGTGTGTTTATTCTTAAAATTGGTGGTTAGCCTTAAGTTGGAAAGGTGTTCAAAGTTAATTGGAAGTGTAATTTAGTAAATTTAAGTTATTTTGTTATTATTGTTATTATTGTACTATTCGAACTAGAATTAGAATGTCAGGTTATTAGGCTTGACCATTCTTTATTCCGTCAATTTCATTGAATTTTTTAACAAAATGGAGGCGGAAGAAGACAGCATACTTAAAGGCGCTTAAAAAAATGCGAATGCTCCAAATGCATTTGATAAACAAATAACACATCTCTACCTGTGATGTCAGTGGTCTAAAGCGGTGGAGTGCGTAGTGCACACGACTGCTAAGACTGAGGAAATCTGATATGCGTGGGTTCGAATTCTATGTTGTGCATAAAAAGTTTTTCAAATAAAATCGGATTAAAGCTCAGCACCACAAAATGGAGACTGATAAGTGCAAAAGTAGCAAAGCACGAAATAGCTATATCTCCAGCCAAACAATTGTTGGTAGCGCTTTTAAGTTGTTGTTGTTGTTCAAAATTTCAATTAAGTTATTTTGGTTTTTCTCAGAAATGTGTAAATCTTTGCTTATAGGTACCTACGTTGAGGTGAGGAAACGTCAGCATTTTCTTTGAGGGGAATCTGAAGTTGTAGGTGGCATGCATCATATGATATGATGATTGTTTATTCTGAGATAATAAACTCAATTTAACTATTTTAATTTTTTTTTTTTAGGAAATAAATAATCTCATTGCAGACAATAAAAGATTGTTTCAACATTAGTTCGGTTCTGTTAGTTCTGGTCTGGACTATCTTTTCGATTCGGTTTATTATTGACCAAAATGGCTATTAAAAACTTTCCTTATTGTTTTAAAGTGAGTCCGTATGGAAAAACTATTCCCACACTTACCCTTTAAACTTTTTGACAAGTTGGCTTTGCAATATGTACCTACTGTTCGTTGAACATAAATACCGCGAATATTTTTCAATGTCTGCATCAATATCATACAAAATGCGGTTTTTTTGATCCAAGAAATACGTTTCAATCGTCTCTTTTTGATTTTTATTTTGATTGTAATGAGCCAATTGGTGTTGGTTGTATAAGTATGAACTATTTTGTATGTAGAATTAAGAATGGATTTCCAATAAACCACTTTCATTCATTTATATTCTAAAGTTGTGTGCACTAGCTTCCCCGTTTTCTAATTTGATGACCGTTTTGAGCAAAATTTTGAGTTTCTTTTTTTTATGCTGTATCGATTGAGTTATCGTTTATAAAAATCGGTCAGAAATTGTGGAAGATATGATTTTTTAAACATTAGCAATTTTCCTACAGCGAGCACAGGTTTTTGAAAGTTGAAAATTTGGCTACTGACTACTCTGATAAGCCTTAATAACATATTAACAAATCATAATTATATCCCGCTTTGCTGGCTCCTAAACTTTAGCAAATCATATATGGGATATTCATAAAAATAGTATGCCAACTAAAAGGTCAGTAATTGCTCAAAAAAGTTCAACTAGTTTCAGAAATTGGTTAGGCATAGGAAATTTATAATCAATGGTTAAAGTTTTTCAAGGTCACCAACTATTTTTGGCACCTCATTTATGGGATATTCGCAAGAAAAGTGTACAATTCGAAAGGCCACCGACTTGTGATAAACGGTCAGCTAGTTTCAGTAATTGGTCATCCATAGGTTTTTTTAATGAATTTTTTTTTTCAAGGTCACAGTATAAGACTTTAAGCACCTCATTTATAGAATTGAAAAAAAAAAAATGAGTATGCCATCTTAAAGGTCAGTAATTGGTCAAAAAAGTTCAGCTCCTTTTAGTAATTGGTCAGCCATAGATTTTTTTAAAATATTTTTATTAAAAATTTTCAAGGTCAAAACTATTTTTAGCACCTTATTTATGGGATATTAGAAAAAAATATACACCATCTGAAAGGTTACCTTGACCTCATAAAAGGTCAACTGATTTCAGTAATTGGTCAGCCACAGTTTTTATTTAATTGAATTTTTATAATTTATTTTTTCAAGGTCGGAAAAGACTTTTAGCGTCTCATTTGTGGGATATTCGCAAAAGAACTATACCATTTGAATGGCCAACGACTCGTGATAAAAGGTTAACTAGTTTTAGTAATTGGTCAACCATAGGTTTTTTTTTTAATGAATTTTTAAAGTTTGTTTCAAGGTCACAGCGTAAAACTTTTAGCACCTCATTTATAGAATTAAAAAAAATGAGTATGCCACCTAAAAGGTTAGTAATTGGTCAAAAAAGGTCAGCTCCTTTCAGTAATTGGTCAGCTATAGATTTTTTTTTAAATATTTTTATTAAAAATTTTCAAGGTCAAAACCGTTTTTAGCACCTAATTTATGAGATATTCGAAAAAATATACACCATCTGAAAGGTTACCTAGACCTCATAAAAGGTCAACTAATTTCAGTTATTGGTCAGCCATATTTTTTGTTTAATTGAATTTTTAAAATTTACTTTTTCAAGGTCGTATTGTCATTCGTAGCATATTCGCAAAAGAAGTATACCATTTGAAAGGCCAACGAATCGTGATAAAAGGTTATCTAGTTTCAGTAATTGGTCACCCATAGGTTATTTTATACGAATTTTTTTTTTTTTTTTTTTTCAAGGCTGTATAAGACTTTTAGCACCTCATTTATGGGATATTCGCAAATAAAGTGTACGAATTGAAAGGCTACTGACTCGTGATAAAAGGTCAGCTACTTTCAGTAATTGGTCAGCCAAAGGTTTTTTTAATCAAGACTCTTATACAGTAACCTTGAAACAAACTTTAAAAATTCATTAAAAAAACCTATGGCTGACCAATTACTGAAACCAGCCGACCTTTTATCACAAGTCGGTGGCCTTTCGAATGGTACACTTTTTTTTCGAATATCCCATTAATGAGGCGCCAAAAATAGTTCGTGACCTTGAAAAACTTTAACCATTGATTACAAATTTCGTATGGCTGACCAATTTCTGAAAGTAGTTGGCCTTTTTTGACCAATTACTTTTAGATGGCATACTTTTTTGGCGAATATATATATGTATATAATAATAAAGGTTAGGAGCCCGCTCTTCTATTTTATTGACTTGTTTTATCGGCCTATTCACTTTCATGCATATAATATATAAGGGAATTCATGCAACGTCATTGTGTAAAATGATAAGTTTAAAGAAAAGTTTGCATGAACGATCTTTTTATTTATTTGGTTAAATGCTGTGTAATTGAATCAGCTGTTCGTTTATTTGACAGATTTGGTGTGTGACAGTGACAGATTAGACGTGTTTAGATTTCGAAGTTATTTTTAAATGAAGAACCTCTCCCGAACCAACACGAAATCGGAGCCAAAAATGTCTCGGAACAATAAAAAAAAGTAAGATAGATATACGATGGAACTACAATAGTCGTAGGCTTAGGGTAGTATGGTCGGACGAAAATGAGCGAATACAAAAAAAAAATTATGTTGCGCCCATAATGTCGGTTTCTTGATTTGTGTAAACTATTGATTTTGGTAGTGAAGAGCGCCCCCGAGTGCACCTCACCGAAGTGAAACTCAATACTGATTTGGATTGTTCAGAAAGCTTCTTTTTATGACATCTGCTTCTAACATCAATCTTCCAACTATTAAGGATCACCAAAACCAATATGCGAATCATTCGTTGACGAAAAAGAAAATAACAACACGTTGTTGATGCAGTATCGCATTGGGTGGGGAGAATGTTTACCCGAACCCTTACGAAAAGTAGATTTCCTAATTGTTGCTTAAATGTAGATGTCCTTATTATTTTTTCTTGCATAAACTACGTTTTAATACACAACTTTTATCGTTAACTATTCTCGATTCGATAGTTACAGAACACGGCCAGAGTTTTCTTTAGTTCTCTGACTGAGATCATATTTCTGAACACGCCTAATTCTAAAAGTAACAATAACGATGGCGTTTGGATAAATGTAACCGTACTTAACGGTATTGCTCCCGTAATTTAAAAAAATGCGCAATCCCCCTTGAAATTATCTTCAATCGTTCTCTTCGCGAAGGTGAATTCTTGAGAGAATGGAAAATTTCTTTTATATCATCTATTTTCAAGTCTGGTTCGAGAAATGTAATTTACCAACTACCGTCCCATTTGCAAAATATCAGTCATACCCAAACTTTTTGAAAAAATTATTTATAACAAGCTAGTTTTCCTTCTTAAAGAAGTAATATCTCCTGTGCAACATGGTTTTATTAGTGGTAGATCTACCACAACCAACTTCACTATCTTCAGCAATTATGTCTTAGGCATTCTTGAAAAGGGTCTTCAATGTGATGTGGTGTATACCGACTTCTCAAAAGCTTTTGACAAAGCCAATCATTCGCTTTTAGTTTCCAAGCTCAAAAACTTAAATTTTCACTCTAATTTACTAAGATGGTTTGAATCGTATTTAGTAGGTAGAGTTCAATATGTCCAGATAAATAATATACTTTCGGATCCAGTGGAAGTTACTTCCGGCGTTCCACAAGGAAGTCATTTGGGGCCCATCCTGTTTTTAATCTTTATAAATGATATCCCTGCACTTTTAAAAAATTGTTTTTGTCTGATATATGCCGACGATCTTAAATTATTCTTGAGTATCCGAACTATCTCTAACTGTATACAATTGCAGAATGATTTGTCAAAGCTGAGTGCCTGGTGTACAATAAATGATCTACAATTTAATGTCAGAGTATGACATTTTGCCGAGGTTTTTCACCAATCTACTATCCTTATAATATTGATGGAATATCTTTATAAAGAGTGGATGAAGAAAAAGATTTGGTTGTAATCTTTGACCGGAAATTTACGTTTATAGGACATATTGACTATGTAGTTGCTAAAGCCAGCTCAATGCTTGGTTTTGTTTCCAGAAATTCAAAAGACTTCTCTGACCCTTTTACCCTAAGGTCACTCTATTTAAGTTTTGTTAGGTCAATATTAGAATATTTTTGTTTTATATGGAACCCAATTTATGCAGTTCATTCCACAAGAATTGAAAGAATCCAGAAACGATTTACTAGGGTTGCTATAAGGATCTTGTGTTGGAATATCGATATGCCTTCTTATAGCTCAAGGTGCTTATTATAAGGCATCCAAACTTTGGAATCGCGACGGAAATATTTTGATGTAATGTTTGTAAGGGATGTTATCAACTACAAAATCAATTGCCCCCATTTGCTTTCATAAATTAATTTGCACGCAACTTGCCATGAATTACGGCACTATATTGTCTTTTATGTCCCTTTTCATAGGGTAAATTATGGGAATAATGAACCCGTAACTCGTTGTTTAAGACAGGCGAACTCGCTAAGTAGTGTTCTTGACTTTAATATGTATCTTAGCAGAGATAGCTTTAAAAACAACTATTATCATTTATGAACACTGGTGGATAATCTATAGGTATGTTATTTGTTGATTGTTAGGTGCTTTTAGTAGTCTATAAGAGACATTTTTTGTTCTGCTTGATGAAGAATAAAGAATAAAATAAATAAAATAAATAAAATAAATAAAATAAATAAAATAAATAAAATAAATAAAATAAATAAAATAAATAAAATAAATAAAATAAATAAAATAAATAAAATAAATAAAATAAATAAAATAAATAAAATAAATAAAATAAATAAAATAAATAAAATAAATAAAATAAATAAAATAAATAAAATAAATAAAATAAATAAAATAAATAAAATAAATAAAATAAATAAAATAAATAAAATAAATAAAATAAATAAAATAAATAAAATAAATAAAATAAATAAAATAAATAAAATAAATAAAATAAATAAAATAAATAAAATAAATAAAATAAATAAAATAAATAAAATAAATAAAATAAATAAAATAAATAAAATAAATAAAATAAATAAAATAAATAAAATAAATAAAATAAATAAAATAAATAAAATAAATAAAATAAATAAAATAAATAAAATAAATAAAATAAATAAAATAAATAAAATAAATAAAATAAATAAAATAAATAAAATAAATAAAATAAATAAAATAAATAAAATAAATAAAATAAATAAAATAAATAAAATAAATAAAAAAATTTGGTTAATTTTCTCCATCAAAATCCTTGGATAATTTTAACAAAATTGTGTTAACCATTTCCCATACAAAATTTGACAGTTCATTTACCAAACGATAAATTTAACCAAATGAATACCATCAATATGTTTTTATATTTTAAAAAATCATTGCTTCCACGATTTTCAACCGATTTTTAAAAATGATAGCTCATTCAGAGAACTACACAATGGAATAAAAATGTTCTGGACTCAAATGGAGCAGTAAGCAGTTGCCAATAGTTTGAGTCCAGAAAATTAAAAAAATCCGTCGCGTAATGGTTAGTGCGATGGACTGTCACGCTGGAGGGGTGGGTTCATTTCCCAGCCTCGTTCACCTAAAAACTAAACTAATGAGTGCATTTCGTCTAGCCGTTCGGATTCGGCATAAAATTGAAGTTCCTTCCATTCCTGTTGACACGCGCACACAGGAATGGTTGCGAGTTTTTAGTCACTAGGACCTGGTTCTTCATGAGCCGTTGTGCCACCCAATTTATTTTTATTTATATTTAAGGGCAAGTATTGGTTTGGTGTCAAAAAAAAAAAAATGTCGAGGTTTTAATCAAAATTAATATTACGATGATGTAGAAGCCCAAAAAAGTGATTTTCAGCAAGACGTCCATCTGTGTGTTTGTCTGTGCGTCTAGTGCGCCCTGATGTACCTCGAGCTAGAGCCTAAACGGTTTGGCGCCAATTTGCTTTAAATTTCGTTCGAAGCATTTGTATGTGATTCCCTAGAGGAAAAATTTGAATTTTTGTTTTAGATCATATAGAACGGAAAGCTGCAATACAACTATCTCGGTTTTAGCAAGTTTTCTCGAAAACAGCTTTAACGATTTTGATTAAACTTTATACATGTCATCTCTAGACCAATTTTAATAATACTGCATTCCACGTTTTTACCAAATAAAAAAAAAACGAATAATGGAAATAAAGTTATGTTTTTTTTTTTAAATAGCTTTGGTTTATTTTATCATTATATTTCGACTTGGTACTTCTAAATTAGTCAACAAATATTGCATTTAAAATTTGTATGATTATTTTTTATTTACGAAAAAATAAAATCAAAGAAATAAGTAATTATTTTTTTTTTTTTATTTTTAACTTTTTTTCCAAATTTGTTTCTAGTAAATTAAGAAGAATCAAAATTCCTTTTAAGCGAGTTTTTATAATTTTTTGGTTAACATACAAATATTAGCAAACCATTACTAACTATATATGTATTTACATCGTCACTGTCTAGCTTCATTCTAGTTATTAGCTAAGAGAGCAGGTTCGTGAGATCCAGTAATGCATATTGTTTTTAATTTTAAACATTCATGTTAAAAATTTTATAATTTTCTAATGTTATTCTTATATTATTTTTTTTTTTTTGAAGGTAAAAATATCAAGACTCTATTATGATTTTCCATTTAGAAATTATATTATCGAATTTTATCGTTGTTTTTCCTAACTTATACTCCACTAAAAATTGGAAATGGAATTTCAAAAACTTACGTAATTTAAAATTTTTGAATTGAATTTCTTTTATATCTTTGAGACTTACAATCTTAGTTGGGTTAACAATTGAAAAAAAAAAATAACATTTTAGGATTGGCAGTCTTAGACTTTGACATGCGCAAACTGATTGCTTGAACTAAGACTCAACCTTAAAACTGCATACCACTCATTTGGCAAAACGTCGCGTCACGTGCGTCGTCGTCCAATGAAAACGAATAAACCCATATTTTACCCCTTAAAACACAAATAAAAATTTGCAAAATTTTTTTGCAATTTAAACACAACCATTATGTCCCTTACCCCCAGTTTCACAGTGGAAGTTTAAACTCCACTTTTTGTTTAAACTCCAGATCACCAGTACAAATGAACTCAGTTCAAGGTTTAAACGAAACTGTGAAACTGGGGGTTAGTTTCCAGTATTCGTTATCCACTTGTTCTATATCTTCCATAGTATTATATTCACAGAACTTATTATGATTACGGCTCTGAGATCTTCATCGTTTACGTAAATATTCAACAAGGTATAAAATAATCCGCAAAAATGTATGGGAAATGGGTCCAGGAAGAGGAACCCATTTCTACGAGACTTATGTAGGTATGTTGTTGGAAAGGTATTTTTATATGTACACAAATAGTTACTTTGGCAGCTCCTTTAGAATATTGCTGTGTGAAAAATTACCATATCAACTTTTTTGTACATAAAAATACTTTTCCAACGGCATCGTCATATATGTATGCCTCGTCGTTATTGATCTTTCAAGCAATTTTGGGTGGTTCTCCTTTCTCTTTATGATTTTATTAATTAAAATTTGGTATTTTCAACCCTCACAACAACAAGTTTTAATATAATAATTATTTTTAATAAAAATTTAACTTACTCTTCGTTTACTTTTCACATTTTCCACTTGACGAGGTGTATATTCGCCAATTGCTTGCGATCCCCATAATTCAATGCCAACCCTAGCATACGTGACTGTCATTGATATAATTGGCAAAAAATACGTCAGGATTGTAAAAACAATATTGTATCTAGAAAAAAAAAAGAAATCAACAATTATAATGTGTAATTATTTTTATTAAATTGCATGAGTAAGTCAAAACATTCTTTTTTTTTCTATACGTATTTATGGTTTTCGAGGGTTACCTGGATTTTTGACGTCAAATCGAATGATAACCCTCCCACGCAGTTAATGAATTTATTATGAATTTTTGGAAAATTCTTTTCTCCGAAATGCAGATATTATGTTGTTAACTAAAAATTTTATTTTTCATTTCTTTTAACTAAATTAAATTCTGAAATACCTAAAGCTCATGATAAATTTAATTTTGTGGCTGTTTTTTCTTTTAATTTCTTTGTACTTTAATCGAATATAGAAAAAATGATAACAAATGAAGCCGAAATCATTAAAAATCTTCAACAGAGTGATTATTGAACAAAAGAATCTCTTAACCTTCAAAAGGAAAAGCATAGGTATTAAAAATAAGAAAAAAAACATCACTAACATGTATTCTAAAGTTGAATGATTCGTTGATCCATCGGGCCATTCTGCATAGCATACAGTTCGTACTCCATCTTTTGATGATACATAGGAATCTGTGGTGAAAAATAGCACATTGGGGCATGATATCACAATGGAGCTTATCCAAATCGAGCCTGCTATTGTTAAGGTACAACGTTTGCCCATTCGTGGTCTTAATGGCTTCATAATGGCAACGTACCTAAAAAAATAAAAAATAAAAATAAAAAAACATCAATAAATAGCATCAAAATGCGACTCATTAAATTTATGCGTTAGGAATTTATAACTTATGTATATACAATTATACATAGTATGTACAGTGGTGTCAAAAACATTCCGGATTTTTTTGGTCAACTGCATTGAGAGTTCGTTTGTGAGATAAAAATGAACAAATCAAATATTTGCAATTTTTCGCCATTTTTATTAAACAATTGTATCATTTTAAATAAAAAACATGGTAAATTATCCATTAAAACAAAAAATAATAGTCAAAAATTAAAGTTGATTCAGAATTGTAATGTGACAAACTAACCGGATTTTATCTTGTACAATTAATTATTATTTTGTATTTAATATTTTGTCCAGTAACCCCTATTTTTTATCACAGCTTGACATCGATGAGGCATTAACTGAATTAAATTTTCGAAAATAGAAGCAGGAATATTCTCCCATTCATTTTTCAAGGCTGCAAAAAGAAAAGTTGTTGACGTGTGCTTTTTTTTCCCAACCCACCTTTTTAAAATGGCCCACAAGTTTTCAATTGGGTTTAGATCGGGTGATTGAGACAGCCATTCTAAAACACGAATATTTTTAGTCGAAAACCACTCTTTTAGCAGCTTTGAAGAATGTTTGGGGTCATTATCCTGCTGAAAAACCCAACGCAATGGCATTTCTTCCTCTGCATATGGAAGCATTACTGACTCCAAAATGTCCTTATATTGTAAACGGTCCATAATTCCTGTGATTTGGTGTATTGGACCGCAGCTTGCGCCTGCAAAAACAATCCCAGACCATCACCGAGGCTCCACCGTGCTTAACTGTAGGAAGTACATTTGCAGGCTTTAATCGCGTACCTTTTGAGCGCCTTACTGTCCTTGCACCATCGGAGTAAAACAAGTTGAATTTGCTTTCATCACTGAAAAGCACGCTCCTTCATTTGTTTAAA
Source organism: Melangyna quadrimaculata (assembly GCA_949320155.1). Classification (NCBI taxonomy): domain Eukaryota; kingdom Metazoa; phylum Arthropoda; class Insecta; order Diptera; family Syrphidae; genus Melangyna; species Melangyna quadrimaculata. The sequence goes on along the minus strand of OX439483.1, from coordinate 431,409,135 downwards.
GACCAGTTAAGATGATTTTTTGCAAATTCAACCCTGAGTTAAATATTTTGATAAGGAATTTAAAGTCTTTTCCAAACACCTTTCATGGCTTACCTTTTTCTACGATGTTTAGCAGTAAGAAGAGGTTTCTTCGCTGGTCGAAATGCAAAAAGACCGAAATCTCTTAAACGCTTCCTTACCGTACTTGGCCCTATAGGTAGATTTAGTTCATCATAAATTATCTTTGAAGTTGCAAAAGGGTTTTTAAGCATAAAATTCTTTATGCGCCTATCAGTTTGAACAGTTGTTTTGCGAGGGCGTCCACCAAAATGATCTGCTTCTACTGATTTCCCGCTTCTAAATTTTGTAATGATGTCACAAACCGTTGACGTTGGAATTTGCAATATTTCAGATATTAAATTTTGTTTTGTACCGGCTTGGAACTTTTCTATTACGTTGTATCGAATCGCATTGCTATAACGTGTTTTAGCCATTTTCTGCACTATAAAATTTCAACTAACACAGCTCTCAACTTGTAAAGTCTGTTTAATCTACGGCGTGAGTCAAAAGACTCGAAAAAACCGCTACTTTAACATCGAGACTCGCAATCTCCCTGCAATCCGGTTAGTTTTGCACAGGCATGTTATTGAATAACTTTATAAAATATTTTTTTTTTTATTGTTCTTGTCATCGTAGCATTATATTTTTAAGGTTATTATTAAATTGTCTCATACCCTTTACAAATTATGAAAAATCTATGTAAAGTTATAAGTTTTCTACTTGATATTAAGAAAAACATTGTACTCAGGAAAAATCCGGAATGTTTTTGGCAGCACTGTATGTAAGTGTTCAATAAAACACAACAACTTTAAAGTGTTTTTTTTTTTAATTTTTCTATTATGAGAAATAAAAAGAGAACATAGAAATGGGTTGTGGTAGAAAAGGGGAACTTTCAGACTGGATCAAATGAAATTTCTTTTTAAATTGCCCCCTAGCACTGGTCTGTAGCGAACATTAATCATTTCTTATATAAATAAAAACTAACAACAATACGTCAGCTCTCATTTACACCGCTTGTGGGAAGAACGTTTTTTAATTTCATATTCTCCCCGAAGGGTGGAAGTTCGAAGTAGTTTAATAGTACGGGGCATTTAGACTTTTGCTGGGAAATAAATCCGAGGTCAGATTTGACTTTCACATTCGAAAGCGTATTCGTACACGAGTCAAAAACCACATTTTGCACAACTGTACTATGTGTCATTTAGCCGCCATTTTGTTGTTAATGGTCCCCAGCGAAGAAAGATATAGATATGGTGAAAATAAAAAAACCAACACCTACTTTTTTGAATAAAAAGCTCTATAACTTTAAAACCATTGGCGTTAGCTAAAAAATTTACTTAAAATATTTTAAATATAACTAAATTTGCTAAAAGTTTTCGATAGAACTTTTTCTGAGATGAAAATAGAGTGAGTTACGAACCAAAACCTCAGCGACCATAAAAAAAGCAAAATAGGGGCTAAATGACACTAGGTTCACAGTTGTGCAAAATGTGGGTTTCGACTCGTTTACCAATACTCTTTCGAATGTGAAAGTCAAATCTGACCTCGGATTTATTTCCCAGGGCACAATATAATGAATTCTAAAAGCCCCGTACTATAAGAAATATAGATGATTTGTCTGTTCATTCAGCCCTGAAAAAAGTTCAAAACAAACTCTCGGGTCGATTTTTTTTTTTTGAAAAATATGTCTTAAATCAAATTTAATTAGAAAAAACAAATAAATCAAACATCTTATGTAAACAATTTTAATGAATTTTATAGCTTTTACCTTCCTTACACTTCAAAAAGTAAATTTTAATGATCAATATAAGTTTCGCAGAGAAAATTCATTGGACCGTTAAAAGAAGGTCGTTTTTAATAATATTTACAAGGGTATAGTATTTTAAATTCCAATTAACTCTCCCACTTTCTTCAACTTAATTCTACATAAAAGCAAGACTATGGTTATATTGATGTTCTTTTAGGCTTAAGTTAGGCAAGTTATGCATAATAAGTAGAAAATACATTATTAAAAAGGTATGCCTATGATTAAGTACATACATATCATGTATTGTAATAGTTTAAATTGAATATCCTATTTAAATGCCAAATGCATTGAAACCTAAGTCTGTTTCCACTTGCGGTATAAAAGCAGGTAGGTATACTATATAGGGTGATCAAAATGAAAATGTAATAAGTGGTGCAACAGAAACACAATAATAAGTTAGTCCCACAAGTCAGTTTTTGTAGGCCCAGTTTTTCAGTCGTGGGTTAAACCAGAGTTAGTTTACTCTGGGAGTAGATTTGTTTGTTAGTTTCTGAACGGAGGATTAAAGCAGAGTTAAGAACCACAAAAGATATTATATCAAAAGCATTTTTGTTGAGTATATCCAAATCCAGAGTTTACTCATCAAATTTGGTAAGTTTACTCGGGGTTTACTTTAATCCACACTGTAAAACTGCCCTCAAGAAAAACGTTATTTTTATCTTAAAAACGTCTATAAGGATCTTGATAAAATAATTTATAGTTAGGGCTGGCCACGGGACGAGAAAAGTCTCAATCTCGGTCTCACATGACGAGAACGAGACCGGACGAGAGACTGGCTTTTAAGAAACCGAGACGAGACCGTATATTTGGATCGAAATTTACAGGGAGTCTTATAAATTAAAAAAAATATATTTTCAGTTAAATATTTATTTGATTTTGCATAAGTATTCAAACAAAAATCGAAAATATGTCGTTCCAAAATCAACAGGTTGTCCGGAAATCGTATTTTTCGGAGACGAAACGGAGACGAGACTTAATTATTCGAGACCGACACGAGACCGAGAGGAGACTGAAAATTTTCGAGTTTAACGAGACCGAGACGAGACTTACAAAAGTCTCGTCTCGTGGCCAGCCCTATTTATAGTAGAGGTAAAATAGAAGATATGAAACGTAAAAATTCCTACCCTGATAAAAGTTGGTGCAAACGTTTCATTTACCATAAGAATGAAAAATCAAGAGCCTATAAAAATATCTTGCAGGGAAGGGTGTTGTTTTTTTTTTAGGGAGAGATTGTTGTGCATCAAAAGAAATAAATGACTTTGGCACAATGTATGTATATGGCACATGTTTTCAAGGTACTTTTTAATGGCTAATGCAATCACATCTAAAATCAGAATTTTCAAATTTGGTAAAAATATTCCATGTTTTATCGAAACTAAAAATAAGAAGAGTCGCTTTTTCGAGCGAGGGGAAGTCAAAAGTGTGGGAGTAGGACTATACCATAACAATTGTAAATTTTTCCTTTTCTTTTATAGATGATTCAATCCATTTCTTAGAATCGCCTAGTATCTACTAATATTGAGTGAAAATAAAACAATTATATAAAAGTTAGTTCACAGTAGTCGAATACAAACCAAGAAATAATCTACATATCCATATAGGTATAGGTATATTAATACGCTTGGGAAAAACTTACGGTACACTTTTCTCCGTTAATACGTTTTTTCCTGCAGATGTGCAGAAACCAAAAATTATGGGCCTTGCAAATAATTAACGACTAAACAAGCGTTTAGATAAACGCCACGTTAAACTTAAGAGACGAGTTAATTCGTGTATTTACCAATAACCAAATTAAACACGTCTTCAACTAATCAGTGCCAAACAGACAGCTTCTGTGAATGGAAATGGCTGCGTTCAAGAATCGATGCGATAGCCTATCTAAGATAGCTTTCTATCCATATAGGTTTCTGGTCAACCAAAACCGGAGTTAATTGAAAGTGTTTTTAGAAAATACAACTAGATAACGGCAAACAAATTTCGGCTTTGCATTTTGTAGTCGGATTTTTTAACAATTTCCCTTGGGATACAAACGTGTACTAACATTTTTCGGAAAGCATGGACAGCTACCCAACATCAAAAGGTGTTATGTAATCAGCAGTTTTTTTTACATGGGATTACAACAACTTATCTGTATAGCTCTACATAGGGTTTTGATCGCGGCCAATGATATCTTAGTAATCATAAAAAAAATCATAAAACAAATTTTAGGCTGCGTGCGATTTTTAGTTAGTTAGTTAGTTTTTGGCCATTCACTCCCAAATTGAAATCTATAAATAAACAATTAAGAAGGAATAAATCTGTTTGTTTTTTTTGATTACCTTATTAGTTTTATAGCTTTGCAACAAAATTCACGAATAAGCAATTTAATTCAATTGTAAGTGACAAACATGGAACATAAGGGTAATTATTTTTCTCCTTTGCTTTTCAGAATGACAGCACAAGCATGGCGTTTACACTTAATCACGAGTTTAAACATGTGTTTCTTTACTCTTAAATTTAAAGTGACGTTTAGCGTTAAGCTGACTATTAAAGTGATTTTTGGTATGGTTCATTATTAAGAGTCCACTTAAATATTTAACTGATCTCTAAATTCGATTATTGGTAAGGCCCTATGCGTTTATGTATAGCTGCAGAAGCTAATGCATATTTGAATGTTTTGAGATTATTGATTTTTATCATTTTAAGGGTTGGGTTTAAGGGTCTGAAATTTTTGGGAGATGATGATCTTAATTGAAATGGATTTTTTTTGTGGAAAATTTGGAATTCTTTTCTTACCGTAAAGCACAGAAAGTAAATTTTTTTTATATATATTTGACCAAAAATAACTTCCATAAGAAATACATAAATGTTGAATTATGGTAGACTAAACCTTAAAATTAAAAAATTAATATTTTGTATGTGACAGTACCTATTAAAAGGTCAGATTGTGTGGAATAGAAGTTTATTTGTCAATCATGTTTCTCAATATAAACCAGTTTTTATTTCTTTATTTGCCAGGGCCGCCAGATATTCAGTGAATGCCAATAATATTAGGTTTTCAGCTGAGAAATTTATTAAACTTCAATCAATCAATTTTCAATCAATTTTTGACTCAGATTAAATAACCAAAATATCCATTACTCACATCACTCCGAAGAAAGAGTTAATCAAAAACCATCCTAACACAAGAAAAGTTAAAAAATAAAAAAAAAAGTTTTAGTTAAGAAATAAGCACTCCATTAACATTCATTTATTTTAAGTTATTATTAAAATGGTTAAAAAGTGCAATCGTATCTGGTATATGATATCTTACTTATGATCTCTTTCTAAATGCATTTTCATGTCTGTCACAATTTTGTTTGTATTCCCATGCTCCGTTTTATTATTTTTGTTGCAGCGCAAATTGTTATCCGTTTGTGGTAATATCAGAAAACATCAGCACTTCAAAAAGAGTAATACTTATTTTAGAAGGACCATATTTGCCCCCACAAATGGGACTTGAATCTGGCAGTGAATTATGATGTTTACTTATACAGGGTGTCCCGTAAGTAATGGATAACCCTGAAATGCCGCATAGTAGACTTTATGACCGTCCTGAAAACTGATAAAAAAAAGTTCTATCCCAACCACAAGAAAAGTTATATGCATTTTTTTGTTCAGTGCATTATTTTTTTTTTCTTACTTTACATTTTTGAATACCACGACTACAAGTGAATGAGTTCCATCATTTTTTTTTTGCAGGAATATTTTACATTACTTGTGCCAACACATAAGTAGAAGAAAATTATTATAACTGTTGGACTTCTTAGAGAAAAAAATTATTTAACATTGAATTTCAATGCAAAATGTGAAAACAAATAATTTTTGAAAAAGTTAAATCATCGCTGGTATAAAAAAAATGCATGAATACCTGAGTGGCCAACTATTTTAAAAATATGCGCGTTAAATGCAGATTTCAAAATGGTATTACTTATTATTATATCTAGAGTCAATAGCAAGTTATTGGTAAAAATCTGCAATACTAGAGTAAATTTAGCAAAAACAAAAGTTTACAAAATTAGCATAGTAAACGTGAAAATAATACCAAGCGTTGAACATAGCTGATTTTTGATTTATTGGCTGTTTCTACGATGTTGTCCTAATGATAAATCCAAGCTTTCAACTTCTAGGGCCGAATGCAAGATTTTGAAAGGAGAATGAGTTTTTGTCGACAAATGATAATGAAAATTGAAGAAGATCCGCAGTTTTTTGACAAAATTCTTTGGAGCGATGAGTCGACATTTAAAAGAGATGGCTACACTAATCTCCATAATCTCCAATTCTGGGCACTACAAAACCCAAACATCATGAGGGAAGACAGGTCCCAGTTCCAATTCAAAATAAACTATTGGACTGGGATTCTCAACGGGAGAAGTTGCCGGGGATTTTAACTGGCCAAGGTTATTTGGAGTTCCTCCAAAATGATCTCCCAACCTTGCTGGAAGAAGTGCCTCAAGAACTAAAGGAATCCCATTGGCTTCAAAATGATGATTGTCCAGCACAATATGCTGTGCCTGTGCGGGCATATTGAAATTTTTTTTTTTATTTTTTTTTTTTTTTTTTTTTTTATTTATTTATTCATCTACCAGTTTTACACTATACAGATTACTCAATAATACTTAGGACTAACTTAAACTAAATCTTAAAATAAATAATAAAAATAATAATAAAAAAAAAAAAAGTATCTAAGCAAGGAAGTTTACATTGTTAGACAACGATTTCTTAAAGGCGTAACGACTTACAGACAAGTCGATTTCAGTGCAATATAAATTAAAGAAGTCTATCGAACGAGATATTGGCTCATTTGTACCATAGTTGGTTCTATGACGTTGTGGAAATAAAAATTGTCTAACTCTAAAACGTCTTTCAGGTGCATATATGTTCATTAGTTCAAGCAAATTTGGTGAAACGATATGATATTGTAACAAGTCCCTTACAAAAACTATATTTTGCATTATTCTTCTATCCTTCAGAGATTTTAAACCAAGTAAAAGGCATCTTGCATTATAGTCAGGCATGCTGGGCCAACTCATTTTATAAAAAACATACCTAGTGAACCTCCGCTGAACCCGTTCCAGGCGATTAGAATAGGTGTTATAATGCGGATCCCAAACTACTGCACAATATTCCAGGACTGGTCTAACCAAAGAAATGTATAACTGCAACAGCGTTGAAAAGTTTGAAAATTCACGAGAAAAATTCAATTAGAAGTATATCAGACATTCCGCACTGGTATTTAGCTAATTTTATTAATCTATTTTGAAAACATGATCGAACCGCGATTAATAAACCCCCTCCTCGCTCATACATAGATGAACAACGATCCGATCGATAGACAGCATATGTTTTGGAATCAAAGAGTTCTGATGACAGAATATCCTCATATAACCAAGTTTCTGTGATCACAACAACGTCATAATCACAAGAGCATGAAGCAGCAAACAAATCATCTGTTTTAGTACGAATACCACTTGCATTGTGATAATATATTTTCAGTTGATTATTATTCAAAAATAAAGGAGGCACATTATCAGCAACAACAGCAGCGGGAACAACTGGAGCATCAGCAGAAGGAACAGAATTTACAATGCCATTTGTCAGAATGTTTAAAGGTGAGCCACTAACAGCAACATCAACAGCAGGTACAGCAACAATAGACGATCCAGGATCAGAAACCTCAACCAAAACAGCAACATCAGCAACAATATCAACAACAGCAGGTACATTACTAGATGTTTTAGCAACAACAATTTGGTCAATGTTGCTAAGACTCATGTAGGCAAGTTTTGGTCGGTCATCGACGACGGTGAGCTCTCGTTTTTTGGAAAAAAACTCAAAAAGACGCACGACGATACCCTCAGGCCAGGCATTTGGATTCAAAGCTGCATTAAGAAAAGATGCCGGCACTGACATTTTGAAGTTATACTTATTTAAATAATGAACAATCAGTATTTTGTTTTAAAAGACAATAGCACTGAATCTTATCAACACTGATTCCGAGTTTTGTAGCAGCATGTTTGGCTAAAGAATCTGCAGTAGTGTTTACCTTGACTCTAGAAACATGTATCCATTTTACCAAAGGGACTCCACTTATGTCACTTGGTGTGATGTCATTTCCAATTACTAGCTTTGTCTGCCTTTTTCTCTTTTTTGAATTAATAACAGCTGCACCAACTATGGTAGGAGTTTTTTTATGTACGGTAGTATTAGATATATCATTGCTAGGCAAAAATTCTTCATTCACATTGATGTCATTGGAACTAAATGGAACTGAACTCCCTTCATTAACATTATCAATAATGAGATTCGGCTCCAAGATATTTGCTTTATGATTTACTGAAGATCGTATGATATCAGAGAAAGTTGGGATAGCAGATGGGGACGAAAGATTGTCATTCTGTGTATTGGTTTTAGCAACTACAGCATTAGATCTATGATTGGGCAATTTCTCTTCGATGGGAGCAACAGAAACAGATGACTCCGAATTCTCTTTATCACTAACATCATCGATAGAATTCGCTTGTGTGATATTTAAATCATGGATTTGTGAAGAGTGTTGTCTATCAGAATATGGCGGGGCAGAAGATGGAGAGGAAATAATGTTTTTTTTGGCATTGGTAAAAGTAACGGGCATGGAAACTTTATTTATCGTTGCATGTGAAGTATGATGCAAATTATCATTATTTAAAATCATATGTTTTATGTCATCACTTATAACATTTAATTTAAGCATGATAGGTTCAATAAATGAATTTGCATTTAGACAATCAGCACAGTTGTATACACAATGAGAATTCTTTTGCATTGCTTTAAATAAGTCAGATGTCAAACCCGAACAATTTATATGAAATTTTCTGAAATGCCAGATATCCAGGCAGATGGATAGGACGTCTGGGACCAATTTTATGGCCGCCCCGTTCACCAGACCTAAATCCACTTGATTTTTTTTATTGGGGATGCATTAAGGAAATCGTATACAGCAAGCCGATCAGGTCTTTAGAGGAGCTAAGAAATCGTGTGGAGGCAGCTGCATTACAAATTTCTGAGCAAAACCTTGCACGTTCACTAAGCCGTTTATTTATTCGGAGGTGCAGAACCTGTATAAGAGTGGATGAAAAACAGTTTGAGCATTTGCTTTAAATAAAAAAAATTAAAAAATTATCTATTTTTGTTTTTGTTTTCTAACTAAGTGATCATGTGATTAAAAGCTGGCTCAAAAACTTTTTGTTTAGAGAAAATAACAAATAAACTAAAAGCAACCAACAAAATATTTGATGGGTTTGTTAAAGCCCAATAGAACAGGTAAAATTCAAAACAAGCTCGAAAATGTAATCGTTTTTTGCACTTTTTTGACATTTTTATTAATAATGCATTCGGCCCTAGAAGTTGAAAGCTTGGATTTATCATAAGGACAACATCGTAGAAACAGCTAATAAATCAAAAATCTGCTATGTTCAATGCTTGGTACTATTTTCACGTTTACTGTGCTAATTTTGAAAATTTTTGTTTTTGCTAAATTTACTCTAGTATTGCAGATTTTTACCAATAACTTGCTATTGACTCTAGATATAAAAATAAGTAATAGCATTTTGAAATCTGCATTTAACGCGCATATTTTAGAATAGTTGGCCACTCAGGTATTCATGCATTTTTTTTTATACCAGCTATGATTTAACTTTTTCAAAAATTATTTGTTTTCACATTTTGCATTGAAATTCAATGTTGAATAAATTTTTTCTCTAAAAAGTCCAACAGTTATAATAATTTTCTTCTACTTATGTGTTGGCACAAGTAAGGTTAAATATTCCTGCAAAAAAAAATGATGGAACTCATTCACTTGTAGTTGTGGTATTCAAAAATGTAAAATAAGAAAAAAAATAATACACTGAACAAAAAAATGCATATAACTTTTCTTTTGGTTGGGATAGAACTTTTTTTTATCAGTTTTCAGGACGGTCATAAAGTCTACTATGCGGCATTTCAGGGTTATCCATTACTTACGGGACACCCTGTATATTTTATATTTGAAACTCCACCGACACCTGCAAACACGTGGTACTCTAAAACTTTAAAATAAGTAAATTTTAGAATTCGCCGGTAAAACTACTCACTCAATTCTTTTTAAGCATTGACAAAAGTAATTTTTTTTTTTAGGTATGTATAATATAGGTAGCCAGAACTAATCGTATTTAGGAAAAAGTTTGGTTTAACCAAAAGTAAGGGCTTGAGATAAATATTGTATACTTTTAAAAAGGCAACAAATGAGTTGAATAGTTATATCCGCCCATTTAAAACTTGCTAAGTAGCAATATATTTTCATAGTTTTTTTCAAAGCTTAACAGTTGGCCACTTATTTAATTTAGAAATGAAAAAAAAGTACGTATACGCCAGAGTGTTCGTAATATCGAATTTTAATTAAGAAATATATATTTTTATAATTTAAGCAGAACAACGTTTGGTTTATCTAGGAAAATAAGTAGATTAATATGTATGTGCTGTTCTTAATTTAAAACTGGCATGGACCCTATATAAAGTAGTAAAAATAAAATACATACAGTATCCAGGGATGGAATCGGCTAAGGTGATAGTTGATTATCAATTATGGTGATCGTCGTTTTGACTATTGCTGTCTCTATTTTTGCCTTTAGATGTGATAGAGACAGCTGTCTTCAAAACGAGGATCACCACAATTGATAATCAACTATCACCTTAGACGATTCCACCCCAGGTGTTTGTTTAGCTGGCCGAATATTCGGCCACTCCACTGGCGATACTAGTTTGTCTTAATTGCTTAAATTCTTAAGCTTTTGAGCTAAGCAAAAATGATGCAATTGCATTTCATCAACAAATATGAGTTTTTGCAAATAAAATTAAAAATAAATGCAGCAGTTTTTTTTTTAAGTATTTTTAAATATTTTAAAGAAAACATTTTGGAACTCCAGCAGTTATTAGTAAAATGCAAACAATAAATTTGCAACTTTTCAGAAACCTCAGTATAAAAAAGTAATTTAAATCGGTTTATAAAATGAAGTCGAAAATATGAAAAATGAGAAGTAACTATGGGAAGTACTGTTAAAAACAATGTAAACTTAGTTTGATTTTTTTTTGGGCCAAAAGAATAAGATTGCAGTAATTAAAAAAACACAAATTTACAAAATTTTTCGAGCCATTTTTGAGTAAAATAAGAATTTTCTTAACGGCTTATTAACAATTGTAGAGTATGTAACTACCTACTACTATTCATATCTTTTTCCGTTCTTGAGATATTCGAGACGAATGACATTTTATCGCTTTTTTGGAGTTGCTATAGAAAAAAACGGTTTATTGAATTTGTTAGAAAACCTTTTCAGCACGTACTAACGTTATTATCAGTAAAATAAATTTCATCTGAAGTCGATAATTATATTCGTTCTCAAGATATGGTGGACGAAAAAAATACTGCACATACATATACACACATAAAGACATCTTGCTATAAAAGACGGATTCACTCCAATTACAAAAACTTCCAATGGGAAGTTAAAAATTGTTTTTTAAAGATTTTGATAACCAAAAATATTTATAAATTTTAGGAGTTTCTACGTTAAAAAAAAAACGGAAAAGAAATCAACTTGTTTTGAACCCCAAAACAATTTTTTTTCAAAAAAAAAAAAAAAAAAAAAAAAAACTACCAAAAAGTAGCCCTACCGAGTAGTAATTAATTGAATTTTTACTTGCTCTATAGGCAGGGCAAGTATTGGTTTCGTATTTTAATCAAAATTAACATAACAAAAATGTAGAAATCCAAACAAATAGATTTTTCTCAAGATTTCCGTCGGTCTGTGCTTCGTTATATACATCGAGCTAGAACATATAAGGGGTTGGATGATCTTTCTTCAAATTAAGTGTAAAGTGCTTTTATATGATTCCCTAGAGGAGAAATGCAAACTTTTGATTGAGCTCATTTGGAACGGGCAGCTGCATTACAACCGTTTCGGTTCTATTAAGTTTTCTCGAAAACGGTTCCAACGATTTTGAACAAACATCGTACATATCATCTCTAGGATAGGTCTTATAATATGTACATTGTACAGCATACAATGTTTTTACACAAAAAAATTTAATAATGGAACTAAAGCTATGGTTTTCTTATGGGAAATTTGCGTTTTTGTATACCTATTAGTTTAGAAATATTCCCGCATATCTCGTCATTGGCTAAGTTGAGTTTTGTCACTATTTTGCGATTCGGTAGCTACTTCTGAGTTTAAAAATATTGCATTTAAAAGGAGAATGGGCATTTTGGTCTACCTATTGCCCACGAGTGAGATATATTTCGTTGGAAAGTTTAGCCCTAGTACATCATTTTTTTGTATGGACACAAAGTTGTAAACCATGGGGTTTAGGCAGTATACGGCAACAAAGACTGCAATTAGAGCAAAAATTAATTGCAATAGTGTTCCATTGAAATGACAATATTGGTCACTTTCGATGAACTGAATAGACCCCAAAGAAAAGGAACTTTTATACCAATGGCTAATAATAGCGAACAATGTCATGGTTGGCGAACAATTCACTTAACAGTATGAAAATTCTACTTTTTTTATTCAATTTAGCGAAATTAATTAATGGAAATAATTGTCCGTCTAGTGCCCACAATTGAGGTATACAACATTGGAAAGCTTAGTTCAAGAGCATCATTTTTGTATATGGACATAGAACTGTAAACCATGGGGTTAGGCAGTATATTATAAAATATAAAACAATTCGTCTATGTTAATTCGAATTTGCAGTGTTTTTGTTATTTTTTTGGTCGCTTATTATAGCCAACTCCCACTGTTTATGACAAAAAAAATACTCGTACTTTGGTACACTCCGTAGTACCCAATCATTTTCATAGGTTTCGTTTCTGGGCACTAGGTAGACCAGGTCCCATATATTTTTGCCCATTCTCCTTTGTGTAAATATTTTTTTAAATCAAAAATAAAATTAAAGAAAAAAATATTTTTTTTTATTTTCAAGCTTTGACGACAGGAAGTTCGTGCGGTCCAGTTGTGCATATTTTTTTAAAATTGTTTTGGGATATTCCCAAATATTTCCATAAAGATCCAGTAGTGCATATTTTCAGTTAGGTACATATTACAAATGTTATTCAATTATATATTTAATTAACTATTTACAACCCTTCATCAAATTAACACCTGTATCTTTTATTTAATACAAACAACATTTTTTGAAAAGGGGTAATACCGTGTTTTATTTTTACCCAATTTCACTTCTCACTTCACTTCTTTGGAGTTTAAAAATGTTTGGTTCTAAGTCAATGGGTACCTTAATTTGCCCTTACTTTTCCAATTTTGCAGTACTCTTTCTAAAACCCATCAGGAACTCTAGAACTCTTGGATTTAAGTTGAAAACCGATTTTCTCGAAAAAGCCCTTGCTGCGTGAAGTTTAGGGCTGGCCACGAGATGAGACTATGCGAGACTTTTGTAAGTCTCGTCTCGGTCTCGTTGAAATCGAAAATTGTCGGTCTCATCTCGGTCTCGTGTCGGTCTTGTAAAATTAAGTCTTGTCTCCGAAAAATACGATTTTAGGACAAACTATTGATTATTAGAACAAAATATTTTCTATTATCGTTCGAATATGTGCAGAAGAAAATAAATATTTAACTGAAATTGAATTTTTTAATTTATTAGACTCTCTGTAAACTTCGGTCCAAATGTACAGTCTGGTCTCGGTCTTGTCTCGGTTGCTTAAAAGGCAGTCTCGTCTCGGTATCGTCATGCAAGACCGAGACCGAGACTTTCCTCGTCTCGTGACCAGCCCTAGTGAAGTTAACAAAAAAAAACTTTTTTCAAATTTCAACGCTTCATTCCCCAGAACTATTGACGGTGACGTGAAATAAGGCCTAACGAAATAAAGCCAAAAATCAAAAATTTGGCCTTATTTCGCTTTTAAAATGGAAATAACACTTTTTTTTCATGATTTTTGTCAGAAAACTGCAAAACAAATCGCCGTTATGTTGTTTTCCTTAGGTGCAATGCATAAACGCCCACGGAACTAGCCCCCGCGGTTGTTATTTCCCACCCACACGGTTGGGTTAATTCTACCACAAAAAAGAACTAAGACCCGCAGGTGCTTTAACGAAAATATTCAGTGATAACAGAAGCTTTGAAAGCAGATCAACTGGCAACATAGGTGCCTGCCAGGCGACTGAGCATACCCTAAGCGGAGCGACGGAGTCGCGTGAGCGGGCCAGAGGACCCGAAAAGGGAGTTAAAATCCTTGATCCCGCGAAGCGGCCCACTCAAAGTACTATTTAGTACAAAACCTTTTAAGGGAGACTGACTGATAACATAGGTGCCTGCCAGATGGGGTTTGATTCCTTTTTTTTGGGGAACTAATCCCCCAACTGGCAGGCGCCTATGCTTGAAAGTTTTTGAACTAAACAGTACTTTGGGTGGCCCGCTCCGCGGGTTTACGTGACTCCTTCGCTCCGCATAGGGTATGCTCAGTCGCCTGGCAGGCGCCTATGTTTTCAGTTGGTCCACTTTCAAAGCTTCTGTTGTCACTGAATGTTTTCGTAAAAACAAATTTGTTCTTATTTCTAAATGAAATTTGGCCTTATTTCGTTTTGGAAATAGAAATAAAGCCAATTTGGCCTTATTTCCATTTTGAAAGCAATATTAGGCCAATTTTGAGATTTGGTCTTATTTCGTTGGGCCTTATTTCACGTCACCAAAAAGTATGAGGATCTCTAGAACTCTTTACTTGCTGCCGGGAACTCTCTTTTTTTTATTCAATTTTAAACAATTCCTGCAAAATTCAAAAACTAACGAACCAAAAACACTTCAAATTTATTACATCATTCTTCTCTCAATAAAATGTTCCATAAAGAGAACAGAAACAAAGAGTACATCAGAATAATTAAAATATTAATTACCAACCTGTCTATTGATATCGCCATCAGGGTGAACACAGAAGCACATATACTCAGCGTTGCAACAAACTGCGAGATTTTACAATATATCTGTCCGAATGGCCAATCGTTATCTAGCATATAGATGTAGTTGAATGTAACATTGAGCGACGACACCATGGCATCCGCTATAGAGAGATTTACTGAAATTAAATTAAATTATTAGTTTTAATGCATTACCAGTTAATCAGTGAATGCTTATTAAAATTAATTAAATTTTACCGTGTTCCATGATGTTACCTAGTAAGGAATTTTTTTTAATGAAAATTTAATTTGAGTTAAAAACTCATATAAATGGTTCTTTCCATCAGTGAATTAGATATCCAAAAAGTTGAAGTTCATAGGAAACAAAAGTTCCACCAAGGTTTTTTTCCAACAAAACAATTTAAAAGCACTCAAAAGATTAATTCACTTTAAAAAGTAAATAGGTACCAATAATTTTCGAAGCAACCCTTAACTCATTTAAAAATTTTACTGCGCGGCGTGTTATTGAAGAATGCTTAGGCGTCAGTTATAGCTATGATTCGAAAACTTCTTTAAACATTTATTTCAGTGAACAAGATATTTTAGTTATTTATACGAAAATCAATAATGTGTGTAGAGTTAAACAGTTGGAAGAAATGCTGACAGATGATAATAGGTGGGGAGCCGATGACATCAAAAGTATACCGTCATCGCAGAAATGACAAATTCTTATGAAAATCAGCGGCTCTCTTCGGTATAACAGTGTTCTGCTCAGTCTGCTATTACACCATGCATCTAGACGCTTGCAACTTCTTCGAACTTTTTCGAATTCTCTTGTTGCACGAATATTTTACCCACGCGGCACACGGCAGATTTTCTTCCGTTTCATCTTTTCGAATTTGTTTTCTCTTTTGCACTTACATATGTTCGAAAAGTTTCACGCGTCTAGATGCATGGTGTAATAGCAGACTTACCGAAAACATTTTTAGTTTTTTTTTGAAAATTCATAGGAAATTGTTTGCTCTTTTAAAGCACCTTTACCGACCATGAGATACCTATCTAAAGGATCTGACCTTTCGATGTTTGAAATTATTTTTCGTTAATAGTCTGTGGCCTGTGGTTGTTTCGGCGAAGTTTTGGTTACACTCAGTCAAGTGGTTTTCTTAGAATGCGCAGCAACCCAGACACTCGATAGCATGTAATACAAATAGTTAGGGCGTTAGGGGAGCCAACCTTGCACTTCATTCTGACGGGATGAGCTTTGGTACAATAATAGTCCACATCCTAAATTTACTTTTTAAAAGTGTTGCCATGGTGGTAATATTGGCAGACCGGAGATATAAGGGTTGTTTTCTGACCATGTTTTAACACGAAATTTCACATAAATTAGCCTATAATTTGGGAACCAGATGTCGTTGATGTCGCGAAATGTCTACTACTTGAAGCCATAGGAATATTAATTAAATTTATTCGATATTTAAGCTCCGAATATTTTGAACGCAGCTTTGTGGTCGTTATAATAAATGTCTGAATTGAATAATCTTCTTTATTGACCGCAAAAAATCGATAAAAATACAAAAAAGGAAACAAAAGGTCGAATTTAGTTTCTATATAATGTATAGTTTATTTATTATCGAATGCATTTCGAGTTCAAAATTGAGAACTCATCTTCAGCGAGCGTTTAATATACACTGATGAGTGAAAAAACAAATATAACAAAGCAAGTACATTTAAAAACGGCAAACAACAACAAATTTCCTTAAATGAGTGTAATGAAGAAAGTAAGACAACAATTGCAAAAATAAAGTTAAAATGATAAAATGAAAATTATGATTTAAGTGATAGTGAATTTACTTTAACACGTTAAAAAGAAATGATTCTATGGCCCCCGGCTCCAAATTTATTATGTTGTCCGTTGTTTGAATATAAAATAATTCGTATGCGTCTAATTTGGATGGGTAATTGACTGTCTTAAGGAGTTTGATATTATCCGTAATTGGTGAGACAGAGTTAGGTTCTGTGTTGTCCATATCAAAAATATGTGCAGGTATTGCATTTGAAATCTGTTTGTAAGTAATTGTACTTGCGTGTTCACTTGCTCTCGTCTCCTTGTCTGTCCTATGTAAGAGGCCTCGCAATCTTTACAGCTGATTTTATACACACCGCTCCGCTCAATCAAATGTATGGGGTCTTTGGTGGAACTTAGTGATAAACGTAGTTTATTTATATTGTTGTGTGCAATCTTCATATTGGATCGCTTGTAATGCTTTTGCAGCTTGTTTGTTACATTCGGTACATATGCAAGTGCAACGCGTCTCTCATTTGATTTTTGAAAATATATGTTCTGATGGAATAGCGTTGACAGATTTCCTTTTACATTTTATTTGAATGTTTTTTGATTAAACTGCCAACCAACGATTGCTTGTATCCGTTCACTTGAGCCAAATGAAGAATATAATCAGTAGGATTTTTTTTCAAATTAAGGACTTCAAAATTTGGAATTATAATTTACTGCAAATTACAATGGTATGGTGATAAAACTTGGTAATATTATGCTCGTTTTACTGAAAATTTAGTCATCATTTTATAAAAAGGTTATAACTTTTTCTAGGGAAATTATATTGAAATTATTTTGATTGCATAAGATTGGGCATTAAAAATTACCCTAAGGTCATGTGCCATATGCTTAGATTATACCAAGACGAATATATAGTGGTTTGATAAACTTCCACCTTCCCCTCCCCCTATTTTGAAAGCGATTATACAAAAAACCAATACATGGATAAAAATGGACTTCGGATATGCTGTAGAGTATAAAATTCTACGTCGAAACTCATCTTAAATTTTTGATTATTTATTTTATTACCATTATCTTCTGACAAATAAAAACCCTTATCCGCCGAGGGTATTTTGATCCTCCAGCGTACAAGGGTGGGGAGGTGTCAAAAAACTAGCATATTCCTATGGCTAAGTATATTCTTAATCCAACCAGTTATTCAACGACATCAATCGATGTCTGGTTCCTGATTTATAGGCTAATTTATGTGAAATTTCGTGTTAAAACATAGTCAGAGGGCAACCCTTATATCTCTGGTCTGCCAGTGTTGCCGCCGTGGAATCACTTCTTTTAAGGAAACTTAGGATGTGGACTATTAGTGTACCAAAGCTCACCCGTCAGAATTAAGTGCAAGAGGTTTGACCTTAAATATGGCCTTAACGCTCTTACTCAAATGAGCTTTTTGGGGTAAACACTTTTTTTTAAATTCTGTTTATTGAATCATGCTTGTCAAAATATTTCACTTTGATTGCATTCCTTCCATACCCAAATATTTAAAACCTTTTTTAATGGTAAAATCGGCTTTTTCAACTACTTAATTTATCTTTATTAATTTTTTCTCAACAACTGACGTAATAAATTTTAATAACATAATAACTTTTACTTCCTTAATTTTAGAAACTTTGAGAATCTGGTCCAGTTTTTAAAGTTCTAATAATTTATTTAATCTTAAATTTTGTGGAATTCATTCTCACCCAAGGTTTCTCACTTAAGGATAAAAGAAATGTTGTTTGTCTTCTTCTTATTTATACAAAAAATATCAATTATTTTCGTTTTTTCATAAAACTAAGACAAATCCGGCTAAATCAGTGGTTCCCAAGATATAAGACTGCAAAAATTGCAAAAAACCGTAACTGGCTGATTCACTGACTCACTGATAGATCATCAAAATTATGGAGCACTTTCCGACATCGTAGAATCTTGCAATTTCGCACAACGGTAGGCCTTGTGGTGTATACAAAGGAAAAAATCGAAAATTTAAGATTTTACATTCAGGGGGCGTGGTACCCGCCCATTTTCATAGAATTGATATAAACTATCGTGAAACGATGAAATTTGGTACAGCGGTAGGGCTTAAAGTGCAGGCAAAGGGAAAATTTTTAAATTTGAGATTTTACATTCAGGGGCGTGGCATCCGCTCATTTGAATAAGAATTGATATAATTATGAGTAGCTCTTCTGATTGTCGTAGAATGATCAAATTTGGTAAAACAGTAGGGCTAGAAGTGCAAGCAAATGCAAAATTTTAAAATTTGAGATTTTGCATTTAGAGGGCGTGGCATCCGCCCATTTCCGTAGAATTTATATCAATTATATGGAGCACTTTTGGTTGTCGTAGAATGATGAAATTTGGTAGAGCGGTAGAACTTCAACTGCAAACATAGGTTAAATTTTTAATTTTGATATCTAACATTCATGGGGCGTGGTATCCGCCCATTTTCTCAAAATTGTTATTAACTATATGGATCACTTTGGATCGTTGCAGAATAATAAAATTTGGTAAACTGGTAGATCATGTGGTCAATACATAGGAGATATTGGAAAATTGTTAATTATCCATTCAGGGGCGTGGCACCCGCCCATATTCTCAGAATTGATATCAGCTATGTAGAGAACTTCTGATTGTCGTAGAGTGATGAAATTTGGTAGAGCGATAGGACTTGGCATAAAGGCAAAGGGGAAATTAAAACTTTGAGATTTTACATTCAGTGGGCGTGGTAACCACCCATTTTCACAGAATTTATATTGAATACATTGAGAGCACTTCCGATTTGTGCAGGATTATGAAATTTGGTTAAGTGGTTAGTTTTCAGGCGTGGGTATACAAAGAAAAAGTTGAAATCCTGAACTTTTTCATGCAGGGGCTTTTCATCCACCCACTTTTCCTGATAAAAATAATCTTTGCAAAAAGTAGTGAAATCACAACAAAATCATAAATGTTAAAAAAGGAGCCCAGTTCTTCTATATACAAAAGCCTTTGCGTAACAAGTCAGCCGTAAAAAGAAGTGAGATCTTAAAGTACGACAAGTTCTAAGTTTATTAATGTTAAATATCAAATGTTTTAGGTAGAGTAATATGAAAGAAACTGAAATTATCAGAGAAATCTGTTATTAAATGATTACTGGCTTAAATTGAGTTGGTATACTTAGCAAGTTTTTTTTATTACCTAATTACTCAATTTTGAAAAGAAGACTTGTCAAGTATACTTACTCAATTTAAGTCAGTAATCATTATATTACAGATTTCTCTGATAATTTTGAGGTTCTTCCATATAACTCTACATAAAACATTTGATATTTAACATTAGTAAACTTAGAACTTTTGATGCCTTACATTCAGAGTTGAAAAATACCCTAAAATCATGTATCATATGTCCAAATTGTATCAACATAATTTTTTTCAATTTCGATAAGTCATACTTCCCCCTTCCTGCCCCCCCAAAAAACACCCGTGGGATACAGATATTTGTATGAACTCTTTTGATTATTTATTCTTTTGGTAAATCCGACATTCCCACCAGGTTTCAAAAATGTAAGAATTTTTTTCCGCATGTTTGTCCTATTTTAACTGGTTGCTGAAATGATGATTTAGCCGGATTTGTCTTATTTTTATAAAAAAGCTGGTTCATTTACTTTTTAATATCTTAAAAAGTAAAAGTCCTAGAACTATCCGGTTTTCAGTTTTTGACTACAAATTGATAAGGACATTTAATTTTGGAAACAAAAATAGTATTTAATTACGTGAAATTTTGCAAAAAAAAATATTTTTTACCATTTTTTTAATTTTTTTTTTCAAAATGTTGATTTCAAACATTAATATTTCAAAAACTGTTCATTGAAATAACTTTATTTAAAAACGAAATGAAAGAAGGGCTTCTGGCCTTTCATAAAAATAAAACAGGGTATTGTACATGTTACCATTGTTTTTTTTTTTAATGATTTGTTTTCTGTTCTAAGTCAATTTTTTGAAAACTGCCCCTCCCACCTTACTGCCGCCACCAGGGACTGCAAGACTTGCATTTCTTTTATTATCTTTAACGCACCTTTCGACTCATAATTTTTTTGGTTCACTTTCGCACGCCAAAATTTGCTGTGGGCTCTTAGACTATAGTGAGAAATCTCTCTTATAATTGGCGATAAGGCTGATTGATTATGATTATGATTGTGAAACGACAAGAAGAGAATTCTTTACACAGGAATCATCAATAGTATGGGCATGGGCGAGAATTAATTGACTGAGAAAAATAATTTGAAGATTGATAGTCTTATCAATCTTCAAATTCCTTTTCTCAGTAAACTTGTATAATGGAGACAAACTAAGCTGTTTTAGTGATGTAGGTACCTACTTCTTAAAATAAAAATTATCTACTTGAGATTAAGTTAATTAATTTTTTATCAATGAATTAGGTACTTTAGTATTGTTTTGTATTTGCTAATCCACAACCGTTTATAAAGAGTTCTACTACCAAGTTTGTATTTCAATTTATCTCTTATCTCAATCTGGACTCATGAGTTCACTAGTGAGGGTTAATTAAATTATTTGTTTGCCCAAAATAAAATGTGAAATATAAATTCAAAACCTTCACATTGTGTGTTCCTTTCTTTGCTATTTGTTTGCTTATTTTCAGGGCCAAAACTATAAGTTTGTGAGTGTGTTCATTTCTTTGCTATTTGTTTGCCTATTTACAGGACCAAAAATATAAGTTTGTGAGATGTTTATTAAGTAGATTTAGTGCATAACTTCTCATACACTTAAATGCTAACCAATAAACCAGAACCCCAGAGTATACCAAAAATAGAATATTAAATAAAAGTAAGAGCACTCGACACGAAGCATGTATTTTCTGTTTGCCTGTTTCATTTTGTTTTTATACAGATTTAGGCTTAGATGTATTACTGTACGAGTAAGTAAATTCCTATTTTATTTGCTTTGAAAGTGAAATACACAGTCGAACTTTAAAGGGATCATTCATAACAAAACTTTCATCATTGAAACTACTCGTATATTCATGCAACAAATGAAGAAACTTTCTAATGAATTTCTGAAAGTTAGTTGTAGGTACCAAATAAAATAGATATATGAGCTGAGCATTCAAGTATGAAAATCAGAAACATTCATTATGTACTCGTACAAGAGTATGCACGAGTTTAGGATTTGTTTGGTTTCATTTGTAAAGATTGTTCTTATTTTAGAGAAAACATATACCTACCATTTTCATTAAGATAGTTTGTATGAAATATTTAAATTAAGGTTTTGTTCTATTATGCTCTATTTTAAAAAGAACAACTTACATACATATATTTAGATTAGCTATATAATGATGTTTGGTTATGAATCTGGTTCTTCTCCGGCTTTTTTGGTCACTTTATGTGCAATGAAATAAACTTATTCCATTTACTTTCCCGACGTGACGCGACGTTTCGAAAGGGATTGCTGTCTTCTTCAGGCGATCTTTCATTGAATCAATAAATCACAAAAATAGTAAAACAAATTAAAATAGAAGATTACAAGGAATTACAAAAAAAAAATGACTAAAACGTTAATGAATTTGAACAAGTTTATTAATGCATAAAAATAGCCTTAATAAAATGTTGTGGTACCATTTTCTCAAAAAGTATTGAATCGATTTCGATACATTTTATATGGTTGGAAATCCAGACTTGCGTAGATCATCTTGGGTCATTTTTGTTTTTACACTACTGATATAAATAAAACTAAAAAAAACTGTATTGTGATTTAATTTTGTGTTTGTGTTTGTGAAAGTGAGTTTTTCGTAAGATACAATCTTTTAAGCAGTATCTGTATCTTAGGTGAGCTTTAATATATCTAAAATCGAACAAAAATTCGAACTGATTTAAATCTTTTTTATTTATTTATGTACATTATTATACAATACTAGCTGACCCAGCGAACTCCGTTTCGCCCAAATTTTTAATTTAATAAAAATAATAATTCCGAGCCTGGTACATTCAGCTTGATGTACTTAATTCGGTCAATTCAAATTACGTATTCGAAAAATGCAATGGATATAACTGAAGTATAACAATGTAGACGTGTTTAAATCAAACCGCAGTTATTGACGTGTCAACCTGCTTTTTTACTGAAGTTCTTTATGGTAAATAACGTTTTTTCGTTCTATTCTCGGCCGGGTACACGTACAGAGCGGGATGTTTACTGACACGTGAGCACGCAACAAATAATTGACCATGCCAAAAACATGGGAATTCAAGACTAATGCCACAAACATCCCGCAATGGTCCTCGTTACTTATTAATTCTTGTAGCATAAGCGAGACGCTTAAATACGAATGGCAAGTAGGGCTGGCCACGAGTCGAGAAAAGTCTCGGTCTCGATCTCGGTCTCGCATTACGCGACCGAGGCGACCGAAACGAAATGAGACGAGACTGGCTTTTAAACAACCGAGACGAGACTTTATATTTGGACCGATATTTACAGAGAGTGCAATAAATTAAAAAAATCGAATTTCAGTTAAATATTTATTTTCTCCTGCACGTATTCAAACTTTAATCGAAAATATTTCGTTCCAAAAATCAACAGATTGTCCGGAAATCGTATTTTTCGGAGACGTGAATTGTACGAAGCCGACACGAGACCGAGACTGAAAATTTTGGATTTTAACGAGACCGAGACGAGCCAGCCCTAATGGCAAGTCGCTGGAATGGCAAACTGTTCAATTCATCTGTCGTATTTTATGGTGAAATGACAGGCAGCCTATGAAGAAAATAACTTGACAGCATAATAATTGCACCACTGAACCGTTTTTCATCATTTCGTATATCTTTAAACATGCGATTCAGGGCTTCCCATCCACGTTTGTCAGCCATTGGGCACTTGTCGTAGGTGGTAATGTTACATTTTTGCAATACTTTCACCATTGCAGAAATGTTGCATGTAGGTTCTTCATCCACTAGCAGATTCAGTGTCAATTTCAATGCAGAATGGTCCGACCGAATACCAAAGGAATCTCAGATCTAGTACGAATCGTAGTCAAAATCAGTGAAATCAGAAGAAAAAAATTCCATTTCCACTGAAAGCATCAAGAAAGAAAATGCCACCATTTCCATTATCGAATGCTTGCATCAATTCATTGAACAACTTGACTCAATACGACTCGATCAAATACATTTCTCGGTCGAGTTCTCGATGTCACTTTGATGTCACTTTGACAGCTGTCACTTTGAAATATGTCACTTTGACATCTGTCATTTTGACATCTGTCATTTTGACATCTGTCATTTTGACATCTGTCTATTTGACACCTGTCACTTTGACATCTGTCACATTAACATCTGTCACTTTGACATCTGTCACTTAAACATCTGTCACTTTGACATCTGTCACTTTGACATCTGTCTGTTGACATCTGTAACTTTGACTTCTGTCACTTTGACATCTGTCACTTTGAAATCTGTCACTTTGACATATGTCACTTTAACATATGTCACTTTGACATATGTCACTTTGACATCAGTCACTTTGACATCTGTCACTTTGACATCTGTCACTTTGACATGTGTAACTTTGACACCTGTCACTTTGACACCTGTCACTTTGACATCTGTCACTCTGACATCCAGATATCACTTTGACATCTGTCACTTTGACATGTTATTTTGACACCTGCCACTTTGACATCTGTAACTTTGACACCTGTGACTTTGACATCTTTCACTGTGACATATGTCACTTTGAGATCTGTCACTTTGTCATCTGTCACTTTGACATCTGTCACTTTGACATCTGTCACTTTGACATCTGTCACTTTGACATCTGAAGGTCATGACTCTGTGCTTGATGGTTTCGTATTGGCCGAAGGAAAGACATAAGATATTTAAGGAAAATCCCTGAAAATTTCCAGAAAAACTGGCACGGGAATATCCTGTTTTTAGGGTGTAACACCAGAAAGGATCGTTCGATGTTCACGATTTTGGGATTAATGGGTTCGTGTTGCCCCAAAGAAAAATGTAAGGTGTCCTGTTCGTGTCAACATTCAAATGCTATTGCTTGCGGTCAGATAAAATAAAATGTAATACATTTTTTTTCATTATGTTCAAAGTATTTGGAATAGCGGCTAGGTTGTTGGAAGGCAGTCGAATAGCTAATTAAAATTTCTATTGAACCTGCAATAAAGAACCTACATACTGCTGGATACGCAAAACAAAAACTCTTAAAATTGAATTCACTGGATCCAGCATTCTCTCAGTCGAAAATGACTGTATACTGAGACACATTCTCATTGCCATTGAAGAAAATCAGATGATGATTGTCAGCCTTAAATCGTCTTAAATAAGCTTTGAGAACATATCCTCAATTGCCAAATCCAAGGATGTTTATGCAGTTCTGGAATCACTTCCAAGTTCCAACAATCAAGAACAGTTATCTAGAATCATTTAACCATCTCCTGATTCAACTCTCTCACATTATTAAGGTCTCCCCAAGCTGAACGACACAGTATTCACCAAAAGCATTCATCACCATTTCGTTAGCTATTTCACTCTTCTTCTATCAATGAGCTAAGAGCTTTGGAATTACATTTATTTGCAAACTTCGGGAGAGAGTGACGTCAGCTCATAATTCCACACCCGATCCACAAACTCAAACACAGTACCATGTCAACGTTATATGAAAACACACTTGAATTAACCCATTCAACGCAGGGAAGTATGTCTAACGCACTTAAATTTACAAACTTTATATAAATATTGAAAAAAATAAAAAATTCATAGAAATAAATGGTCCGCCATCTAACGTTTTTTTTTTTCAACTAGTGATTATTTCGTGAATGGTAACATTTAGCTCATGCTTGATTTGACAAATAATTAGTTTTATCCTTCCGCTGAACGAATATGGTTGTGTATACGCTTGAACAATGCTGGGAAATATTGCAACATTACTTTGCCGATTTTGCCAAAAAAATCATCTTTTCAGATGAAGCTCATTTTGATCTTGGCGGGTATGTAAACAAACAAAATTGTCGCATTTGGGGCACAGAAAACCCGCACGCATACATTGAAAAGCCGATACACCCAAAACGAGTCACTGTTTGGTGCGGATTTTGGCCCAGAGGAATGATTGGGCCATTTTTCTTCAACTGAGCAAGGAGTGGCCGTTACAGTCGAAATTTTTGTTGAACGAAATTTTGTTCACAAAAATTGGAGAAGAGGATATTGGCAACATTTGGTGCTACGTGCCACACAGCCGAAGCTACACTCGATGTTGATGATGCATTTTCAAAAAAAAAAAGTTATTTGGCGGACCCTTTAGATAAAACAAAGACGAAATGTTGAAAGCGATTTTTTTTTCTTAAATTTTACATTATAAAGTCGTTATTACCTGTGATTTTGAAGTTATCAAGTGACCTTTTAGAGGTTTTAGGTCAAGTCGAATAGGCCCCAAACCTTTACTTGAAAACTCTCCTATACGCACCTAAAATTGTTTTCACGGATACCAAACAACTTTTTACTCTGTCAAATTTCAACCGATTTATGGTTTCCATACGGTTTTGTAAAGAAGAAATTTAGATCTTTCCAACGAAAGTAAAAGGAGAAGTCCATACAAATCATGACGTTTAATTTTCTATTGTTTGACCCATAAAATGTGGCTGATAAAAGAGAAATTTGGGTGAAAAACATCTGTTAGTCACAATTCATACCGTGTAAGAGTTTCTTCCTCAAGCGGTTTCACACAAGAAAATCTATTTCAGAAAGCGCTTTCATGCAAGTACTTTTCGTGCCGTCACACCAAGTGAAAGAAATTTTTGCTCTAAGCAAGCAATTCGTTTTCTGAAAGTACCATGGCCATTTTTCCCTAACATCCGATGATAGATAACGCGAAAAAAGTGGGTCTAGCAATTCTGTCTATCTGTCTGCACCTCCATTTTTTCAAAGTTTTGGCTTAAGGTTCTTAGGTGGTTCCTTAGGGGAGACGTATTTATCCCAATAAATGATAGTACATGCCATACAACCAATATTTAACAAGTTATATCTATCTTAAAAACGGCTCTATAGCAATTTTTATAAAAATAAAATGAACGATTGGATCGCACGAACTTGCCCTTGTAATTAATCTAATTAATGTTTGGAACGCGAATTTACACATTACATACATAATTTCAAAAAAATTTAAAGTACCCGTTTTTGAAATATCGATTTTTCAATAAACTAAATTTTTTTTTTTATCGGAAACACTTTTTTTTGAAAATTCTGATACGCCATATTATTTAAACTTTTTAAGAGCAAATGTATTAAAATATATCAACTGCATCGTTTTCGAGAAAAATAAAACATCAAACAAACATTTAAACAAAAAATAAAACAACAACAAAAAAACAATTCCTATTTCAATTTTATATTTGATTTTTTTAAGTAAAATCGTTGGAGCCGTTTTTGAGAAAAATATTATTTAATTTTCTTTTTTGGCGCGAAAAAAATGTGTATGACATAGAATAGTGGTTTCATGCTCGCTCGGTAATTTACACTTGGAAGTTGGAAATGGTTCCAGTAAAGCTATACTTTCAGAATAAAGGAGAAACCAGCTATGCGATAAAAGCTAAGAGAAGGAAAGCTAAGTGAGGTTAGCAAGCATACAACTATAAATTATTTATGTAATGAGTCCATTAAACATTTATATTTATTAAATGAGTGCAGATTGTCGGAAAATTTGTATTCAATAGGTCCATAGAACTCCTTATTGCTTACTACATCATGCTTGGCTTTTGTATGTCACTAACTCAGTACATAGATTTCATCATGTTATGTGTTAATACAGTTATGTGTGCAGAAATGTATGCGATTAGTCAACACATTTTTATGCAAAATGTTCCCAAGAAGTTTATTATTTCACAAAATAATTTAAAAACAGCTTGTAGACAGTAAAATTATCTAAAAATTGACATCTACTAACGACCTCTTTACGGCAATCCGTTCTTAAGCTATGACGTTCAAAAATAAACTTCTAGGGAGTTATTAAGCAAAATAAAAGATTTTACATTTTTCCGGCACCACTATTAAAACTTGGTTCTTTAATAGAACATATGTTTAAAAAAAAATACTCCATTCAATATTATATTACATTTTTTTGACTAAATGTACTGCACCCCAATGTTTTCGACCATTCTCTCCAAATCTATCAACTCTACAAAAAAGGGTAATTATATTTTTTGTGTAGAACTTCATGGGCTACAATATGTACTTAGAACTTTTTTCAGAAAAACTATAGTTATCGAATAATTTAGAAAAAAATTGCATTTTACCCCCTTTATCACCCCCAATAACTTTTAGCTCCACCCCAATTTTAGGGTTCTTTTTAAGAAATGTTTAGGGCAACAAAATGAAACTTTCCACCAAAATTCAGCTTTGTCGGAATTTGTTCGAAGCAAGATCATTTTTTTATCCGTCTGGGTTCACTTCCCAGCCTCGTCCACCTTAAAACTTAAAAGTTTTTTTCAGAGCTACTACCGCTTGCGAGGAATTGACAAATCCACCAAGAGTATCACTTGTCATGAATAAGTGGTTCTCGTCTAGCCGTTCGGATTCGGCATATAATTGAAGGTCCTTCCATTCCCATCGATACGTGCACACAGGAATAGTTGCGAGTTCTTAGTCCTTAGGCCCTGGTTCTTCACGATCCATTGCGCCACCCAATATATTTACACATTTTTCTTATGTCAATTCCTTAAAATCACAAAATTTGTAAGAAAATAACCTTCTTCCACACAACCATTGGAAATGCGAAGAACATAAAAATATAATTGGTGTTGCTACCTTGTTTTCAAGCATCAACATTTTGTCACTCCTACATTGAGCCCGAAATTTCGGGAACTTTATTTCGAAATTGCAAACCCTAAAAGGGAGCACATTTTGTTTGACGACTTCTGTTTAGGCAGGCGATGCTGTTTGGGTGATTTCTAATTTAATGATCTCACTACAAAGTTTTGGTTTAATAGATGAGAAATATTTAAATTAAAAAAAAAAATAAAGCCCCTATAGGGGGTTGGGGATGGTGTTGTGGTTTGTATGAGCTTAATTTCATACAATTCAGTCAAGGTGTAGTATAATAAAGAACAGATGAGGCGATTACTTTGAGTTGTCTTTATTAACTGAGCTCGATAATATCTTATGCTAATAAAAAGGTGCTTACATACATAAGAACAAGAAGGTCAACTTAAGAAGAGATGCAGTTAGATAGGCTTTATAAATTATCATAGGGTGCAAAATGCACTTATAGTCAATACTTCTTGCACCTACCCTTTAAGTTACCAAAAAATAAGTGTTGAGTTTCTTAATGTTTTTGATTTGATTTATGATTGCTTGTTAACATATTTATGGATTTAATATTTACTCTACAATAATTAAAGTTTTAATTATATTTTTGTTTATAAGTTCTATGTTTTGGTTTAATATTTATTTTACAAGATTTCATTTTTATTTAATATTTTTAATAAGTTTTAAATTTTTAATTTAATGTGTCTTATACAATAACCTTTTTTTTTTTTTAATTTGCTTTAGATTACTTTTAATCTTAAGAACTAAATTTACTGTTAATCGGTGGAAGACTCAAGACGGGATCTAGATCTCAAAAGATGAGGTGAACGTGTTATTTTGTTAGCTTCTTTTCTTGTATTGTCGCATTCAATAACGTTAGGCAGTACAGGCAAGGTATCATATGCTTTGGTGCACAACTTGAGGTGATTCGTTGTTCTTCGAAGTATGTCTCCTGTACATAACCTTACCAAGAATGATCTAGGAGCGTGCAACTTCTCAAGAATTGTTCCCTCGACCCAATGATCCTTTTTCCTTACTAACACCTTTTCCCCTTCTTTAAACGTTTCTTTTGGCTTCGCATTTTTATCATAGTATTTTTTGTTTCTGAAATTTCGTGTTTTTGTTTTAAAAGGTACATTGTCGGAAACAAAATCTTTAGGAATGCCATACGAAGCAAATATTGGTTTTAACACCAATATGACTTCTGAGGCAGACTTCCTTTTTAATTTAAGTACCTCTATCCATTTCGAGTACGTGGCTATGTCACAAAAAACTTTCTCAAACGGATAGTTAGATGTTTTATGACGAAGAAGAGGCTCTTTTTGGCACGCGTTTGAGTATTTTTGACATATTTTACAAAGTTGTCTATGTCATTGTTAATACGAACCCAATAAAAAAGCATTCGAGCCCTATTTTTCATTTTTTCGCTTCCTGAATGAGACACATGTAGCCACTGTAGTACCTTGTTTTGTAACGCACTCGGAACTATGATTCTATCCCCTAACAAAATCAAATTGTTCTCGCAAATTATATCATTTTTCAGTTTACTGAGATACCTAATGCAGGTCGAAAAATTAGTTTTAACTTTAGGCCAACGTTCTCGATAGAATTTCAAAATTAATTTTAAATCAGTATCCTGCACTGTAGCTGTCTCAAAACTATATCGTTTTTCATGCGACATATTAATTTCATACACGCATCCCTCTTAATTAATGCTATCATCTTTACAAAATCTATCATCACCATACCATGCCATTACATCTGCGAGATGTAAGTATTTGCCTGGTATGTAAACAAGTTTTAAATTATAAATTTCTAATTTGATACGCTATCGTTGAAGCATCATTGAAGGAATTTTGCAAATACTTTTCTTAAAAAGAGGCACGAGAGGCTTGTGATCTGTTTCAATCCCGATTTGTCGTCCATAAATGTAAAAACGCAACTTTTTGCATGCATATAAAATGGCTAGAAGCTCTTTCTCAATCTGCCCATAATTTTTCTCCGTATTATTAAGATCACGGGACGCCCATGCAACTGGTTTTTTATTCTGTAAGAGACATGCCCCAAGACCATAGGAACTAGCGTCTGTCTGAATAATTGTATTTTTACAAGGATCGAAACACTGTAAGGATGTAGCGTTAGCTAAAAGATTTTTAATTTTGTTCATGCATGCCGAATGTTTATCCAACCAAGTAAAAACAACATTTTTACGCAACAGCTCTCTCAGTGGTTCAGACTCTTGTCAAATTGGGAAGAAAATCTCTGAGATATTGTATATCATTCCTAGTATTTTTTGCAGTCCTACTTTTGAATCTGGATTTTTGACTTGAATTATAGACTCGATTCTAGCTTTTTCTATAGACAAACCATTTTTGGACAATATAAACCCCATGTATCTCGTTTAACCGGTATTGAAACTTCCCTTTATTGAACTTGACGTTATTAGCATTAGCTGTGTTAAAAACTTCAGTCAAAATTTTGTCATGCTCTTTGTAAGATTTCGCAAAGATGAGTAAATCATCAAAATATATAAATACACCGTTTATATGGCCAAATGTTTTTGATATATATCTTTGAAAAACCATTGGCGATGGCTCCAACCCAAAAGGTAGCTTCAAATAACGCCACAACCCATGTATAGTACTAAAAGTACATAAATAACTAGACTTCAAATCTAACTTTATGTGAAAGAATCCATCCTTTAAATCAAGAACTGAAAAATCAATCATATCATTTAACATTGCTCTCAATTCATCAAATGTAGGAATGGGAAATTGTTCCACCACAAGAGCACTATTAAAGTCTTTGGGATCAAGACATATGCGAATGGCATTATTTGGTTTTTGCACAATTACAATATTGGATGTCCACTCAACTGGTTAATTATACCCATTTCCTTGAGATCATTTAGCTCATTTTTCAGAGGTTGTATTAAATGTTGTGCAACTCTGCGAGCTGGTTTTGCAATGGGCTGAACCACATCTTTTAATTTAAGTGCATATGGCTCCGCAATTTTCCCTACAACACTAAACACATATTTATATTTTTCCAAAATTTTAACTTTAGTGTTATCTTCTATTAATTTCATATTTTCTAATTCTCCTACTCGTACCAAAAAATGAAGCTCCTCGCAAGCTTCGCTTACCAATAGTGGGATTATACCCTCTCCACCCCTAACAACCACGAAGTTGTAACTTCATTTTATATTGTTCGCCTCACACAGTAATTCAATTTCTCCCGCTACATTAATTTCCGAACCACCAAAAGCTTTTAACCTTACATTGGTTTGCTTTATTTTACTCAGCATGTTGACTTGCCTAACGTTATTGATTGGGAGAATATTTTCATCCGAACCTGTGTCAATTTTAAATTGTATTATTTGTCCCGCTATTTTTATGTTACCATACCACGCTTCCCTCAATCCTCCACCAACAGCAGCAATTACATCAGAATAATATACACCATCCGCATCATCCGATGCATAACTGTCCGCATTTATTTCATTTACTTTCTTAGATTTACGGTACTTACAAGCAGCACCAAAATGATTAAGTTTTTTGCATATATAACAGATCTTATTATGAGCTGGACATTTATGCATCGCATGACAGGTAAGGCATTTGTTACAATTTATTAAATTAGAATTAGTATTTTTGTAATTTAGATTTAATTGATTAGTTTTTATTTCATTCTTATTGAAATTATTATTGTTAGCATGATTTGTTGTATTTTGTATACCTTTAGGAAATTTTTTAACATAGTTTATAGAACATGATGATGGTCCATCTTGAATGACCTTCGTTTGTTCTTTGTTCAGCTCGAACAGCTTGCACATCTCGATTCCCTTGCTCAAAGTAAGGTCCCGATCAGCCAACATTTTCTCCTGCAGTTTCTTGTCGTAGATTCCCATCACTATACGATCTCTTAGTATTAATTTTTCAGTACAACCATAGTCACATGACTTCACCAAATGACGTAAATCCTTTAAGAACAGCTCGAATGATTCCCCCTGCCTCTGTATTCTGGAGTTGAACACATAGCGTTCAAAAACCACGTTTTTCTTTGGAATACAGTAGTCGTCAAGCTTCTTGAGTATGGAGTCCAATGATTTTTCTTCGGCTGAAGTAAGACTGAGGACATTGAAAATCTCTACACCACCTTCTCCTACCTACAACTTGAAAATTGCCACTTGAGACTCTGCACTGGCCTGTGCAATACCAGTTGCTATGTTGTAAATCTGGAAGTTTTGTGTAAACTTCTTCCAGTTATCAGCCAAGTTCCCATCAATTATAAGAGGGCATGGAGTGGGCAGATTTGATGGCACAGCATTAGAAGTTTGCATTTCAGCGTTGGTTTTTTCTGTTTTAGGATTTTTAACTTTTTCTTCAGTGTTATCGTTTGCCATTCACTTTTTGTACAGTTTTTTTTTTTTAGACAAAATGCTACTTTAATTTGTTATTTTATTTAAAGAGGAAAGCCACAAACTAAACTGTTTAATTTTTTTTATAAAATCAATTGTTTGATTTTCTTTGTCCTCAGCGCCATATTGTAGAATAAAGAACAGATGAGGCGATTACTTTGAGTTGTCTAATAATATCTTATGGTAATACATAGCTGCTTATATACTAAAGAACAAGAAGAAATTATTGTGTTTCGCCCAAGGTATAACAGTGGGCTCTTCAGTCAGTCTGTTATTACACAAATTTTGGTCGATGTTTACCGACTCTTATAAAAATCACAGCAAAAACATACTGTGAATTTTATTATTCTAGGGGAATTTGTTTTAATTTGTGCATCTAGAAAATAAATACCCGTGGTCAGGTTTTTTATAATAAGAAGATGAAGAAATTAAAATATTAAAATATTGAAATTACTTCTGTTTAAATATAATAAATTTGTGTCTTAGTAGGGTATAACAGACTGACTGAAGAGCCCACTGTTATACCTTGGGCGAAACACAATCATTTCTGGAGTTGAGGTCACTTGTACTTTTTAATTGAATTTTATTCATTCACTCCACTTAAAAAAGAAGTAATTTCAATATTTTAATATTTAAATTTCTTCATCTTCTTATTAAAGAACAAGAAGGTTAACTAAAGAAGAGATGCAGTTAGATAGACTTTGTAAATTATCATAGGGTGCAATATGCACTTATAGTCAATACTTCTTGCACAATGTGCAAGCGCAATAATTAACATTGAACATTTGAATGAAAAAATCAAACACTTTAGTGTTCTACTGCCAAGTTACGAAATACCTTGTTATTAGAACTGTTTAATAGATACTAAGTACAAATTTAGAAATGCCAAAACAGAATTATTTTCAAAGACAAAAGCACAAACAGACAATGAATTTGTGTTGAAAGGCACTGGAATAATTTCATTACAATGAAGGTAATTTGAGGTGATATTTGTTGAATTTTTAAAATAAGTAGTTGAATATCAACAGTTCTCTAATAGTTTATGTTTCATGTACCTTATAACCTTGATTTTTTTTTTTGTAATACTTGGCGAGGGTTTTCTCTATGTTCAAACTATTCAATGACTTACTGTTTCTGCTGTATCCAACACGCTCATTTATCTTTACCAAAGTCAACATCAAAAGTTTCCTACCCACTAGCCACCTCATCATTTTATATAAGGCCATTGCACAGCCAACAACGAATAATTAACTTAATGTCCTCACCTATTAACTCACTTATACAATGGAAAACAATTAAAAACAAAGTTCTCCATAATATAACAAGAACAAATAAATTCCTCGGACTGGGATCTGGGACTGAGAGTGTAAATAAAACAAAACGATTTTGTCGCATAGGAAATGAGTGTAGTTTTCCACTTTGAAAAGAAAGAAGAAAATTCCTTTATTCTTGTATTCATTTTTTTTTGTCACTAATCCTCATTATGCAACGAAGTTTTAGCTATAGACGGATGATTCGTTTAAGCGACGACGAAATAGTGTCGGAGCTTAAAATGCAAATTAATTGCAACTTGTTCTGTGCGAAATGTTTTATTGAAATGCGGACACGACACGAGACGTGGCAGCAAAAGCAGATTTACACTTCCACAGCAAAGCAAATAGTTCCTTTTGTGATAATATACAACTTTTAGTTCGAATGATTGTTGGCACGACATAGTATCACATATTCCAAGGTTGTCATTGTCACCATCGTCATTGTCGTCGTCGTAGTCGAGTTCTGACTTAGCAAAATAAAAATAATTAAAAAAAAAAAAAAAAAAAATACTCACCTAAAAAGTAGTTGGTAACCGTTCTCATCCTTTTGTGGGCCAGCACGATCCATACAACAATTAAATTGCCACCCGTCGCCACAATGACCATTCCTCCAAAAAGGATACTCCACAAAACTTGGCGCCACCATGGTAGGATAAATGAAATGTCATCAGCACTGTAAAGAGCAGAAAAGTATAAATATAAATTGGTTCAAAAATAGAAATGCAAGGATTATTGTGAGAGTGCTTGTGTGTGTTTGTTTGTGTGAGTTTAGAACGGTGTATTTAGAGAATTTCATTCATTCTTTTTTTTTCTCAGGATGTCCTTTTTATTTGTAATAAGGTTAATATAGACTGACTAGGGTTAAGAAAAATGGTAAAGTAAGAAGTTTTCGAGGAATTGAAATGTCGTATAATTTCTGAATAGCTGAATGTGATAACTTTTTACTTGCTGTCTTTTTCTATTTTATAGCCTTGAGGAAGGACCAACGTTTTTATTTTTATTTTTAATTCTATACTGAAGATAAAACTGCTTATTGAACAAAAAAATTTTATAATTGAAATTATTTTCTTTTTTTTCTTGAAGACTTTAACACAAAATGCTTTACCTAATCTAACCCTCGCATCTCTTACTAAACAAAGTTGAGGTAATGTATGCTAGGCTAGGGAGATATCTGAAAACTTATTAATTATTGGGGTCTCAATGGTGATTTTCATAAGGAACTTTCCCTTTAAATGTGAAATTAACCCACTTCAGTGAAAGGGGTCTAGTCCAGTGGCGTACGCAGGGGGGGGGGGGGGGTAGGGGGCTTAAGCCCCCCAAGTAATATGGTATACTGTGCTAAGATTTCAGATATTATCGAAGTAAAGTTTTTATTATTTTTAGTTCAAATTATATTTTTGTTAATTTTAAACTTTTGCAGTATTTTCAATTTAAATTAAAAAAAAACTATAGACATGGATGTCGTATTGAAATCATTAGTTCCTACCACACGTAATCTAGATTTTGTTAAACATTTCAAACGTATCCCAGTATTCATAGAAACCCAAACAAAGTTCCCTTGCAAACAGTCAAAATTCGCAAAATGATTTCACACATTTAATTTTATAAATTAATTAATTTTTTCCTTCTCTTCCCATTAAAAAAAAAGTCGCAATGAAATAACAAAAACTGTAGTGCACTTATTAAGATAATACATTCCCTAGTATCTTCTCTTTGTTGTTGCTTTTTAGTGTGGTGAAATGCTTTGGTTATGCTTGAACCAGTATCTTCTTCTCAGTGAACGTATCAAATATTCAAAAAAATATTTTTTGTTGTTATTTCTAATGCTACGACATAAGGCATTAAGAAAGCTGTAGAGTCAATTGATGACATTTCGAAAAGATGTATCAGATGTAGACAATCTTCTCAAACTCTTTTTTTTAAGTTAATGGGCCGTATTCATAGTCGTCTTAATTTATTATTTTTTTTTTTTTTTAGTACGCGCACTCAAGGTGTTTTTGGTACCTTTAAATTGTTAAATTAAACACAGTGCGAGCGTTAGGAAAACAGGGAAGGATTAAAGAGGAGATGCCGATGCACATTGCTTTTGAACCTTTGAATATCGAAATGGAAGGGAAAAATAGAGCCGGGTAAAGCATTCCAGATTCGGGTAGTTCGGCTAAGAAAAGAATCTCTATACTTGACCGTACGTCCGAAGTTAGGCTCAAGGTAAACTGATTTACATTCCTAAAAGTACGAGTACTACGGTTAAATTCTTTTAGGGGCGGAATGCAACTGGCTATTTCAGTAGAGCACTGCTTATAAAAAAAACGGTAAAACAACGAAAGACCTGAAACATTGCGGCGGTGTTTGTGAGTTGCAAATGCTTCCGTTATATTTCTGTCACCTATCATTTTCATAGCTCTTCTTTGTATCCTATCCAAAAGACACAAGTGGGTTGATGGAGCACCTGCCCAAATATGGGAATTGTACTCGAGTTTTGGACGGATAAAGGCTTTATATATAACAGCCAGATCAGATGGGGTGAAAAATTTCTTGCATCGCCGTAGAAAACCCAAACACTTAGCAGCATTTTTGGCGACATCATCATGTGATCATTCCACACAAGGTGGTCTGTGATACACATACCGAGTACTGCAAGCTTTTCGGTTTAAACAATGCAAGTGCCACTCATGGATAGTGGCATGGGGGGTGGGTTTCGTTTGGACGACAGAAGACAGCATTGAGTTTTAGAAGCATTCAGTTCCACGCGGTTTTTGATTCCCCATTGGAAAATGCTGTCAAGATCAGAATTTAAAGAGCTTATCATACGCTGCCGTTCGAGTTCCACATCCAAAGGACATGGATGTGAATCTAAAAACGAATATGAACAGCTGAGGGTACTGTCGTCAGCGAAACAATTTAATGGATTAGAAGTTTGAGATAAAAGATCAATTATGAAAATAAGGAAGAGAGTCGGGGACAAAACGGAGCCCTAGGGTACACCAGCATTTATTTTGTGGATTTCAGACTTGAAACCGTCTAATACAACTTGTATTGAGCGGTTCGAAAGGTAATTTCTAGTCCAACGAAGAAGAGATTCATCGATACCAAATGCGCGTATTTTCGATTAGAGAGCTTGATGCCAAACTCTATTAAACGCTTTAGAAATATCAAGCGCAATAATCTTACTTTCTCCAAAACGATGTAAAGATTTGTTCCACTGTTCGGTGAGATATATCATCAGATCACCAGTGGACCTATTGCTTCGAAAGCCGTACTGCCGGTCATTAAGAAGCTTTCGTTCTTCGAGATATTTCTTTAGCTGAAAATTGATCAGCGTTTCCATGACCTTGGAAAGAAGGGACGTAAGTGCAATTGGACGATAATTTGAGGGTGAAGAAGATACGCCTTTTTAGGGACTGGCTGGACAAATGCTGTTTTTCATCCACTCGGAAAGAGACCAGTAGAATAGGACAGATGGAAAAGCTTACGCAGTGGTTTTGCCAGCGTTGAAGAACACCTCTTCAGAACAATGGGAGGGATACTATCCGGGCCAGCGGATCTGTGTATGTCGAGGTCTTTTAGAACTCTAGCAACTCCACGAGTGCGAAAGAAGATTCGTCACATAAAATCGTTTGCGCTCTCAAGTACGGGAGGAATCATAACACTTTCTGGCAGCGTCGAATTAACAGCAAACTGTGCTGCAAGCAAATTGGCTTTCTCTAACGAGCTGACAAAAGGGGTGTCGTTGAAGACGAGCGTTGGAACCGACGACGAAGTGGCATTTCGTATGTTCTTTGCAAATGACCAAAAAATTTTACTACTATTGGGACATTGTAGAATTTTTTGCCTTAATTTTTGGTCATGCAAAAATTTGGTTCTTCGAATATGGCCGTTACAGGACTTCCTGGCTTGTTGAAACTTTTTCCGGGTTTCCTCAGTAGGGTTGGCTTTGTAACTACGGAAACTTACTTCTCTGACCCTAATAACCTCTTTACAGCTCGAATTAAACCACGAGTTTTCTTTGGGTTTGATAGATTTTACCCTATTCGGGATAAAATTTCTCATTCCACAAAGAATTAAATTTGTGATCATATCTGCACTGGCATCTACGTCACTATCGAGGAAGCATAGTGACCAGTTAAAGTTACTGAAGAAACCGTTGAGACCGTCCCAATTGGCTTTCTCGTATTGCCAAACGGTTCTCGTTAGTGCTTTCTCTTTAACTGAGTTTTGTTGGCACGAGAAATTAGCAGATATGACACAATGATCTGACGAGCCTAGAGGCGATGATACACTAATAGTGTATTTATCAGGGTCAGAGGTAAGAAACAAGTCAAGGGTGTTGGCGGATTGACCTGTAACATCCTGTATTCGAGTTGGCTCGTCAACAAGCTGAGTCAGGTGGTTCAGCTCAGTAAAGAGCTCAACATACCTTCCTTCGGGTGTTGTCTGACCCGAAAAGCGAAGCCAACTAGAATTGTGTACATTGAAATCGCCCGCAATGACGATTTCAGTGTGAGGGTAATGGGCAACAATTATTTGAATGGAGTCGGACAGAGCATCAAATTCGTTACAAGTTGAATTACTGTCCAGATTAGGACTTCGATAAAGAAAACAAGTATGAATGATGCGCTTATTTAACGTGAATTTTAACCACATGAAGTTGAAGTTTGTGTTAGAACAGAGACCGTATTGTGGTTGAAGTTGGTACGCAACATCATTTCTTATGTAAACGGCAAGACCATGACGGGAAAAGAATAATGGCACCAAGTTATACCCAAAAAAATTAAATTCCGAATGATCAGAATTTGCACCTATGTGAGTTTCACTCAGTGCCAAAACAGCTGGCCTGTTTTTTGCAATGTGGCATAAAAATTCCTTCTAAGCCCACGAAACCATTTCGATTCTCTAAGCTAACGAAAACACAAGTCAGAAACCTAAGATGAATATTTAATTCTAGTTCCCAATTGGAACTTTTCAGTACAACTTGTCACTAGTGTTATGCCTTAGCAACAAATAGTACTGATCCGAACCCTGGTAAACTATGATTAATTTAAACTTAAAATATAAAATAAACATTTATTTTAGTTTTTTTCAATGCACTATGTTTGACGTTCAATAATTTAATAAACTTCTATTTTTATAAGTATAGAAATGGAATTGGAATAAATTGTTATATATTGATCTTATTAAAACTGTACTTAAGTAAAACATAAGTTTAGCGGAACCACTACGAAACGCCCCAATAATAATTTGTATTATCAGAATTCCCTTGAAAAATGTTACCATTTATTGCATTGTATAGCTACTGCTTATGCTACTTTAAACTATAATAATGTTTGTTCCTTTACCCTGAACTTCTGCGATTATTTTCTGTACATTTCGCCAATTTGTCTGCAGCACAGTTTGCTGTTCGCTGCCTGAAAGTGTTATGACTCCTCCTGTACTTGAGAGCGCAAATGATTCTATGGGACAAATCTTTTTCCGCACTCGTGCAGTTGCCAGAGTTCTGAAAGATCTCGATATAAACGAATCCGCTGAACCGGATAGTATCCCTCCAGCCTGTCCCAAAAAAAGGTGTGTCTTCTCCCCCCTCTAACTATCGACCAATCGCGCTTACGTCCCTTCTTTCTAAGGTCATGGAAACGCTGATTAAGTTCCAGCGCAAGAAATATCTCGAAGAACGAAAGCTTCTTAATGACCGGCAGTACGGCTTTCGTAGCAATAGGTCCACTGGTGATCTGATGGTATATCTCACCGAACGGTGGCACAAATCCTTACATCGTTTTGGAGAAAGTAAGATTATTGCGCTTGATATTTCTAAAGCATTTGATAGACTTTGGCATCAAGCTCTCTTATCGAAAATGAGTGCATTTGGTATCGATGAATCTCTTCTTCGTCGGATTAGAAATTACCTTTGGGACCGTTCAATACAAGTTGTAGTGGATGGTTTCAAGTCTGAAATTCACAAAATAAATGCTGGTGTGCCCCAGGGCTCCGTTCTGTCTCCGACTCTCTTCCTTATATTCATAAACGATCTTTTATCTGAAACTTCTAATCCATTAAATTGTTTCGCTGACGACAGTACCCTCAGCTTTTCATATTCCTTCTTAGATTCACATCCATGTCCTTCGGATGTGGAACTTGAACGGCAGCGTATGATAAGCTCATTAAATTCTGATCTCGCCAGCATTGTCCAATGGGGAATCAAAAATCGTGTGGAATTTAATGCTTCAAAAACTCAATGCTGTATCATGTCGTTAAAACGAAACCCACCCCCATGCAACTATCCATGAGTGGCACTTGCATTGAGGAAACCGAAAAGCTTTCAGTCCTCGGTATGTGTGTCACAGACCACCTTTTATGGAACGATCACATATTCGACATCGCCAAAAATGCTGCTAAGTGTTTAGGTTTTCTCCGTCGATGCAAGAAATTTTTCTCCCCTTCTGATCTGGCTGTGATCTACAAAGCCTTTATTCGTCCAAAACTTGAGTATAACTCTCACATTTCGGCAGGTGCTCCAATAACCCACTTGAGTTTATTGGATAGAATTGAAAAGAGAGCTCTTAAAATGATAGGTGGAAGAACTATAACGGAAACATTCTCATCTCTTGAACACCGTCGAAATGTTTCATGTCTTTCGTTATTTTACCGTTATTTTATATGCCGTGTTTTTTGAGAGAGTGACTAGCAACTAAGTAAAAGTTTTACACGGAAAACACAAAAAAAATTCTCAATAATAATTTGTTTTGTTATTGTTTTGCGTGTAAACATTATGCTGAGTTGCTGTACACTCTCTCACAATGAGCTTATTTAAAGAAAAAGCGAAAATTTTGTTTATTAAAATGTAAATACACTTTTCACCTACCCCTATTACCGTTGACGTTGTTTAAATGGAGTCCATAAAGTGGATTTTTGTCAAATTTGATAAAAAATATT
Organism: Melangyna quadrimaculata; assembly: GCA_949320155.1. Classification (NCBI taxonomy): domain Eukaryota; kingdom Metazoa; phylum Arthropoda; class Insecta; order Diptera; family Syrphidae; genus Melangyna; species Melangyna quadrimaculata. The sequence continues at coordinate 431,368,072 of OX439483.1, read as the reverse complement.
TGTTTACAAAGAAAGAAAGGTAAAATTCATTTCTTAACTATAGGGAGTATTTTTTGTGTTTTTTTCTTTTATTTTTTTTTTCTATTGAAATTAAACTTCTGGTGGTTGATAATACGAAAGGCTTTAATTTTGTTTGCTATTTTGTGATACCTTAAAAAAATTACACCAAAATTGAGACTGAGCCCCCCCCCCAAAACAAAATCCTGCGTACGCTACTGGTCTAGTCGTCATAAGAGGTGCTATGATAATAAATCTTTTAAGTCTTAAGATATTCCCAAAACAATTATAAATACATAATACATTTAAATAGGTTATCTCTTTTTTTTTAATATAAAAAAACATTCATCCATATAAATTAAGTCTTTTTCAAAACTACTTTTAACAGTCTTTGGTCTAGAAAAATATCGTTTTGTCCTTCTCTACTCGTGCACTGCTCTACAGTTGACTAGTGAGGAACTTGAAACGCCATAATTTGTATTGCCTTCAGGCCTTTAAAAGCAATTTTGAATCTCTCATCCTCTTTTGTTTTACATTAACATTTATGTACATCAAATACATTGTGTTCATCTTTTTAATACCCCTAACAATAACAGACACAACAAAATATGTAAACTTTTGCAAATTTAAAATATTTTAAGGAAAGTTATACCAAACCAATCGATATCATTTGCGTACTTATTTAGAAAAGAAAACCTACATTCATCTCACAATTCGATTAAAAAAAGTACGTATACGCCCGAGTGTATGATTAAATTCTTTATTTCAATAAAATGTTTTGCTGATTGATCGTTTTTGAACTTACTTCTGTGGTTTGAAACTGAAACATGGTTGCAAATTCTAAAGTAGTATGCTATTTAATTTGTGAAATTTATCAAATACGAGTCATTTTGTTTTTTATCTGCTTTCAAAAAATATAAAACCTTTTCCGGAAACTTTGCGTCAGAACTATAGGGCAAGTTTTGGTTTTTAATAATAATATAATAATAATTTTAACTATATGCCTGTAAGACGTCAGGTCTTTTAAATGCAATGCACGGCACTAGTAGGAAGGAATAGAAGGAAAGGAAGGTAATCGCAAAATTATTTTTTAGACTCTCCTTAAAAAACTATATACCACTGATTTGGTAAATCGATGAGGGTATAGGTCTTCCTATGTCGGGCTCCTAGACTATAAGTAGGTGCATACATATTACAATTTACGACCTATCTACATTTTGTTCTTAAATGGCTTTTAATTGTGTAACCATTTCTCGTTATCGTTATGTAAAACCTTGCCACGTAATTGCAGCGGTAGTACTAAAGGGCTGACCACGAGACGAGATTTGACGAGAATTTTGTAAGTCTCGTCTTGGCCTTCTTAAAATCGAAAATTTAATTTCGTCTCGATTTCATATCGGTCTTCTATAATTAAGTCTCGTACTGGTATCGTCTTGGTCTCATCTCAGTCTCGTCTCGGTCTCGTTTCAGAAAAATACAATTTCAGGGCAATTTCTTAAATAATGACACGAAATATTCTCGATACGATAAAATATAGTTTGTCTCCCATCTGTGAAGCCAATAACAACTTTCAAATTCAATTTCAGCGCAACCACTTTGTTGTTCCACGAACAACTGAAAATCCCAAACCAAGGATAAATATTGAATATCCAACAAACTGCCAAATCCAGCGAAGAAGCAAGTAAGTTTTAATCAAAATGAAACCATGAAAACTTCTTCTCAGCAGTATAAATTCAATTTTATTTCTGTAATGAACAAGTTATCAGAAAAAAAAAATATAAATTGGGTGGCACAACGGCTCGTGAAGAACCAGGGCCTAGTGACTAACAACTCGCAACCATTCCTGTGTGCGCCTGACGACAATTTTATGCCAAATCCGAACGGCTAGACGAGAAACACTTATTCGTGACAAGTGATACTCTTGGAGGATTTGTCAATTCCTCGCAAGAGGCAGTAGCCCTGAAAAAAAAAACTTTTTTAGTTTTTAGGTGGACGATGCTGGGAAGTGAACCCTGACCTCCAGCGTGACAGTCGAACGCACTAACAATTACGCTACATGCTACTACTTAGTACTTAGTTCAGAAATGTCTTGTAATAAAGTCTTTTTATTGTTGTACTCACAAATTGGTATCGGAATGTAACATTGAATTTTCCAGAATGCTCTGAACAACTTTTTAAAAACGCTTAAAAAATCTAAAGTTAAAATAATTAATTTAACAAATAATTGGAAAATAAAATTACACAAATTTACTTTTAGCAAATCTAACTGGATCAACATTCTTTTTAACTTTTAACAAATTATGAAGGTCAAATGTACGTGGGTGACAATTTAACTTATTACAATAATAATATTTTGTTTCTTTCGCACGATTTAGAAAGAGAAGAAACTATTTTTAAAGTTTAGTGCCTAACTAAATTTAATAACTTACTAAGTTTGTGAGTTGGCAATGTTGCAAACCTTACCTACTAATAAATTCATAAAAACGTATTATATTTTAATGATAGATAAGTATAAATTATGAAAAAAATTCTTAAATTCATTTAAACTTAAAGTGACAACTTGACTGTGTATAAGAATTTATTTGCATATTTTTAAATCGCCTTTTTTTATTCCGAGTCAACCGAAACTGACGAGAGTCTCTCTCGGTAAATTTCCGTCCAAATATAAAGTCTCGACTCGGTCCCTTCTCGGATGCTTGAAAGGCAGTCTTATCTCGTCTTGTCTCGGTCTCGTCATGCGAGACTGAGACCGAGACTGAGAATTTTCTCGTATTGTGGCCAGCCCTGGTAGTACTGTCCCAGATATTCTTAAAACGAGAGCTAGATTCGGCCTTAAGCGAACCTGAAGAAGAATTTTTGAAGTGAAACTTCTTTGGGCGCATTGAGAGTGAAATTTCAAGGTTGAATTTTTGTGAAACGAAAAAATGTAACGCCACACGTGCAACACTTAGTGTTGGAGGCCAACATAGGAAAACCACATTCAGCACAAAACACTAAAAGAAGAACTATTGTTAATATGCACTGGTTCAACAATTGATAAGCAAATTCAAATTTATAACATTATCGAGTGTTGATCCAACGCATTTAACTATATATAAAACAAAAAACAAATAAAATAATTATATTAAAAAAAAGTTAACACAAAAATGAAACATATTCGGTTTCATTCGATTCGGTCTGTATCCGGTTCGATTTCGGTTTCCGTCTAGGCCCCTTCAGACACAGAGACGGTTCATATTCTGTTTGTTCTCAATACTAATTAAAAATTAAATAAAATGTATTAACAAAAAAAAAACTTCAGTAAAACCGAAACCGAATATGTGTCAACGCTACGTTTACTTTGTGTGCCCTAGACCCGAATACGTGGCGTTTTGAAACCGAATGAAACCGATTCGTGTCGAAGGATCGTTCTGTGCTATACGGTCTCTATTAGGTTTTTATTTTTTGCCGTTTTATCGTTTCACACATATCAGGCACAGCCGAATACAAAGCGAATAGAGACCGAACCGAATTAAACCGAATGTGTGTGAAAAGAGCCTAACAAGGCAAAAAGATCTTTTCCCTAAAAGTAGATTGCTGGAGACGTTTTCGAGAAAAATAAGTTTTTTCTGAACGAGTTTTCCAAACATGCATGCTTACATACTATGTGTACATATTGTGTAAATGATTACGTTATTTTTGGATCAAGCCGGAACAAGATTTTTCGAAGCGTTAAAAGTATTAAAAAATTACCATACATATAACGTTCCAACAAAAATGGATTAAGTCGCTTTCAAATATTTTTAGTTATCAAAAAAACGTTTTTTTTTATATTTCAAATCAAAGTATTTTTTTTTGGTTTGATTGTGGTCTACAATACTTTTCAGATTTATTTAGAAAGATTTTAATAAATAAATTGAAACAAATAGCTGCACTGAATTTTTTCGAGAATGTCAAAATTAGAAAACATGGTTCTACCAGAGGTACAATCAATAAACAACAAACATTTAAGCATAATTTTGATTATATCTAGGGCTGGCCACGAGACGAGAAAAGTCTCGGTCTCGATCTCGGTATCGCATGACGAGACCGAGACGATACGAGACGAGACTGTCTTTTAAGCAGCCGAGACGAGACCGAGACGAGACTGTATATTTTAACCAAAATTTACAGAGAGTCTAATAAATTAAAAAAATCAAATATCAGTTAAATATTTATTTTCTTTTGCACATATTCAAACTATGATCAAAAATATTTCGTTCCAAAATCAACATGTTGTCCGGAAATCATATTTTTCGGAGACGAGCTTTATTATACGAGACCGACACGAGAGCGAGACGAGACTGAAAATTTTCGATTTTAACGAGACCGAGACGAGACTTACAAAAGTCTCGCAGAGTCTCGTCTCGTGGCCATCCCTTACTATATCGTAGTTAACTGATTTTTTTAATTTAAAATTTTTGGAGCTCTTTGAGAAACATAAAATTTTGCGACTAAAAAGAATGTGTGAAAGGAACCGTTGATTTTGGCCTTATTGGTCATATTACCCAAAACAAGGTACAAAGTCTGAAGACAATCAATCGATTTTTAGTCATGCACAGAATTGCAATATTAACTTAATACTCAATACAACTTTAACACATGAAATGATCTAAAATGCCAACCAATTTTTAGCTTGTTAATAATTATGCCTGCGTCATGCGATCTGTTTTTGAATACTGAAATTTACTTTGTTAAAGTCATCTGCTTCAAAACCGTAACCATAAATCACCCATAACTTTTTTTTTTTTGTGGGCCTCCATTGAAAACTGTCCATTTCACACCTAAAAGATGCAATTAGGTGGTTTAATCCCAACGTGGTTTATTTTTACGCATATAATTAAGGACACTGATGTTCAAAAGGGTAGTTATGTGCATTCAAGAGGACACAAGCGTCCACAGGTTTTTCTTAAAACCCACCTCTGTCTACCAACTCCTACTTTCACCTCCTAGTGGTGAACATCGGGTGTCTAGTACCTCAGCTGGAGACGTGGTTTAAACCCCCGTGGAAAACTGTTGGGGACAGCCAACGAGAAGGGGGGGGAGCGTTCCCACTAAGGCACTTCTCCTTTCATCGAGGTTGCAGCGGACGAATTCTCCAGATGGAATCAACGGTGGCGTCTACCGTTCCAGTTAGGTTGAACTACTTAGTGAATACCTTATATGGGCTACTACGACATATTTGTAGCTCAGGCCTATAAGGAGCGGTTTATCGGGCCCCCTACCCTTGGAGTTATACGAAGGGTCTGGTCCTCCGGGTCGGGGGTTGTGCGTCGGGGTAACTTCCCTACCACGTAAAAAAAAGTTGTTCCGAAACAACAACAAGCCTCGGATATGGTTGATTTTAAAGTTGACGACCCAGCAAACGAAACAAGGACAATGAATTTCGGATCTGCACGTGGAACGTCCTGTCCTTATACAGAACACGTGCAGCCGAACAATTAGTGGAGAACCTGGACAGGCTAAAGGCTGACGTAACAGCCATCCAGGAAGTGCGATGGGATGGGGGGGCATACGGAGACTGACATCGTGTGACATCTACTACGGCGCGGGTGCTTGAAGGAACAGGGTCAGCGGCTCTTTGGTTGTGGTTTTGTGATAAGGGGAAGACTAAGGCAAGAATTCTTGGGCTTCCGAAGTGTAAGCGAGCGCCTCGTCACAATCCACATCAAAGGCAAATTTAAGAACATTACGCTGATCTGTGAAGCATTCAACCAAAGAAGCATTCTACGATCTCCTGGAGACAACGTATGATATGTGCCCGAAGTACGACGTGAAGATCATTCTTGGTGACTTCAACGCAAGATTCGGAAAGGAGGGCATCTTTGGTTCGATAGTCGGAGGACATAGCCTACACCACGAAATTTCCGGCAACGGACACAGGCTGGCAGACTTTGCGGCGGGGTGAAATGTCATCATCTCAAGCACTTACTTCCCACACCTCAATATACACAAGGGGACTTGGAGGTCGCGTGATCAAGTAACCGTCAACCAAATCGACCACGTTGCGATAGACGCGAGACATGCTTCCAGTATCTTGGACGTCCGAACGTTCCGAGGGGCCAACATTGACTCGGATCACTACCTGGTGGTAGCTAGACTACGTATGCGGTTATCCATGACGCGACAACGCAGAGCAGATGCTGCGAAAAGATTCGATGTCGAAAAGCTTAAATCGCAAGAGACGCTTGAACTTTTGCAGAACACGTAACTCTTAATCTCTCAGGAGGTCCGCCACCAGCATCAAATGCAGAGGACCAGTGGGAACACTGTCAACAAGCCATCAGATGTGCCGCCTCTGATGTGCTGGGTTTCACTAGGCGAATACAACAAAACCCCTGGTTCGATGAAGAGTGCCGGCTAGCGCCTGCAGCTAAGGAGGAGGCCTACCAGGCAATGCTGCAGATTTGAACAAGAGCTGCTGAGAGAGTGGCCCGGGAGCTCTACGGGCTGAAACGAAAAGAGGAACGCCGACTTCTCAGGAGGAAAAAGAGAGAGCACGAGAAGCGGGCCGTAGAGTCTATTGAGGGTTGTAGCGGTAGGGGAGATGTTCGAAAATTTTATCAGAGGGTGAAGCGATCCACCCATGGATTCAAGGCTAGAACGGAAGCCTGCCGAGATGAGAGTGGGAATATGGTAGTAGACACACAGTCAGTGCTGAGGATCTGGAAAGAACACTTCTCTAGACTGCTTAATGGCGAAGACAGCCAAGATGCCGCTACTAGGCAGAACGCTCCAATCAACTTGGACGATGATGGCCAAGAGTTCCGTCCACCCGACCTAACCGAAGTGCGGCAGGCGATATCCAAACTTAAGCCGCACAAGGCTGCTGGTGCGGCGGGAGATGAATTGGCTAGGAACATACACCAGCTCATCTGCAAAATTTGGTCGGATGAAAGTATGCCCGATGAATGCAACCTCGGTATAGTGTGCCCCATCCATAAAAAGGGAGATGTTCTGAAATGTACCAACTACAGAGGAATTAGTCTCCTAATCGTCGCTTATAAAATCTTGTCGGCTACTCTGTGTGACCGCTTAAAACCTTTTGTCAACGATCGAAATTGGTAAGAACCTCACCGATTCCTTTGATGTTGAGAAAGGATTGAGGCAAGGCGACGCGTTATCATGCAACCTATTCAACATCGTTCTTGAAGCCATTGTACGCAACGCACATGTCAACACCAGCGGAACAATCTATCAAAAGTCCGTTCAATTGCTTGCATATGCGGACGACATAGACATTGTCGGCAGAACGAAGCGAGCTGTGGCAGGGGCATTTGCGAGCATTGAATCGGAGGCGGCTAGAATGCGATTGGCGGTTAATGAGGACAAGACGAAGTATATGCTGTCATCGAGAGAGGAATCTCAACATCGTCGACTCGGGGAAAATATCACGATGGACAGATATAACTTCGAAGTTGTCAAGGACTTTGTCTACCTGGGCTATTGCATCGCAGAATGACATCAGTGCAGAGATCAAGCGAAGAATTACTCTTGCCAACCGCTGTTTCTTCGGTCTAAGAAGTTATTTTAGTAGTAAGGCCCTCTCTTAGAGAACGAAGGAGACATTATACAAGACCTGCTCTATGGGGCAGAAGCATGGACACTGAAACAATCGGATGAAAATCTGCTAGGGTGCTTTGAGAGGAAGATTCTTCGTGTGATTTTCGGTCCGGTGTGTATCGAAGGAGTATGGAGGAGAAGATTCAACGACGAGCTATACGGGCTATACAGCGACGTTGACCTGGTCAAAAAGCTGAAAATACAGCGGCTGAGATGGCTGGGGCACGTGGAGCGTATGGACAGCAACGCACCTACCCGACGAGTCTTCGAATCCAACCCCGATGGGGTACGCAGCAGAGGAAGAACCCGTAACAGGTGGCGCAAACAAATGGATGACGACATTCAAGCACTCGGTGTGCGCAACTGGAAGCAGCTAGCTAGGGACAGAGCTGGCTAGAGAGGCTTGTTAGTTGAGGCCGAAGCCCATCCTGCGCTGTGAGCGGCATCAAAAGTAAGTAAGTAAGATGTTCTTATTATTTCGAGACAAATGTCAGCCGTTACACGGAACAAACCATTAATTTTTGTTTGTCATACCTCATTTACGTTTCATTTATAATTTAAAAATCAAATTAATTTTTGAAATATGATATCACAGACATCAAGTTATTAAAAATCTGACAAAGCATTTAACCGATGTGGCAGGAACACTGACAGAATTCTACCTACATAAGTCTAACTTTTTTTTAATTCAAAAATACTGTGACACTAATACCCTACGCCCCCACAACTTCTCCTGAATTTTTGTTATTGTTTCATAAGAAAGATTTGAAAATTCCCTTTATCGAATCTTCATTTAGGTATACCTGCTCACCAAAACCTCCTTACATATTATACACAACATAAATCTCTTAAATATAACTCAACAGTCTGGAAATAAATTAATTTTATAAATAAATGTATTCCAACATCTGAAGGAATTTGCTTTAAAATTGAATTATCTACATTTTATACAAGATGTATCGTTTGTAATCATTGTCATTCCTCAACATTGAGAAAAGAAGAGGGGAGGTACCTTCTACCTACGAGTATCTCCTGCAATATACAAAAACGGAAGCAGTTGCAGGAAGTTTTTTTTTCATTTTTTTTTTAAATAAGCTGAAATTGATAAACTTAGTTAAGGAAGACTCTGTTGTACTTACTCAGTGTATGTGCCGTTGGTGTGATTGTAAAATGAATTATTAAATTGAGATTCAATTGTTGTTGTCAGGATGTAGTCATTATATATACTGCCATTTAGTACAATTGACGGGCTTGTTGGTTCTAGCATCTTTATGTAAAATTTGTATTAATAAAGGTATTCTATGATTTATTTACAAACGAAAATCTATATAAGTAGGATCTATGTATGTTTGTGTGAACGAGTGTATTCACGCCTTATCAGTCATATTGTTCTCCTTTGGGGTTTTTGATAGTAATTTTTGACATCGCACACATGGATTTTTCGGTGAACGAATATTGATCACCTATTTTTATTTTTCCGTTTGACATGTTTTGTGTTTCCTCTTTCCGTTTGTTGCTGCAAGAAAAAAAAAATTAAAAGAAGTCTTAATAAGAATTCAATTAATTTTAAAATAAATCGGTGCAAATGAGCTTTTTTCAAAAAAAAAAAAAAAAAAACATCTACTGAAAGAATAATTGGTTTAAATTGGTGTAGAATTGATTTTATTTTACCCTAAGGCCACACGAGCGAGTAACTGCGCGCTAACTAGTAACATTTGAAAAATTATGACAAAATCAACGGAACTACTGACGCCATATTCGGTATTCGGAAATATCCCAAAATATGCAAAAAATGCAATTTGGTCAAAAACCCCCAAACTTTATTTACGTTATTCGAGCTTATTGAAATTATTCGTTAGGTCCACGTTTTCGATAAAACTTGATGAGACCGTAATCTTTGTATTGAAGATACACGTTCCAGATGAGCACAAATTTGATTTCTTATAACTTCGATATTAATATTTGGCCTATTATAGAGCAAAAGAAGATCTACTTCACTTAAAGAATTATTTTTATTTGGGATACACTTCTTAAGAGCAAGTTTTGGATTTGTAAAATTGAGATATTACCCGTGTTTTATTCGAAAAGCTATTCATAGTAGTATTCCATAGTTGCTATTCATAGAAGGATTTTACATGAATAACAAAAACAACATCGGCAGTATGAATACTGCCGATTAAAGTTAAAGTAGAATCATACTGCGGATAGTTTTCCGAGTCTCGAATGGATTTTTGGTGATTTCATTCTCAAACGTTGGTTAATATTAGTTTTTTCGAGAAGATAATTTTGACTGCTTCTGATTCTCACAAATACTATATTTTTTTTTTGTTTATATTCTCACAGGTGTTCTTTCAGTTAAACCAATTTTGAAATACAAAAACCAGGCTACTGCGGATGCGTTTTTTTGGTAATTCTACTGTACTATTTATAAAATGCCAAAAAAAAAAAACACGGATATTGTGGTGATAGATAACGCAAAAACGGTGAGCCCCGCAATTATGTCAGTCTGTCTGCCTGTACATCGAGCTGTAGCTTAAACTACTAAAGCAATTTACTTCAAACTTTTGGCTTAAGGTTCTTAGGGAATCTCCTAGAGGGGAAATTGAATTTTTTTAGCTCAAAAATATAAAAGTATACTTGGGAACCAGTACGCAAACGTTTATTTATTTCAAAAACACCTCTAACGATTTTGACAAAAAAAATTAAAAGTTAATTATACCAATGACTGGTATTAACGGTAGGGGAGTGTGGGGCATAGAGGACCGCCGGGACACAAACAACTTTTTGTTTAAACCGATAAATATATGACTTTCCCTAAAAGTTAGATAAAAGCGCCAACCAACCTCCTTAGTTGGATAATGTGTATAGTGGATCATGGGCACCAATGCTCTCCAGTCGAATTAAATAAAATGTAATAAATGTAAGCTTATAAAAACGTTTCCTAAGAGTGCGCCTGATGTTTACTATTTTAAGGCTCTGCCAATCATTTTTGAAATTTTTATATCTAATGCAGTGAGTGGTCTGTGCAGTTTTAGATTTGTGAAATATTTGTTCTCAAACATGTCGATAACAAATTTTAAAAAGTATTCGTATTGATGCAAAAGAGACTGGGTTAGAAAATGGATAGTGGTACTAGTATTGTGGTTATAAAACGTCGACATTATGATGCTTGGACCGTAACAAAAAGCAGAGGACAACTGAATAACATGCTTATATTGCATTTAAAGGCAGTTTAACCCAAATATTGTTAATATTGTTTATGTGTTTAATATTTATTCAGTAATAATATTATTTTTAACTAAAAAATTTTATAAAATTTTTAATTCTTAATTTCTGTGCCTCATCGTTTCTTGTACGCATTTTTAAATATTTAAAAGAAGAGTCCTATAGTTTCTTTAGCAATAATTAATCTATTTAATGTTAACACCTTAAGGTTTGTGATGGTGACGAAATTTGAGTCTTTTTTCCTTACTTCTATATATTTCAATAAATCGGCAAATGTTGATTGGTCTTTTGTGTCCGTCCTCCCACCTCCCCTACCTGTCATAGAACCAATTTTTGATTTTCAAATTTCTCGTTAACGTCTTTACCGATTTCAACCAAATTTTGTATACATCGAGCCCATTTTTGTATGTGAACATTTTCAAGAAATATGTTTTGGAAAAAAAATACTGTTATTTTTTTTCTTGAAATTCAATTTCTTGAAAACCGATAAATAAATATTTTTAAAATTTTATGCAAAACTATACATTCTGACTACTATTATGTATCATATTGAATTGTCTTAAATTTTTACAAAATTTGTATAACCAATTTTGTAAAAAATTAGTTTTTAAGAAAATCGAACAGAGATTTTTGAAAATTTGTTTCCATAAATTCATATCAAACAAATAAGAAGCATAGGTACTTTATTTTGAGCTCTATCCATTTTAATTACATTTTTAAGATATTTAAATCTATATATTAGTACACTTAGCAAAACCAAACGGTACACTTTTCTCCGTAAATACTCAACGGAACTACATAAATTATATAACGTTGGAAATGTTTTGCCCCACAGATGTGCAGAAACCAAAAATAATGTCAGTATATTATAGCTGTTAAAGCATTTAATGGACATTTGAATTTTTCCAGACGAATGATTTTTTATCATTTTAAGGGTTGGGCTTAGAAATCTGAAATATCGGGAGATGATGGCCACTATTGATTTCGATTTTTGGTGGAAAATTTGGAATAAATATCTTACCGTAAAACACAGAAAGTAACATTTTTTTATATTTTTGACCAAAATTGACTTCCATAGGAAATACATAAATGTTGAATTATAGTAGACTAAGCTTTCAAATCAACAAAATAAATATTTTCAATGTACGAAATACATGCATGCATGCATACATACATATGTTTTACAGTTGTATTTGAACTAAGTGAGTTTAGGTGAAAATAAAGTTTGTTTGATATCAAGTCCAGTCATTTGGTAGTTTTGCATGGAAAGTTTTGGAGTAGTTTTGAAAACTTTTCATTTTTATAAATTTTGGGGTGCTCTTTTCGAATCTTCATTTTGCCACCTTGCACCTTTGCCGCTAACGCCGCCATTCGAGGTTAAATGTCGAAAATATCAGGTTTTCGCATATAACTCCGAAACGGTAAATGCTATCGAAAATGATATCATTCAAAACTTGTAGATTTTGTATTTCCGAAGAAAAAAAGTTTTGACATTTTTTTTCCTACGACTCACCGTTAAGAAGATATCGACATTTCAAAAAACGTAAAAGGTCAAAAATGTCACTTTTTCACGTATAACTCCTAAACGGTTCATATTTTTTAAAACATCTGAATACAAGGTTTGTACATTATGTTACCCCCTAAAGGAAACAACTATTATTTTTTTCTTAAAAACAACCGTTTTAAAGATATTATTATTTTGATAGTTTGACAAAAATTCTAAATTTCCAGTTTTTCGCTTTTTACTCTTAAATGACGATGTTGTCGAAAAAAGCTTAGACTCAATTTGTAGACTATAATATTCCCCAAAAAATTTGTGTTCACACTTTTTTGCATGCAAGTCATAAGTCGCAAGATATTGGTTCTTAAATAGCGTCAAATGTCGAAGAAATAGGTTTCTTGCAAATATTTTTTAAACGGCACGTTTTATCGAAAAATTATCAATACAAAATTTATACATAATGTAACCCTTTATAAGCTTGCATTAACATTTTTTTTCTTGCAGCAATAATTTTTGTTATATCATTATTTCAAGAAATCACAAAAACTCAACAATACCGGTTTTTAGCCACTTACACTTAAATGGCGAACTTGACGGAAAATATTTTGAACCTATTTGTTAGATTTTAGTATTCTCCAGAAGAAATATTATGACACTTTTTTACATATAACACATCCCTTGCAAGATATTGCGATTTCAAAAATGGTCAAATTTCGAAAACATAAGTTTTTTAAATACAAATAATTAAAAAAAAATATTGTTTTGCCTGGAAAGTTTTGAAGCAGTTTTGAAAACTTTTCATTTTTATAGATTTTGGGATGCTCTTTCCGAATTTTCACTTTGCTACCTCGCACCTTTGCCGCTAACGCCGCCATTTTGAAAAAATGGCGATCAAAAACAGTTTGCCGAGAAGCTTTCAAAATGGCGGCGTTAGAGGCAAAGGTGCAAGGTGGCAAAATGAAAATTCGTAAAGAGCATCCCAAAATCTATAAAAATGAAAAGTTTTCAAAACTGCTTCAAAACTTTCCAGGCAAAAAAATATTTTTTTTTAATTATTTGTATTTAAAAAACCTATGTTTTCGAAATTTGACCATTTTTGAAATCGCAATATTTTGCAACTGATGTGTTATATGTAAAAAAGTCTCATAATATTTCTTCTAGAGAATACTACAGTCTAACAAATAGGTTCAAAATATTTTCCGTCAAGTTCGTCATTTAAGTGTAAGTGGCTAAAAACCAGATTTTTTGATTTTTTATGATTTCTTGAAATAATGATATAATAAAAATTATGGCTGCTAGAAAAAAAATGTTAATGCAAGCTTATATAGGGTTACATTATGTATACATTTTGCCTAGATAATTTTACGATTAAACGTGCCGTTTAAAAAATATATATGCAAAAAACCTATTTCTTCGACATTTGACGCTATTTAAAAACCAATATCTTGCGACTTATGACTTGCATGCAAAAAAGTGTCACCACAATTTTCTAGAGAATATTACGGTCTACAAATTGAGTCTAAGTTTTTTTTCGACAACATCGTCATTTAAGAGTAAAAAGCGAAAAACTGGAAATTTAGAATTTTTGTCAAACTTTTAAAATAATTATATCTTTAAAACGATTGTTTTTAAGAAAAAAATAATAGTTTTTTCCTGTAGGGGGTTACATAATGTATAAACCTTGCATTCAGATGTTTTCAAAAATATGAACCGTTTAGGAGTTATAACTGAAAAAGTGACATTTTCGACATTTTACGTTTTATTGAAATGTCGATATCTTCTTAAGGGTGAGTCGTAAGAAAAAAATTTTCAAAACTTTTTTTCTTTGGGATCACAAAATCTGCAAGTTTTGTATGGAATACTTTTCGAAAGCATTTACCGTTTTGGAGTAGTAGCGTTAGCGGCAAAAGTGCGAGGTGGTAAAATGAAAATTTGGAAAGAGTACCCCAAAATCTATACAAATGAAAAGTTTTCAAAACTACTCCAAAACATTCCAGGCAAACCAATTTTTATTCGCCCAAATGACTGGACTAATCGTATTCCTAAATATAAACCAGTTTTTATTTCTGTATTTCTCTGGGCCACTAGATACACGTTATGTTACAAGATTACCCCTTGACTTGATAAAAGTAAAACTAATTTTACTATTAATGTACATTTTTGCTAAACTTTGATATCATTTCTGAAAGCAAACATCAACACTTCTAAAAGAGTAATATTTATAAATAGGGTTTTATTTACAAATTTAAATAAAGTACGTATACGCGAGGGTGTACGTAATTTCGATTTTCAATTTAGAAATTCATAATATCAAAATTTAAGCAGAACAAAATTAAGGTTTACTATTGAATAGTTAATGAACAAAATATTTAAAAAATAAGGCACAACATTATTTTTTTTTGTTTTTAAGTTCAAGACAAAATTTGAACGTATCCGTAAATTTTGTGTTTTTTTTAATTAATTGTGCTCTTCTAAAATTTTCAAATTTGTCATGCATCTGATATAAAGTAGTAAAAAGATAATCTATGACGTAACCATGAATTTCGTGTTTTGTTTCGCTGGCCGAATATTCGGCCACTGGTGATTATTATTTGAAACTTTTTTAAAACACTCTAATTTTTACGACATCATTATATTACTGCGTTAGTAACATACGTTGTCAATTTCTAGCTACGTTCAAGTTGTTAAATACAAGAACAAGCGACCCAGTCATAATTTTTTTTTTCTGTCAGGTAAAGAATTTCTAATATCATTGCTCGCAGGACTTATACCCAAGGAAAAATAATACGAGGAATGTTGGTAAAATAAAATACATACTGTGTAATATAAATGTTTGCAACATTGACTCGGAACTTTGGACAATGCTTCTTTTTTTTATAAAATAAACTAAATATTTTTGATCCCGCGACATTCCCGTAGGAAAGAATTTTTATTTTTAATCAACATATAATACATATACGTAATTCGCTATGGAAATTCTGTTGAACAGTTTTATTTAGTGAAAATACAGTCCTTTTGCTTTTATGTTATATATGTGAGTTTAATGGAATTTTATTTATAACCAAAAAAGTTATTTTATAGATAAAATTCCATTATATTCATGTTAGCTTTATTTTAGACTAAAAGTATTCTAGTTATATTCCATATTTTTCTTCTCAAATTCATTAATTTTGTGAATTTCGTTGGTTCATTTGGAATGCAATTATAATTTGCTGCATGACATACCTATAATCTCGTTTTGTATGGGGTGGATGTATTATTCGCCATAGGCCAGAACCCAAAAACCACTATTTTGATTAACTTTTTTCATTAGCGTAGTATAAAGTATTATCTAAACATGGCATTTGGAAAGTAAAACTCTGCGGTAATAAAAAATAAAACGAAGCACCTGCTCAAAACTCCACAATTGCGAGCAAGTACATATACTTCTTTTCAAAAAAATTGTATTTATTATGATTTATGAATAATGGGTGGAATGATGGATTTTCAGGAGCACCTGTGTGCTTTGATTAATTTTATAGAGAACCCGCTCTGACGAGGACGTGCTCCGTATGCTAAAGATCCAAACGATAATTTTCGAAGAAGCTTT
The DNA here is from genome assembly GCA_949320155.1 of Melangyna quadrimaculata. NCBI lineage: Eukaryota > Metazoa > Arthropoda > Insecta > Diptera > Syrphidae > Melangyna > Melangyna quadrimaculata. The sequence goes on along the minus strand of OX439483.1, from coordinate 431,352,179 downwards.
TTTCAAATTAGGGTTAGAGTTGGAGTTGCAGTTGAAGTTGCATTTGCAGTATAATAACTAATTAAAAGCTAATTAATCGTGAGAAGAAAATTTTTGAATGTATTTTGCAAAAATCAAAAATAAAAAGGATGCAGTTGCAGTTTTATTTGAAAAAAAAAAGTATTATGAAATAAAGGTCTGTTGACGTAGTTATTCACTATAAACAATTGCATTTGCATTAATAGTTTAGTTGCATTTGAACAAACAAAACTTAAATGTATTCTGATAAAATATACCTATGTTTTTGTTAATAAAGGTTCGCATCAGGATGCACGCAATTGCAGTTGTACTTACAGTCGCAGTTGCAAAAGCAGTTGTATATTTACCAATTTGAAAAGAAAAACTAAATTCTGTCTAAGGGCCTTTTATTGAATTAAAGAAAAAAAGAACACAAAGCAATGTTTGCAGGGTTCACTTGGCTATCCAATATTTTTTGCACAGGCACAATCACGAAATTCTGGATCCAGAAAACCCAAACTCCCGAAAACCCAAAATTCCCGAAAACCCAAAATACAGAAAGGCCAAAATCCTGAAAAAAAAAAAATAGAAAATAGTAAATAACTCTTCAAAATTGTAATTTGGTAAGGACTCATGAATGACTCATGATTTTTGTCATCTCATGAGCTCCTTTAGTATTTAAAGTTGTAATAATTCGTTGTTTACACATCCTTTCTTTTCGTTCTTCGCATTTCCAGTAAAACTCTTACTTGGTGACGTTGAAATGAGAAACTGGCCTGAAGCTCTGCAAATATTCAAAAAATCGCGTGATAATTTACAGAAACTGAAATTTGGAAAACTCATCGCGTTATTCGAGTTATTGAAGTTCGAGTTAAGAGGTAAAAAATATAGGCAGTTTAAATTCTAGACGCTGTTGCTGTTGCCACATAATTAAGTTCGAGTTAAAAAAAAAGTCTGAGCTATCAAAGTTCGAGTTCTAGAAATTTGACTGCATCATAGTAAAAAACCGTAGGTAACGTTAAAAAAAATATCACGTCTGAGACTAAAGTCAAAAAGCAATTATATTGTCGTTGAGATTCTGCGACGAAAAAAAATTTTAATAAAATTTCCCGATTTTTGATTTAAAAACACAATAAAAAAAAACTAAAAGATATCACATCTAGAAACATTCCAGCCCATTAAAATTCAGATCAAAATGAAATCTAAAAGTACGCCAAGTTCTAAGTTTAATAATGTTAGATATCAAATATTTTTAGTAGAGTAATATGGAAGAACCTCAAAATTATCAGAGAATTTTTTTTTTAATGATTACTGACTTCAATTGAGTTGGTTTACTTGTCAAGTTTTCTTTAATTACCTAATTAGTCAATTTTGAAATAAAAACTTGCCAAGTAAACCAACTCAATTTAAGTCAGTAATCATTAAATAACAGATTTCTCTGATCACTTTTCACTTTTTTGGACTTCTCCATCAACAAAATGTATGTTTTGATTAAAATATCGAAATTGTTCTTGACACTTATCTATAGAGCAAGTAAAATTTGCTGATAGAAACAGAAGACTTGCTATAAACATGCATTTTTGGAGCAGCTATTCCATTTGATGTGCAATACTTTATAGGCTATTGATTATGTCCTAAAAACAGGTCAATAAAAGATTAAGACGTTCGCGGGTTTTTATTGTAAAAATCATTCAATGGGTTATTGAAGATGAGAAAACCGCGGAGTGCTATTAAGTGAGAGGGTGCAATTTTGAGGGGGTGGAATGAAATGGAGGGAGAAATGTATGGGCATCGCTTCATATAAAAGAAAGATTATAAAATTTCCATTAAAATGATTTATTCGAAATAGTTTTTTTTATACAAAATAAACCAAAATGCAGTGGCTGCCTATTAAAATATTTATTCCAAGTTCCATAATAAGCATAAAATTATTTCCATACTATTATTAGTATTTTATGAAAATACAATCATCCATATATAAAAAGGATTATAACTTTTTTTTTTGTAGTCGTATCAATTTAATTTTTATTTTATTATTGGATTTAGCCTTAAAAACTACCATAAAATCATGTGGACCATTTTAAATATTTGAGTGTGATAAAGTCCAACCTCCCCCTACTCTCCTCCTTTCGCCCCTTTTAAAAGTGATTACTAAAAAATCGAATGTGTGAATTTCGTGAAACTTTGGATATGCTGTTGAGGGTGCAAATCTGCGTTGACACACATCTTAAGATTTTATGTATTAATTTCTTTGATGTTTTGGCAATATTTCGAGTGACTATTTTTGTTGGACAGAGTATAGTCAAATTTTAGACTAAAACATAATTCAATACGTATCTTCTAAGCTAATGGTCTTATAAAAAAACACCTAAAGACCTAATTTGTGTAAAATTGTATAAGCCATAATTTGTGTCTTAACATTTTTTCTGTAAAGCTGATTATTTTTAAGATATTGAAAAATAAAAACTGGTGCAAATTTTCTTTTATCCCCCCACGCGCAGAAAAACATTCTAGTTTTCGACATGGCACTAGAGAGTTTTAAATAGATTCTGGCAAAGCCCTAGCATGGCTGAGTAATGGCCAAACCTAGGGCCTTGTGGATTATGGACCCTTTTGCTAGATTTGTTCATATTTTTGCTAGAAACACTAAAAAAGGGTATTTTAGTATCGGTTGTGATCCGATAGTAAAATAACTCAATTAAAAAGTACAAGTGACCTCAACTCCAGAAATAATTGTGTTTCGCCTTAGGTATAACAGTGGGCTCTTCGTCAGTCTGTTATACTCTACTAAGACACAAATTTTGGTCGATGTTTACCGACTCTTATAAAAATCACAGCAAGAGGATACTGTGAATTTTATTATTCCAGGGGAATTTGTTTACATTCGTCGGTAAACATCGACCAAAATGTGTGTCTTAGTAGGGTATAACAGACTGACGAAGAGCCCACTGTTATACCTGGGGTGAAACACAATTATTTCTGGAGTTGAGGTCACTTGTACTTTCTAATTGAATATTCATTAACTAAAAAAACAGAAGTAATTTCAATATTTTAATATTTTAATAATTTAATTTCTTCATCTTCTTATTGTAAAATAACTCAGATCAAAAATAAAAACCTGAATAATAAAAATAATAGAGCAGATTTTTATGAATTTAGTACGATATTAAAGCAATTTTAGTTTGATACTGGGCATTTTTGCAAAATACTCTTATTATCATATATCATACTATTTGATTCAGTATCGTGTACAAAAATGCGCTTAATATAAGCTACATCCCACCACAAAAACAACCGGTTATGAACCACTTGAGATGAACCATCTGGTATTAAGTAAATATAGTTTAAGACAGTAAATAATAATTTTTGATTAATTTTAATTAAAAGTTCAAAAAGCCTTTGGCGGGGGTGGATGGTTCAAAATAGAGATTTTCGAAATTAAATACCTATATGATTATCTTGGTAGGATTTGCAAGAGCATGAAATTTTTAACTTTTTTTTTTTAAAAAACCAAAACTGATCAATTATAATAAAAGTAAAAATTTGTATTTTTCGATTCATCGATTCAATTTGTGTAGTTAAAATTTTGCATATGTATCAATAACGATAGTGCTTAGTCTGATAGGATGCCGAAAACTTCCAACAAGTTCTTACGAGCGAGAACCTCACCAGAGTATGAAACACTTTCCTCGTCTAAATTTTACTTTGTGAAATCTTTTAAGGGCTTTGCGTATATTTGACAAGTTTTTCTCGTCTGGATTTTCCCTAAAGAAAACTGACTAGTGCCATGTTGAAACTAGACAAAAACTGGGCATTTTTCCAGCCGGGTCCCTCACAAAAAATTTTAAGGTCATTAAATAAAGCTTTCCACAAAAATTCAGATTTTTACAATTTTTTTAAATTTTTCAGGGAAAAAAATGAAATATCGAAAACAGTGTGCAGGTACCTTTAACGCAGGTAAAAATCATATTCGGCCTTAGTAATTCTAGGTAATGTTTTACCAAAGTAGTCTTATACATACTATCATATACATTCGATTAGTATGTGTTAAATAGAGTTGTCTTTCAGTTGCCACTTGCTCCTTTATTTTAAGGCTTTTTGCAGTTGAGTTGAATACTTAATTCTACAAACACCGATTACCACTTTTCACATAGGATTGGGCAATCTCATACATAAATTACACAAACTGCCTGTCTAGTTATCGAAGTGTTATGTTTTAAATGTTTGCTTTGTTTCCATTATTATTGTGTGTTTTTGTTTTTTGTTTGTTTTCAAATTGTTCTTCTTTACAATACAAGTATAAAGTGTAAATAAATAGATTAGAACCATCACAACATATGAAAATAAACCAAAAACCAACATATCTAACATGTTAAACAGACATTTTGGAACAACTTTTCTTCCCAATCTTTCACAATTATTTTATGTCGAATTCCTAACAACCAAAAAATTCGATTTTTTTTTCTGAAGAAAGATCGATTTTATGCTGTCAAAACGAATCTTGCGTTTTTAGCAAGATTTCACATATCAAATCAAACACACCACACACTACCAAGATTCGCCATTTCTCGTCATACATCAAGATGGAATTACGAGTAGAAGTTCTCATTACAATTTTGTGACGATGTTAAGTAAGAAAACAAATATTTAAGTGTTTTTAAATGATTAATGTTTCAGTGAATAATCAAAATAAATAAAGACCAGAAGATCCGTGCGAAAATTTCGCACATTCAATTAGGCTTTAAATTTTCAAATAGTATGTTTGAACAAAATAAATAAATTTCTTTTATTATTGATATGAACATATTAGTTTTACAAAACCTTTTAGTAAACAATATTTGTCGTAAGAATGAAATCTTTTTGAATTTTTTGTTTATCATTTTCTTTAATAGATAATATACATACATATGTAAGAATATGTTGTTTTCACTTTTTATTTAGTTTAATAAGCTTTTAACATACATACATCTCTCAAAAACACAGCTCAAAATTCTTTTGGGGGCCCCAGCATTTAGCTATCTCACTGCATTCCGACCCTGTGTGAATGCATTTGTTTGTGTAACTCGCACTATTTTGAAAAAAAGCCCCAATTTTTCCTCGATATGCCCGTTCCTCTTTCTTCTTCTAAGATTTTAAATTAAAGAATTAATAAATATGTTTCTTTCATTCATGCAATCTAGTGATACCTTATAAATGCATTCGGCTTTTTATAATGAGAAAAAAGATTACAAACAACAGAAGTAGGTAACAAATATGTTTCTCCACCACTCACTCAATGTGCAAGCGAAAAAAAGAGGATTATACATTACAAAAGTGATAAATATGTTTCCTTCATTCATGCATGGTGTAACTAAAGAATGTTTCTCCACCACTCACTCAAGGTGCAGCGAAAAAAAAGAGAATTTTAAATTACAGAAGTAATACATATCTTTCTCTTTCACTCATTCTATGGGTTAAAATTGAGGTATTCTTTATGTCAAATTTTTCATTTATTGAAATATTTGAAATTTCCGAAATTTATAGACAATAGTGTGGTATAACATAAAGCTTTTTTGCAATGTCATGAGTATGTGTAAATTCCTATTCAGTGAAATCTATTTTAGTGGAATTGACTATTTTATAAATGAGAAAAAAGGAGTTTGACAACAGAAATTCATAATATATATGATAATTGTGCGTGCATCTTCAAGAAACAAAAAATCCGATTTAAGTATACAAATTCGCGAGAAAAACACGTTGCAAATTTACTTTTCCACGTACTTAGTGAAATATTCATAATAGATCCTCGCCGCTGTGCCTGGATGGATTTTTCATTGTAATTTTTTATTTGAATACACGCCCGATTGTTTTTTTTACAATCATCAGACGAATTTTATTTGCTTTTAAATTTATATATTTATTCTCATCTACGGATTTAAAAAAAAAAACGTTATAAATGAAATACACTTACACTATAATATTTGTTTAGCGCAAAACACTTTTTTGACTTTTTGCGGCAACAAAATTTCTGTCAAATGGCAGTCACACACTCACAGAAAAAAATGATGAAATCGATTTCAAATGGTTGTAAGGAATTCGACATTATTTTATTACTTTTGGTGGTATTTTTGTCTGTGTCTTTTTATTATACTAGATGTATTATTATTTATTTGTTTGTTAAGTAAAATGCAATTTTTATTTTATAGCTTTCACTTATACATATCTTTATTTTTGTTTTGTTTGTACCTCCAGCGCAGCGTTTTAAACAACCTGATAATCAATCAATAACAAAATAATCAAATCATTTTTTTCAGAATCCATTTAATTTCACCCACAGACAATGATTTTCTATCACGCAACAAAGCTCTTAGAAATAACTAAAAAAAAGCAAGCATACAAATAAAATAAAAGCCTAACATCTTTGAAGAATCCATTGGATTGTTGATAGCTATGGAAAATGCAAAGTTTTAGCTATGAAAGTACCAACTCCGTGTGCTTATTGGTTGTGCTAAAATTTTATTCAAACGAAACGGCAGTAAGCGCTTTCTTTTCAGCACATGTTTCTGAAAATGTCTATGGATGAACCAAACCATTTTAATAATCAATTTAAAACCAAATTGAAACAATCTTGTTAACAACAACTGGTATTGTTTCTATTTTGTTGAGTGGTCGTTAATAAGAAAGTTTATGTTAGGCCCATATAACCTAAATGATAAAAATGTAATTCTCTAATTTTTCCGACTTTAATTTCTGCCCTCTTAATAGTCGCTGTTAGCGGTTAAAGTTAAATATTATGGGGCATATTCATAGTCATTTTAGACCTGGGTATAACTTAAACATAGCTTTGGTTGAATTTTCAGACGTTGATTCTATTTTTTTTAGGTTATCATTTCAAAATATTTGAAGCTATTTGTGTAGTATACCAAGTAAATTATCTTATAAAAATATAAAACCATCAATTTATAATTAAAATCGGTCTGTATTCATTGAGCCAAAATTGTCTTAAACTATAGTTTAGTTAAACCTGGGTCTATCTGCGACTATGAATATGCCCCTATATATTTTTTTCCCATTGCCGATAATAAAAACCAAAAATATGTATGTCAATCCGATATACATATAAATCATCACTCTGGCTGGTATTCATAATATCACATTTTTTTACTTGAGAAGATAATAAAAATAAACTCGTAAATTTCAATTTTAAAACATAAATGCAAAATAATATAAATCTTCCCCTTTTTTAATAAAATTACTCTCGTAAACACAAACATAAACACTTTATATTCTTATTTTTAAATCAAATATAAAAAAGGCAAAATTATTATTATTAGAAAACAGTCAGAAAGCTCCGCGAACGTAAATACGACATTTCATTGCGAGATATGTTTATAGGGCAACAAAAAAAAAAAAAATCGGTACTTAAAACCGAGAACTCTTCGTTACATGTTTTATTTATGTTAACAATTTTTTTTTTTTAATTTAATTGTAAGAGGTTTTGTGGTTGTAAAGGGTGTTTTGTTGTTTGACTATACCAGATATTATTACCTCTATCTTCTATATACAATCTTCATGACATAAAATTAACAATCAAAGTCATTAACGCACAATATATACTCGTACATTTAATATAATTTGTTCAATTTTATTTTGATGTGTAACATCTTTGGTCATGGTGAGGGGTAGGTAATTTCGATAAAAATCGCAACAAGTGACTTCATCCGTTTAAGCATAAAATCAGCTTTAAATTTTAAATATTATTATAATCTTCGTGTAAATGATTATTGATTATTTGATGGTGGCTATTATTTGTTTTGAATTTTTCTTGAAGAATTTGAACTTCTAAATTACCGTTATATGGAGTAAGGTACTTTTTTAAGGAATTTTGTTGCTTCCAGGTATGTATATGGACTCATTACTCTTGGGTGCGTGCTTATCAATTAATTTCTGTTTTTTCCCCATATCAATTAAAAAAGCAATTATGTTGATGCCCTATTTGTTGATATACATATTTACATCACATAACCTTTTTTATTAATTGATCGGGAAATTGGAAAAAAAAATGGATAAAAATTAACGCGAATATTTTAAAAGATTTATTTGAATTTACAAAGAGGATTGCAAACAATTTTTTTCCTTTTTGTTACTACGATAAAATGGATATTTATTTTATATTAAAACATCATTTAATAAACAGTTTAACATTTAACTGGAAGAAGGAGAAGGCCAAAGCAGTACAAAACTCGTAGAGATCCCATGACACTGAGGGATGATTAGTTGTCGGAGAAATATCTATGAACATAAACAAAAATATTTATTTTTATCCGTTGTAATCTGAAAATAATAAAGGGTCCGCCAAATAACTTTTTTTTTTGCAAATGCATCATCAACATCGAGTGTAGCTTCGGCTGTGTGGCATGTAGCGCCGTCCTGTTGAAACCAAATGTTGCCAATATCCTCGTCTTCAATTTTTGTGAACAAACATTCGTTCAACATGGCCCGATAACGATCGCCATTGACTGTTACGGCCACTCCTTGCTCAGTTGAAGAAAAATGGCCCAATTATGCCTCTGGACCGAAATCCGCACCAAACAGTGACTCGTTTTGGGTGTATCGGCTTTTCAATGTATGCGTGCGGATTTTCTGTGCCCCAAATGCGACAATTTTGCTTGTTTACATACCCGCCAAGATCACAATGAGCTTCATCTGAAAAGATGATTTTTTTGGCAAAATCGGCGAAGTAATGTCGCAATATTTCCCAGCGTTGTTCAAGCGTATACACAACCATATTCGTTCAGCGGAAGGATAAGACTAATTATCTGTCAAATCAGACATGAGCTAAGTGTTACCATTCACGAAATAAGCACTAGTTAGATGGCGGACCCTTTATATGTATGTACATATGTTTACAAATTTACATACCTTTTCAGAACTATCCCAGTTTTTCAGAACGTTTTCTTTTATTTTTTTTATCTATTAGTTAATTTTGTTTACCAAAATATGCCTACAATTAATAACTCTAAAACGAATAATAATGGAAATCAGCTGACATTTGTTTACGTTTGTAATAACCGAGTTTTAGATTGGTGATTTTATTGATAGAATATTTGACATAAGGCAGGCGTAACTAACACTACGTTTTCACCTAAGGATAATCCGGATTAAAAAGAGTAGATTAAAAATTTATCTTGAAGTATTTTCACCAGAGAAAAAAAAGATTAGTTTGACATTTTCATTTTGAATTTCCATTCAAAAGTCGATATGACAAGAGTAAAACAAAATAATTGCAAACAAGGATAATAATTTCGGTGCAGTGAAGAATTTTAATAAATATAAATGAGTATGAGTAATAAAAATAAAATAAAAATAAAATAAATTGGGTGGCACAACAGCTCATGAACCATTCCTGTGTGCGTGTGTCGACAGGAATGGAAGTGACCTTCAATTTTATACCGAATCGGAATGGCTAGACGAGAAGCACTTATTCGTCACAAGTAATACTCTTGGAGGATTTGTCAATTCTTCGCAAGAGGCAGTAGCCCTGACAAAAAACTTTTTAGTTTTTAGGTGGACGAGGCTGGGAAGTGAACCCAGACCTCCAGCGTGACAGACCATCGCACTAACCATTACGCTACGGGCAACTTCAATATGAGTAATAACTTGAATAAATTGTTATCCCAATATTTTATCCTTCAAAAAAATAATAATAAAAAAAACTTTTGTTGCAAAACAAAATGTATAAAAAACAATATATAAGAACAGTGTGGATTAGGGTAAGTTCAACTACCCAGATTCATTACTTTTATTAAACTTAAAATATTCCAGAGACACGAACGAGTACTTTTTGTTTTGAAAAATTACGACGATTTTTTTAAGGAAAATTTAAGAATTTCCCGAAAACCGGCATCATCAAAATAAAGTTTGACAGGTTTTTTTTTTGTTTATTGTCAATGGAGAAAATGACATTTGGATAGGTGCATTCCACGAAATATGGTTTGTTTGTTTTGAAAATCTCCTACTTCCAAGAAGATTTCGATGAGATTAGTACTAATCTTTGTTTGAGGAGATTATAATTTGTATGGGAAATCTTCAAGATTTCAGAATATTTCAAAGAAAATTTGTGGTAAATCCACTTAAACCCGGATTGAGGGCCAGTTTGTTCACAGTGGGTTAAATCTGCAATTTGATTATCACGGATTCTACCTAATCCATGTTACAGATCCTTGATAATCAAAGACGGTTTGTTAACTTTTTTTTCAGCTTGATTAACAAATCATGGCTTTTCCACAAATCGTTCCATTTTCCAGTCTTTTTGTCAGTTTGGTTGCCAAAACTCAATCAAGAATTAAGATTTTCATTTAGTTTTGTTGACGTTTGTGCCATTCTTATTTGAAACCAGCGTTTACAATAATAAGAAGGTAAATAAATTCTTATTTGCAACCATTAAACTTTTTTTTATAAAAAACAGCAGCCAGAGAAATTGTATTGTTTTATTTGTTTAATTGTTCCACTTTACGTCAAAAGTGGCCACATACAGCAACAAAAAGAAACAAGGTTTGCTCGTTTCTTGTGTAACGTCAAAATATTAATATCAACTAATTTGATAGCTCTTTTTATATTTTTACTGCGTTCTTATCACTTAAAAACAAGTCTCCACTTAACAATTAAAATAATAATGAAAGATAATTGAGACGTCACAGAAAACCCAAGATGGCGACAAAGGTATATGTAATGAGCTAACGTATTTCTGTTTATCATGCGAGTGCATAAATCAAGCATGAACAAACTGAATTTCTGTAAATCCTTGATTAAATGGTGCTAATCAAGCAAATTCGGCTGATAAGTGATATCTTCAATTAACTGCTCAAATCATGGATTCCTCGATTAAAATTTTAGTGAACAAACGCATTCCATAATTATCAACTGGAATAATCCTTGATTAAAGTGTGAACCAACTGGCCCTAAGTGGTAGGTGAAAACGTATTATAAAACGGTGCAGGGTCATAAGTCCACAGGCCAAAAGTCCATCATGGACTTTTGTCCCACTTCTGTGGGTCAAAATTCCATAAATCAATTGTGAACTTTTGACCCACTCAAAAATCTTGTGGACTTCTGGCCCATTGATTGTGGATTTCTGACCCACTTTAGTGGACCACCTCATAGATAGTTTTCTTTAACAAGACTGCTTTGGGTGGCCAGCTTCGCGTGTTAAAGGATTTTAACTCCCTTTTCGGGTCCTCTGTCCCGCTCACGAGACTCCGTTGCGTCGCTGCGCTTAGGGTATGCTCAGTCGCAGGCGCCTATGTTGTCAGTTGGTGTGCTGTAAGTTTACGAGTAGTGAAGAGTATACAAATTAATTCTTAACAAAATAAATAAATAATACTTAATTGTTCTGCTTTTTTCAATATTATAATACGAAATTATTGTGAACTTATAACCCACTTTCTTTCTAAAATTAGGGAATATTGACCCTTTTTTTTGTGGACTTTTGACCCACTTGAGTGGGTCAAATCTCCACAATATAATTGTGGACTTCTCACCCACCCAAGTGGGACAAAAGTCCATTATGGACTTTTGGCCTGTGGACTTATGACCCTGCGCAATGGTGTTAAAAGACCTCATCAATTTGATTTCCCATTACTTTTTTGCATTAAACCTTGAAAAAAAGCCGATTTGGTCACTTTATTAGGCTTACAACTTCTTACTCAATTAAAACTAAAATGTCAGACTACATTTGGGTGGACAAATATTTGCAAAGTTATGCAGAAAATGATACTAAAAAGGTGATTTAGTGAAAAATCAATTCGATTCATGGCATTATAAAATTTAAAAGTTGGTAAAAAACTTGCTTATGTGTGCGGTCATCGATCAACTAGTAATTAAACTACATATTTAATTTCGGTAAGACTTGCATCTGCGCGCTTAGTCTAAAACAACTTTATGTAAGAAGACAATGAAAGAAGAGATTTCAAGTTTGGTGCCGTGACATTTGGCCATGTGTCATATGGCCATATTTTGAAATGAAAGCGTCTAATGGTCATATTCCAACATTTGGCCATTCGTCGCTTTTACAAAGTTTCATTATGCCATTATGGCCATATGTCACTTTCAAATTATTCTTTTGCCAGAAGTACGCGCGAATTTAAACAAAAAACTTATAAACGTTTTCAAAAGGTTGTTTTGAAAAATTTTACTTTTATTTTTAAACATAGTTCCCAGAACATTTTAAAAAATTACTTTACAATAAATTTCAAAAACAAAATTAAAATTTTTGAAAACCAGTTTTTAAAAACGTATACAAGTATTCTTCTTTAAAAATTCGCCCGTATACAGGTATGATATGATGTGATATGGAGCAATGTAAGTTTCAGCGTTATTTCTTAAGAATTTGTTTACTGTTTTAAGTCTATTTCTTAGATAATTTCCCCTCCCGCCTTAAATTGGGGGAATAGAATCCACCCTCTTATACGATTTTGTTCTTGTATCGACGCAACCAACACGCTCAATCTTTTTAGCTTTTGGTAGCTCTAAATCCCGTTTCTGGTAGTTGTTTTTAAACACTTCGCCCTTTCTTCGATCAGTTTAACACAAAGAACTTCTACGAATGCCAATCAATCATAGTGTAGGTTCGAATATTTGCTGCTTATTTTAATTTTGAATGATTTATTACTATTCATAATTATTAGGATTATCTATGTAAGTACAGAAAACATGTTCAACTTTTATCCGATATCAAAATTTTAAACGGATATAATCTGTTACCGTTACCCGCACAGAATAAGCGCACTTGGTTGTGTTGCCTCAACGACTTCATATGCAATTTCAGTTGGAAGTCAAACAGAAACCTATATTTTAGAGCGCCGCGCGCGCCGCCGTATTTATAATTTTATTTTTTCAATTACTCAATTGTGATAAAAAATTGGTTAGCAAGCAAATCAAACTAATTTCAGCATGAGCCTTTTGACACCAAAAGTCAGAGAGCTAAGTAAGATAGAAACGAACATTGAAGGCGGAAGGTTGTGAAAATAAAGAATAAGTAGTAGTTTTTATTTATTTTCCACTCTAAAAATGATTGCTTATTAATTCGATCGGAATTGTATTCGGATGGGCTTTTCTATAGAAGTTAAGTGGGGTACGATACAAAAGTGGCGATAAAATAGCCAACCGATAGATAGGCTACGTCTAAGAAAAAACTAATTATTAAATCGAAACGAATATTTTCTGTATAATTTTGTTCAATAATGATTTGTGGGCAGTTCTGTTTCTTAAAGCAGTCCCTGGTATACCTACTACATTGATTTCACACATTTAGGTGCATACATTAATATACACATAACCTATATGGCAAGTAATGGAAAAATGCAACTTGAGCTTTTGATCAAACTTGACATTACTATGATATGGGGAAATCGAAAAAAGTGTGTCTCGTCATTCTATCTGTCAGTCCGTTCTCGCAACTACATGAATGAATTTTCTTCAAACTTGGTACATACTGTTGTTTTTGACTAATATGCCAACATGTCTTCCTGGTTTTTTTAGAACCAAAAATAACGGAACCTGCTATACAATTTTTTTTTCGTCAAAAGGAAGATATTTTTTGTTTTCAAAAACGGATCCACAGATTTTAATAAAATAAAATTCAAATACACAATTTTAATAGGAAACTGTTCCTGGTGGTAATTTTTTTTTTCTTCAAAAAATGTTTATTTTCTATACCTCTGGCAGAACAGCATTTTGTTTGGTTTGTTATTGTTTCGAAAAAGGTTTAAACATTATTGTCAACCAAAGTTCTTAAAACAATTTTTTTTAATTTTTGAAATAAGTTTAAATTCTTTTTTGAAAACTCAATGTTTTTTGTAAAGTTTTTTAAATATTGGTCCAAAGTAATTTTTTATTATTTCTTAGAATGCATGAAAAAATCCTGTAACATCTATACAAATGTTGAAAAACTGATCAGAAAATTCTTATTTTTCTCGAAAGCTGCTCAAGAATTTTCATAGTAAGTTGTGTGTGATATTATATTAGTGCAATATACTTTCAAATACAAAAATATATTATTTTGCATTCTTATAAAAGTCAGTACTACCCATATAGAACCACTTTTCATATTCTTGCCATTCTCATGTCCCCCACCCTCCATCTTCCAGTGGGTCTACCACTGATATTTGTGCACCCGCTTAGGTTCAAAAGCTCTTGAAAAAACACCCTTTATATTACATATATACATTTGTATATGTAAATTATGTTTTGTGAAAAAACCCAAACTTAACACACATAAAATACTTTTTTGCGATAAACATCGTCTAAACAACACTTGGTTTTCCTTTTTCTCTATACATATACATATGTAACATACCCCCCGAAGCAAGACGATTTTTTATATTTCTATTCAGCACAAGTACCGTACTTAATTTAAAAATTCAACTTTGTTCTTAGAGAGTTTGTCAGCCTCAGATGTAATAAATTAGAATTTTCTTCTGTATAGCGAAAAGCTGTGTTTATTTGCAGCAATTTGTCACCTTGTTTTTGTGTTTCTTATACAAAATTGACTCCCTAATGTAGAAAGGAAGACCCAAGGATGAGATGCCGAGAAGGAGGAGTGTCTCTTTATTAATCTGAAAACTTCTATACACATAGTAGGTATATCACTTTCCTTCTACACGCGCACCCTTTTAGTGACATTTTTTTTTTGCAAAATATCTAAAGAGATTTTACACGGGTGATGTTGGTTGCGCTTTGTTGCAAGGACAAGCTCCTTCATTTTGCAAAATAGGGACAAATTTCCTTGAACTTGCATAATTTCTTGTGCGCACTAAACAACAAGGTCATGTTGAAAACAAACAAAAAAAGTTTTTATGGGGTAAGACAAAGTTAAGGTATGTCTCGAAAATCTATGAGTCTTCGCCACCGCATAGTCAGGCAATTTGGCTGATGAAAAAGGATTGAGACAGATGGTGTACACATACCTTACCTATGTACCTACCTTAAACGAAAAACAAGCTATCAAGTATTGTCTCCTCCCTCCGGCAAAGATTACCAAGCATAGATAAGATGTCTGGAGTGTATCGTAGATATTGAATGTTAAAAAGGTCAAAAATTCAATCGATAACAATCCCTCGAGAGACATTCGACATTCATAGAGTAATGACGTGAAAATATAGGGATAAATGTAATGGGGACACCTTAATCAGTATTGAGTACGACATTCTTATAATGAAAGCATTGTCCGGAGTTAGAATGATTAATCGTTGGATTCGACACCGTTTCTTACTAAGCCAGAGGTACGTGTTAAGTTAGCTTACAAACTGAAATAAGTGTACAAAGCCATATACAATATAAAAATATGTGACGCCCGGTGGAATTGGTAAATCACTGATTTTGGCTAAGATTCCTTCGTACTAGGTCTGAGATTGCTTTGGTACTCGCTTCTTATGGGATTGCGGCTCTGTTGTTAGCATGCGGTCGAACAATTTTGCATTGAGATTTCCATTGTGTCAGCAAGTGAATGAAAAAAATACATGCAAAATTTCATAGAACCTTGCGATGTCCAAGGTAGTGCATCAATGTAAGATTATCTCTGGGATGGGACGAGTACACAATGACTAACAAGCGCGCAACGGAAGCCCTGAATCGTATGTTGAATGATATACAAATGATGAATAAGGTTTCGGTGGCGCAATGATTTTGCTGTCACACGATTTCCGTCAAAGGCTGCCTGTCATTCCAATATCAACTCCTGCAGATGAATTGAGCACTTGCCTGAAGGCGTCTGCTTTATGGCAATATGTGAAAAAAATGGCATTGAAAACATGCATAAGAGTTGCTTTACGAAATGACCAGTCCACTGCAGAGTTCAAATGGTGAGACTCACTGGGCTGATTGAATTCCCACTGATTTTTTTGCCAATTTATAACGACGCGACGCCCGCGTCGCCGGAAGATCTCATCACGAATGTTTTCCCGAATATCGCTGAGGATTATGCTGAAAATGATTGGCTGAGTGCAAGAGTGATTTCGGTTGCGGAAAATAGGGTGTCGAATGTGAATCATTTAAATTTCTTCATTCAAAATCAAATCACCGATGAGTTACATTCATGCAATTTCGTTGACTCTTTTACCGATGAACACTAAGCCACCAACTATCCAATGGAATTTTGAAATCCTTTGGATGTTCCGAGCTTGCTGCCAAGCTAATTTATGTAACGGAACGCGATTTACTCTGAAGAATCTTAAATAAAGTATTTTTAAAGCGACGACTATGAGGGGGAAATTCAAAGGCCAATAATATACCTATGCTTTTATTCCACGGGTTGCACTTAATCCGAGCGATTTGCCTTTAGTATTTAAGCGCCTTCAGTTTCCCGTGAGTCTCGCTTTCGCTGTGAGAATTAATAAGATGAAAGGACAATTTTTGGATATTTGTGGCATCAACCTTGAATTCCCATGATTCGCACATGGTCAATTGTATGTGGCGTGCTTACGTGGTAGCAAACATTACGCTTTGTACGTGTACCCGCCCGAGATTAAAATGCGAAGTGTTGTGTCCCATAAAGGGCTTGCGGTTGATTGATACATATAGGAATTGTTATACTTCAGTTCTTTCCATAGTATTTAATAGAATTTTTTAATAAAGAATTTTAATTGACCGAATGACATGAAGGATGTGTATGCACGGAATTATTAGTTCATTATAGATTAACAAATTCGGGCGGAACGAAGTTAGCTGGTTCAGCTAGTTTTGTACAGATTGGTTTTAATGGACTCCCTACCGCGAAACAAGTTTGAATATTTCAGACATAACTACTGACTTGGTTGTCCGTTATTTCCCAAACTCTTTTTTTTTATAGCACACCCCATTTATCGAAAGTTTATGCCGAAAGAAAAAAATTATTGACCAAATGAATTTGTTTCCGAGGCCGTTAACCCGTGTTATACTTTTCCCATACAAATTTGTATGGAAGTAGCCCGTAGCGTAATGGTTAGTGCGTTCAACTGTCACGCTGGAGGTCTGGGTTCGCTTCCCAGCCTCGTCCACCTAAAAACTAAAAAGTTTTTTTCAGGGCTACTGCCTCTTGCGAGGAATTGACAAATCCTCCAAGAGTATCACTTGTGACGAATAATTGCTTCTCGTCTAGCCGTTCGGATTCGGCATAAAATATTAGGTCCCTTCCATTCCTGTCGAAAGGCGCGCACAGGAATGGTTGCGAGTTGTTAGTCACTAGGTCCTGGTTCTTCATGAGCCGTTGTGCCACCCGATTAATTTTTATATTTACAAATTTGTATGGCAATTTTACACTCTTCGCATTTTAGTTTTTGTTGCTCTGGAACTATAACAGTTATTCTAAATTTTGTTTTGGGAATTCTGATTTATTTATTGGTCCTTTAAAAAACTGCATTTAAAAACGTATTAAAAAAATTTAAATTATAATTTATTTCGATTTTTTAAGTAAATAAATACTTTAATATTTCTCTCTTATTTTTTCTCTCTCGATCTTCAGCAGTTTTTGGTGTTCTTTTTATTGATTATCATTTAGAAAGAAGTTTTTTTTTAAAACTGCATTAATTTAATTTATTTCGATTTTTCAAAATATTAAAAATTTTAATTTTTAACGTTTTTAATTTTTATTTCTTATTAAATAAAGTTTTTTATTTGAATGATTTGTTTTCAACAATATTTTGTTTAAAACCCACTTATCCTTATCTTTAAACTGTCTACCAGCATCATAAACTTTTCGAGATAGCCAGGCCCAAACGTTTTCGATGATGTTTAATTCCGGTGAACAAGGTGGCCATGGTAAAAGTTCAACGTTTTCCGACTGAATCCATAGCTTCTAGCTTCCCTGGAAGTATGGATAGGGGCGTTGTTTTGTTGGAATATCCAAGGTAGAGGTTTAAAAGTATTCTTTAGCCTTGGAAAGACCCGTTCCAGCAGGCTTTTGTAACTATTTCCGTTCATTGTTGTCGTTATAGACTCCAATTCAATTGTTCCATAATAGCTCCCCACAACCAGATGTATGGCTGTGATGTCTTGACAAAATAAGTTCATATTTTCTGTAATCGTGAAAATTAAAGTTGTAAACATCGAGTCCGTCAAGATTAAATTTTTTTTTATCTGAAAAGACAACCTTTTTCCATGCGTTGCTTCAGGCATGATGCTCCCTGGCGAAATGCATCCTGAGTTCCTTGTATAATTGCCGTAGAACCGGTTTCTTTTTGATTTTCATACTCTTGATGTTACCACTAGTATTATTTATCCATAAAACCTCTGATAGTGTGGAATTCGAAGCTAGTCGCAGTATCAGTCACCTTTCTGGAATTGTTATTGCTTGAGCTGTACGTCCTTTTAATTTTTTCTATAGTTGTCGGTGTCTGCTAGATAATTTTTGACAGTGGTCTTAGTCTCCTAGCTATTTCTCGGCCTGAGAATCCCAGTTCCTTTAAAGCATCTATTGATCCTCTTTCTGCTACTGTCAACGTTTTTCCATAGCCAATTTTAACTTGAAATTTAAAATAAAGTACTTTTCTATTCTTTCTTAAATATTTTAAACTTTTGTTTGAAAAAAATCGGCGATGTGAACTTTTTCCAAGCAATTCTTGGACTGGCCTCAATCAAGTGATGCAACTTTTTATTTCCATTTTTTGCAGTAGATTCACATAATTTGGGAAATTTCTATGGATTTTCCAAGTTAACTCTTTAACTTTATCCTCTTTTATTGCAAAATATATATACCAGCTCACACGTATCGAAAATGTACAGGTATTTAGCGAGAAAAAACTTATAGTGGCCTCAAATAAGTGACAGGGGGTGTATATCAAAGCCAAACTACAACCTAAACGGATGAATGCGTTGTTCTAAAATCTCGCGTAATTGACTGCATTATAACGGCAATTGTGTTCTTGCCAAACTATTCGAAATTTATTTCAACTATATTCCTTTTTAATGGCAAACCTAAATTTCTAGCAATATCAATTTTTCGAACAAATGAAAACATTCTTAAACTGAGTTCTAGGTTCCTACTACTAGACCCTCAAACTTGAGGGTCCAAATAAATCGAAGTTTTATCTCAAACTGAGATCTAAATCAGAGTTCTAAAGCATTAGAACTTAATGAAGAAATGAGTTAGAACTCAATGAAGTTTTAATTTTTCGTGAAACCGAGTTTATGGAGCTAGAACTTCGTCAAAAAATTGTCAGTTAATATCCCCTTAAATCATCAGTTATGATATAGGTATTTCTTAATATAGGTTACATTTTTTTTTACAATTAAAAACGTTCTGCGAAAATAATTTGTTTTTCTTATCAAATTAAAAATATCCATTTACATTTTATGTAAATTTCAAATTAAGCAACTAGATTTCTTACTAATTATTCTTCCCCCATAGCTAATTCCTTTTAAAGCTAAAAATTAAACCCTAAAATGGGAATCGACATCAGAGCTTTTTGCTATTTTTATTTTATTTTTGCTACTCCTTGTCTTCTTATAAATTTTATTACCTCAGCTCATACATACAGACACATAAGAAAAGACTAATATCCCAGGAAGCTAAGGAAAAAACAAATTTAAATTAATAAGCGGTTCCGGTTTCGTGGTAAATGTTAAACATAAAAGAACAAAAAAAGAAAACACTAATCTAATGATGCAAGAAATAACAACCAAATTAGTTTCTCTTAAATTCTGAATAGCTAGCGAACGCAGACAAAAAATTCTTTTCTTCCGCTTTATTTAATCAAAGTAAGAATTAATTTCCATTCACGCAATAATTTATTTTTTCAATTTGCCAAATTCCTAAGTTCGCTCCGGGAAATTCCACACAAAGTAGCGGAAAATATATTATAGATATTCTTTCTTGTAGGAAATGATTTTAGCCACTGGGACTTGGGGTTTCTATTTCATCATTAGGGGAATAGCTATAAGGTAATTAAAAAAATGAATTTATGGAAAAACACAATTTAAATTTGAGATATTAAAAGTGAAGCTGATAATTTTGTTTTTCTTTCTGAATGCTTAAAAAAAAGTTTACAATATAAAGACGATACTTCTTCGGTGCTTGTACGCTGAATTAAAAAAAAAAAAGATTATAAAATAAACCTACAAAATTTCCTCTAATTTAATTTATCTCTCAATTCTGTTTTAGTCGTGAAATTAGGCGGCAAAAACTGTTTCTGACCGCCATTCTACCAAAATGGTGGCGTGAGCGGCAAAGGCACGAGGTGACAAAGTGAAAATTTGAAAAGGGCACCAATTTTTAAAACTGACTTTAAAAGCTTTCCAGGTAGTCCCATGGGATTAGTTCATAGACCTAACTGAGGGCATTACTTACCCTCAGTAAAAAGGACTTTGAGTAAAATGTTTAATAATCCTATTGATGTATTCGTGTAAGGTTTAACGTTATAATAATCAAGCCTGTGATTCATCCAGCAGACAGAATTAACTACCAACTTTTTTGTCTTCCCTTTTATTATCGTTTATTAAGTCCTGTTCGTTTTTATTATTATTTTTTTTTATCTTTCAGCCTACCCAAATAATATATTCCTAAATAAAATCTTGTGTGCCACCATTAAAAATGCCAATATTAAAAATGTGAATTCATGGCAATAATTCCAACAACGAAAAAAAAAGCCATAAAATAGCACAGTAGTAATCATGCAAATATTAGAATTTCCTAAGAAATTATTCGCTCTCCTTTCAAAATAGTGACATTCAAAATTTATAATGACCACGATTTTGGACATGGCGATGTCGTTGTCTATGTGACAAAAACAATGAAATGAAAAGCAGATACCTATTAGCTAAGGAGGAATACAAAAAAGAATGATGAGATCGCATGACTGCAAGCATGTCATTAAATCGTAAAAACTGACACGAGTCGAACATAAAAAGGGTAAATTGTCATCTCTGTAGGGCCAGTGATGTTTTATTGTTCTTTCGTTTATATTTTGTTTTAATTGCTTCAGTCGTTTGCATTAAATCAAGGTGAAATCAGAACAAAAAAAAAAAAAAAGAGAGAAAACTCTAATGGATAGGCCTCAATTAAATACACACAAAAATAATGAAATTATTTTTGTTAAATTTAAAATCTAAACAATAGGATAAAACCATCTCAAAAGGAGACCTTTTATAACCGGCTGAGTGCTGCTTATGATAGCGTTCCACGAGGTGATATAATTATGGTGATGGGAGACTTAAATGCCAAGGTTGGCAATGACAACACTGGGCTAAGGCATGTCATGGGAAAACATGGTGGTAACTGAAACAACAATGGCGAACGATTTGTCGATTGCTGCAACGCCAAAGGCCTTGTTATTGGATGGACCATGTTCGAGCATAAGACGTGCAACAAAGTCAGTTGGGTGTCGACTGACGACTGATAGACAAGCAACTTCCAACCAAATTGACCACTTCGCGATCAGCCGGCGTTTTAGAAGCAGTCTCCAGGACGTCCGGAACAGAAGAGGTGCTGACATGGGAATGACCCGGGACCACCATCTGATGGTTGCTACAGAAGCAGAAGAAGCCGCTAGTAGGTGTGACAGTAGGACCGTCTACAGAATTACCAAAGAGCTCACTGGTGTCCAGAGCTCTAAACAACACCTGGTTAAAGACACAAACGGATCCCTGCTAATTTCGGATGAGGATCAGCTCATAAGGTGGAGCGAACACTTTTCTGCTGGTTTAAACCGCGTTTTTGCCAGTGAAGTGAACCCTATTCCCACTGAGCCACCCGAAGTAACAATTACCCGAATACGCACCGTACCCCCCAGTAAAGAAGAAATTATCACCGCCATCAAAGCACTGAAGAACAACCAAGCAGCCCCAACAACATCGAGCGAGCTATTGCACCCACTTATTGAGAGAGCTTTCCTGAAGAGTGAAAAAAAGGAATGATTGTCAAGCTCTTAAAGAGAGGAGATCTCACACAGTGCGAAAACTGAAGAGGAATATCCGTTCTGCCTGCAGTAGCCAAGATAATAGCAAGGATAGTATTGGACCGAATTAAAGGCCACCTCGAAGACACACTCGACGCCGAACAAGCAGGTTTCCACACTGTGTGGTTCACATCAACACCTTGCGGATCATCATCGAACAGTGCGTTGAATATCGATCACCACTTCACCTGCTGTTCGTCGATTTTGAAAAGGCGTTCGACAGTGTCAATAGAGAATTTATTTGGCTTGCTTTGCGCAGGAGGGGCATCCCAGATAAATTGATTGCTATTATCAAGGCAACATATGATGGATCCAAGTGTCACGTTTAGCACAAAGGTAGGCTGTCAGAGGAGTTTGAAATCCAAAGTGGAGTTAGGCAAGGCTGTATACTGTCAGCAATACTGTTCCTGTTGGTGATAAGTGACGTACTGCACGCAGCTTTGTCAAATGGAAATGGAGGAATTGAGTGGACTCTGCAATCTCACCTCAAACATCTGGACTACGCGGACGACGTATGGTTACTCTCTCATAGGATCATGGATCTCCATCAAATGACAACAAGGGTGGAGAGAGAAGCAGAAATCGTAGGGCTTAAGATCAACTCGGCAGAAACTAAAAGGATCAGCCTTGGAACTTCCTCATCAATCCAAGTAAATATTTCTGGACAACCAGTAGAGGTGGTAGAGGATTTCCAATATCTTGGGAGTATTGTCTCTACGGGTGGCGGAACTGAACTGGACGTAAGCAGCCGAATCAGAAAAGCAAAGGCTGCGTTCGGAATGCTGTCCAAAATATGGAGAAACAACTCTTTTAGCTTAAAGACCAAGCTACGACTGTTCCGCTCCAATGTTGAATCCGTTCTGCTTTACGGATGCGGCACTTGGAAAGTCACTGACACTGTCACTAGAAAGCTGCAAACCTTCGTAAATAGATGTCTACGAAACATCTTGAGGATTTTCTGGCCCAACCGTATCTCCAATGCCGAACTTCATGCGAGAACGGCTCAGGAGCCCATAGACTCCATTATACGAAGAAGAAAGTGGCAGTGGATTGGCCATACGCTTCGAAAAGGCGATCGGTGCACTGCATCTCAAGCAATGCAGTGGAACCCGCTCACACAGGAGGGAAGACAAGTGGGCCGGCCTAGAAGTACATGGCGAAGAACGGTCGAACAGGAATCGGCACGACTGGGGAAAAGTTGGAGAGAGCTGAAATATATTTCAAGAAATCGTACACGATGGCGCGTAGGTGTAGTGGAAGCCATATGTCCCGTAAGGGAAAAATCACGGACGTAATAAGTCCGCGGACCTAAGTAAGTAATTATCTCAAAAGGGTTGAAAACCAATGTTAAGTTATATGAAGAAAAAAAGGATTTCTTTTCATTAAGCATTTCCGTGACAAGTCAAATATAAAATGCATGAGTTCGTGAAAAAGTCATGGATTTTATTCCGTTTATTATGGGACCATTTGTGGACTTAAGAACAGTTTTGAGATCATTAAAAAAAAATTGAGGGACAAGTCGTTTTTTTTTGGGTTAAACATATGTATGTACCTATAGCGATGTTTTTTTTAAATTAAATTGTATGCCATCCCCAGTTAACTACAGCCAGGGACAGTGGTGAATCTAGGGGGGCGGTCACGGAGGTCATGCTCCCCCCAAAATGCCCAAGGATCTCTTTCAAAACTGTAGAAGTGGATTTTTCTATTCGAATATTCGATGTCCAATAATTATAATATTCAATCGAATTCTGTCCATTGTCCAAAATGTTCATTCAGAACAATCAAATTGTGTGTTCAACTTGAAAAAGAATGTTCCTACCTAATGTTTAAATAATCGTGTGAATTTACAAAAATGATATTAAAACTTTAATTTTACACATAATTTAAAAAAAAATAATTATTAAAGTTCATTCATACTTAAAACAATTTAAGGTTCTTATGTAAAATTGAAGCGAATTTTTGAACATTGCTCATAAAAGCCAAATTTAATTTTTAATTTAGTTCTTAATACTTACTCGATTTTTTAAAAATGAACTTTAAAAACTTTGAAAATTATTTCGTTTTAAATAATGTACAGAATCTATTAAAATTAATTTATAAAATATTTACAGACGAAATTTGAACTCCTTATTTAGATTACTTACTTTATAAGATTATTTACTTTTTTAAACTTCATGCCAAAAGTACAATTTTTGTGGTTGAAAATTTAATAAAATTAAAGACTAAATTTTTTTAAAAACGTTATATAGTTTACTAGCGGAAATACCCTGCGTTGCCCGGGTCTCTTTTGTTAAAGTATTGTTTGTTAACAATTTTCGAAAAAAAAATATCCCATGGAAAATTGTTTCCCTTGAAAATATTTCTGCTATCGTGAATATCTCTGAAATAAATTTGATGAAATGACCGCCCAACTCACCAGGAAAACTTATTCCCGATATCAATAAATTTCCAACGTCATTCATGTTCCCAATTTTCAAAGGATAGAAACATTGTGCAAGTGGTAATTATTATTGATATAAAAGCTTAATTACATATTCACATACTTTTAAATGTCTATGATTAAGATACCTACTTGTAAGAAAATATTTGAAAAATTTGTATGGTTTGCTATCTCGCCCCCAACTATCAACTGTCAAAGCCAAAGGTGTAATTTTTCGAATTTTTGACATTACGCCACCATCACTGTCAAGTGCGATTTTTTCGGTTTCCACTGGACTTAGAGTGCTGGCCACCACCTCCTAAATCGATTGGCGTTCTCAGATCTTGATATTTCGACACCTGTCAAATTGAAAAGTGAAATTTCTTAGTTTCTGTTGGTGCTAAAGTGCTGTCCGAGACAGTATGTAATAACACCCTCCTTAATCGATTGGCGCCCTTAGATTTCGACCTGCAACGCACAGAAGAGATGAGCTTTAATACGGCAGTTTTCGCTATTATTTAGCATTGCTGTTACCATTGATTTCAACATTTAACTAAATTTCCACCGACCAGATAAATCAAACATGATTGGTTAAGGTTTTACCTTCCACTACAATCCAATCAACAACCAGTGCATTTTTACTTACTGGAAAATTATATCATGCCATAAATCCAGAATAATCGTATTCAAAATTTTACAACATAAAATGGGTAACCGTGAAATTCAACAAAATAATTTATGTGTCGATTAAATCTAGAAGTGCTGTTAGCCAGCCGTGTAAATCCAACATAAATTATGAAAGTTTTTGCCGCGCGCCGCCGTGTTAATTTCAACGTGACAAAATTTGTGCCAACCGTGTAAATCCCATATAGAATGCACTCATTTGCGTCGTTCATCTAAAAAAAAAATACGAATAAGGTAAACAGCAGAGACGTCAAAAACGTCAAAATAATTTTTTTTTTTACAGAGGTAAGGCAACATATTTTATTATTGTTAAAGATATCTAAAAAATCTAAAATAATTTTTTTTCAGAAGCTGCTTATCGAATAGCTGGGGAGTACACTTTTTTGATGCAATAAAAAAAGTAAGTATTTTGATTGTTTTTTTTTTTTTTTTTTTGTTAATTAAGACACCTATACGTACAAACTGACAAGAAAATAAAAATAGATTTTTATATGTATATTAGTTAAGACGTAAACAGCCGAATCAGAAAAGCAAAGGCTGCGTTCGGAATGCTGTCCAAAATATGGAGAAACAACTCTTTTAGCTTAAAGACACAAGCTACGACTGTTCCGCTCCAATGTTGAATCCGTTCTGCTTTACGGATGCGGCACTTGGAAAGTCACTGACACTGTCAGTAGAAAGCTGCAAACCTTCGTTAATAGATGTCTACGAAACATCTTGAGAATTTTCTGGCCCAACCGTATCTCCAATGCCGAACTTCATGCGAGAACGGGTCAGGAGCCCATAGACTCCATTATACGAAGAAGAAAGTGGCAGTGGATTGGCCATACGCTTCGAAAAGTCGATCGGTGCTTTGCATCTCAAGCAATGCAGTGGAACCCGCTCACACAGGAGGGAAGACAAGTGGGCCGGCCTAGAAGTACATGGCGAAGAACGGTCGAACAGGAATCGGCACGACTGGGGAAAAGTTGGAGAGAGCTGAAATATATTTCAAGAAATCGTACACGATGGCGCGTAGGTGTAGTGGAGGCCCTATGTCCCGTAAGGGAAACATCACGGACGTAATAGGTCCGCGGACCTAAATAAGTTAGTAAGTATATGAGTTAAGATTAAGATTAATATTAAGATAAAGATAAGATATAAATAATTTGTTTTACGACTAAACAAAATCAAAAAAATGTTTATTAAATATGACATTGAAGATCCTATATTTTATTTTCAATGCACTGCATTTTAAATGCAGTATTGCATACAAAGGCCCCAACCCCGACATGCCAGACTTTCATATTTGCATATGAATAGTATGGACCTATCTTAAAACAAAAGGAATTTTTGCTATCGTTCACACCCAAAAATTGCTGTGGGCTCTTATTTTAATAGTTTTTCATATAAAATCAAACTTTTTCTAAATGTTTATTATAACATCATTTTTAAAATGTTTTCACTAACTATTTAAAAATACTGTCGAACTTTTTTTCCACACCGTCAATGTCTCGCTAAATTCGAATTGTTAAATACAGGACAAAGTCTGTGCCATCCCATGGCTGTGGTACATTTTTTTTAAACTCTTTTAATATTAAAGAGTCGGACAAAAAATATTTGTTTTTCATTTAATCTAATTTTGCCATGAGTTTTTATTTATAGAACAAAATACAACACTCTACATATGGGGTGGGTACAGACCAATTTGTTCAACAATTTTATTATCTAACATAAGCGAATAAATCAGAAAAACGAAATATCCTTTATACCTATAATATACATAGGTACTTTATACAACATTCAATTATTATTATAACACTCGTATTACTTTCGTTCCAATGAACATGAATTTATTTATCTTCCTTTCTATTTATATTCCACTTTTTGCAATCAAAAAAGTAGACTTTCTATGTAGGCATTCTAGGGGTTTTACAATGGAAATAAAAATCGTTTGATTTTATTAAATCTATTTTGTTGTCTGAGAAAATTGTTGTATTTGAAACTCACTTGGATACAACTAAAACTTGAAAATGCGTAGGTATAGTGAAATATACAAAATTAGAAAAATAATTGATTAAATTTGCTTTTAAATATCAGCAGGCGCGAACGCAGGAAAAAATTTCGGGGGGAGGGGTTTAAACTGAAAACTCAAAAATTAAGAGCGAAATTGTATGGCGAGGAAGTTAAATTCATACATTTGGGGGTGGTGGTGTTGAACCCCCAAAACCCCCCCTGCGTTCGCGCCTGAATATCAGAATGTGTTTTATTAACATCACAACATTTTAATTTAAATAACAGTATAATAAGGGTGAAAGGAGGAAGTTTTTTTATCATACCTTAGAGTTATTTGCTTCACAAGTTTTAGTTAATTAATTCTTGAAACTGACAATATTAACAAACAAATAATTATTATGTGACAACGAGTATTGTTAGGTTTTGTGTTATTTCATAGGCATCACATGGCAACGCATAAATAATGATACACAAGCAGTGATACGATGCGATGGTTCCACTGTTTATATTAAAGTTTTAATTTAAAACGAAAACCAATTTATTTTGTAGAAGACGATTTAGTGTTTAGGTAATTATATGTACCTATAATTGAATTTCGCAAGTTATGCATTATTCAATGTTGGCAAAAAAAAACTCTTTCGATTTATAAGGGTGAAATCTACAAAATGGAATACATAATTAGATCACAAGTTTAAAAATAAATAAATCGGGTGGCACAAAGGCTCATAAAGAACCAGGGCCTAGTGACTAACAACTCGCAACCATACCTGTGTGCGCCTTTCGACAGGAATGGAAGGGACCTACAATTTTATGCCGAATCCGAACGGCTAGACGAGAAGCACTTATTCGTGACAAGTGATACTCTTGGAGGATTTGTCAATTCCTCGCAAGAGGCAGTAGCCCTGAAAAAAAACTTTTTAGTTTTTAGGTGGACGAGGCTGGGAAGCGATCCCAGACCTCCAGCGTGACATTCGAACGCGATAAGCATTACGCTACGAGCTACTACAGATCCCAAGTTTAGGTATCTTTAATTAAGGGTAACTTAATTATGTCGTAAGTGTTACACAGCATAAAGTTTAACAAAAGATTTTAGATTTTTTAGTCAGAGACAAAAGTGTAATATTAACATCGACAAATAAAAAGATGTTCACTTCAGCATCTCTTTTTCATTTTGCTAATGGTACATAAGAATGCTACCATACACATATGAATTTCACCAAGAATATCATAGTGGTTGTGGAGCAATGAAAAAAGTGTATTATTTTTCCCGATGAAAGAAGTTAAATCCTAACGAGCCCGATATTGATAATTTAAACTTTTGTTTTCAAGTTCAAGTTATAAAAAAAGAAAAACGACAATATATGTACGTCAGATGTTATGGTGTGGTAAACTATCACCTAGCCTAGTAAAAAACTTTCAAAAATTCACCGGGGCATCACCAGATTTTTCCTCAACGAATTGAAGTGATTTCACTAGGTTAATCAGATAGGTTATTCTTATTTATAGTCTATATTTTTAGGTAATTGCAACTTAATATTTTATTCTTATGAATTAGGAAGTGGTAGCACAATATGATACTATTACCTCGCAAAATGACATCAGTGCAGAGATCAAGCGAAGAATTACTCTTGCTAACCGCTGTTTCTTCGGTCTAAGAAGGCATTTAAGTAGTAGGGCTCTCTCTCAAAGAACCAAGGAGACTTTGTACAAGACCCTAATTATCCCGGTCCGTCCTGCTCTATGGGTCAGAAGCATGGACACTGAAAAAATTATATGAAAATCTGCTTAGGTGCTTTGAGAGGAAGATTCTTCGTGTGATTTTCGGTCCGGTGTGTATCGAAGGAGCGTGGAGGAGAAGATTCAACGACGAGCTATGTCTGTGAAGTTAGCATTACCACCACAAAATGTCAGAAATCTAATGATTGGATTAATTGTCGTGAATTTGTCGTGAAAGACAAAAATTTGTCGCACTTTTTTTTTTAAATTAACCCTGGTTAATGCTATCTTGACAGTCAAGTTAGCATTACCCACCCTCAAAAAAAATTCTAAAAAAAAAAAATGAAGATGCAGTTTGTCCTGAATTTGTCGTAAATTTGTCGTGAAAGAAAAAATTTTGTCCTACCTTTTTTTAAAAAATAACCCTGGGTAATGCTAACTTGACAGTCAAGTTAGCATTACCCGCCCTTAAAAAAAATTCAAAAAAAAAACAAATGCAAATAATTGTCGTGAATTTGTCATAAATTTGTCGTGAATCAAAAAATCTTGTACCACTTGTATTTTCTGAGAAAAAATAATAAAACCCCTAACCCTATAAAATCGCATTTTTTTCAATAAATCTAGCACTACCATACCAAAACTTGTTTCTTAGAAGACTTAAAAAAAAAAATGTACCCAAACAATTGTCGTAAGACGTCCTTAGATAAGTTACGTACTCAAATAATTTGTCGTGCTCTTTTTTCTCAAAAAAAAAAAATCACGTTTTTATGACTCAACCCCATAAAATCGCATTTTTTCATAAAATCTAGCAAAAAAACAATACATTTTTTTTTTTTAAATCTTCTAGGAAAAAAGTTTTGGCATGGTTGTGCTAGATTTTTTGAAAAAATGCGATTTTATCGGGTTGAGTCATAAAAAGGTAATTTTATTTTGAGAAAAAAGGGCACGACAAATTATTTGAGTACGTAACTTATCTAAGGACGTCTTACGACAATTGTTTGGATACATTTTTTTTTAAGTCTTCTAAGCAAAAAGTTTTGGTATGGTAGTGCTAGATTTATTGAAAAAAATGCGACTTTATAGGGTTAGGGTTTTTTTTATTTTTTCTCAGAAAATACAAGTGGTACTAAATTTTTTGATTCACGACAAATTTACGACAAATTCACGACAATTAACTGCATCTTCATTTTTTTTTGAGGGTGGGTAATGCTAACTTGACTGTAAAGTTAGAATTACCCAGGGTTAATTAAAAAAAAGGCGCTACAAATTTTTTTCTTTCACGGCAAATTTACGACAAATTCAGGACAATTAATCCAATTATTAGATTTCTGAAATTTTGAAGTGGTAATGCTAACTTGACAGACATCGACGAGCTATACGGGCTATACAGCGACGTTGACCTGGTCAAAAAGCTGAAAATACAGCGGCTGAGATGGCTGGGGCACGTGGAGCGTATGGACAGCAACGCACCTGCCCGACGAGTCTTCGAATCCAACCCCGATGGGGTACGCAGCAGAGGAAAATCCCGCAACAGGTGGCACAAACAAGTTCAACGGTTTGATTGTTTTTCGTTTTGATTTATAATTCCCGAGAATTTTTTTTTTTTTCCAAAATGATCTAATCTTTCGACAGCATAAATATCTACAAAATGACATATAAATGACTTCTGTACGTCAATTTGTTCTTAAGTTATAGCGGTCCAAAGTTCAATTTTTCGTCAAAATGGGGGTTGAAAAGACTTTTTCTGAGATATCTCAAATAACTTTTTTTTTATATTGATCATTTAAATAAGCCTTAAAAATGATGTTTTTCTTAGAAAAAGTTTTACAAAATCTCAAAATAGTAATGATGGAGAACGCGAAAAGCGTAGGTTTCACAATTCTTTTTGTCTGTTCTGTCTGTCGATCCTTACCTCGACCTGCATCCTAAGCTACTGAAGTGATTTTCTTCAAACCTTGCACCTTAGGTTTCAAATTTCCTTAAGGGGGAATTAAGATCCAAAAATAACGGAAGGTACCTGACATACAACCAATATACAAACAAATTATTTGTTTCAAACACGAATCTAAAGATGGCCATACACCAATGAGCAAAACAGCGGTTATTAATGGTACCTGTCTTGGAACCGGCTTTTTGATTTTCAAATTTCCCGTTAACAGCTTCATTGATTTTGACCAAATGTTTAATACTTATTTTTTATTTTTCAATTTGTAAAACAATATCAATTTTTTTTAAAAACGGTTTTTTAAAATTTTGTTTAAAATTGTATTTGCATAACAAATTTTATTTCTTAAAATGTTCAAAAAATTTCATATTAATAAAATTATTTTTTAAGAAAAACTTCCTTACAATTTTTGAAACTTTTGTTTTTATACATACAGGGTGTCCCTTAATTCGTCAATAGTGTTTTAGGGCATGATTCTTGGGTGTATTCTAAGAAAAAAATTGCTCTACAGTAAGGGCCTAAATAATAATAGTAATAATTTTATTAATTTAAAAAAGGTCTTATTTTAAGCTTTTCGAGCTTAAAGCTAAAAAAAAAACAGTTTTTTTTTTTTAATTTTACCTGCCGCTGTTTTTCCAAATTATCATAAAATCTATCGGTTTTTTCGGCAAATTTGCAAGTGAGTTTTATTTTAAGTATTGTTACATTCATTCAAATTAATTATTAAAACATCATGTTGATTACGCATTTTTTGAAGAACATTGACCCCAAAGTCAAAAAATTAGCATGGCATGAAAAATGGAACAGGCTAAAAACTGAATATCTTAAGACTGAGAAAAGATATAAAATTTATTTAAACGCAGTTACAAAGGCTAGTATTTTTTTTCTTAGAATACACCCAAGAATCTTGCCCTAAAATACTATTGACGAATTAAGGGACACCCTGTATAATTCATATTTATTAAAAAAAAAAATCAAATGGCGTTGTGTGTGTTCTTTTTAGCTACTTCAATAACAAATTTATAAAAATTTATATGTAAAATAATTTATAAATTAAAAACTTTGTAACACTTTATTTTTTACGACACCATATTTTTTATTTATTTACGACATTAAATTAAATATAGTAATAAATTACTTTTTTGGCATGAGTAAATAATAGAAACTGAATAACTTCTTGTTCTCATACAAATATAGCTTTCTTTAAAACTAACGTTTTCGAGAATATCTTCTCATCTTTTGCTTAAAAACCTGAAGATGAGAAGATATTCTTGAAAACGTTAGAAACGTTAGTTTTAAATAAAGCTATATTTGTATGAGAATAAGAAGTTAGTCAGTTTCTATTATTTATCTATATTTACGACATCATAATATTATTGAGTCAATGAATGTCCAATCAAATCAATCAAAATTGAATGCATTTATGCAGCAGTATACGATCAATAAGATTCAGTTATATTATGAAGACCACTATGAAGTTTTTGCATACAATAATAATTAAATGAAATTTTGGGTCACTACGGCGTATGTGGAACATTTTTTGTATTTTTAATTCTGAAATTATTTGAAAATTTTTCTGAAACTATCAAATAATACGAGCAACAGCTAAATCTCATTTTCATCTTTATTGTTCATTAATTCAATTTTTCCAACTGTCTAATATAAATTTGGAGTCATGTAATCTAGAGTATTAGAAAACGAAGATTAAGGCCCGATGCAAATCGGTGCGACGAATGATATTAATTAAGTGGTAAAAAGTAAGGAATTTTAGTTGGCACTAATATTTGTATACTAAGTATTTAGTATTGTTTAAATATTAATTTTCAACAATGATCGCTCTTCACGATTTAACACAATTTATAAAGTCACCATACAAAATAATAATACATTTTTTTCATACGTAATTAATGATCTTGTATAACGTTTTTCATTTATTTTTTAAATAGCTACATAATGTTCATTTGAAATTTATCTCATGATTATTTTTTATGAAAATAAAAAGAGCGTTTTTATATGAGATAAAATTCCTATTCAAAATAGGTAGTCGTACATTTTTGTTTGAATTCGAAAGAACGGAACAATAAATTGAGGTTTTTTAGTAAATAAAAAACTTTAAGTGTGTAGTGTCTGGCATAGAATGGATTTTGAAGTGCTTCTTACTCGTATTATTTACTCAGTTGAAAGTAAATAAATAATTAACTAAGATACTCAATTTAATGTGAAAACTTTGTAAATAGTAAATATACAGAGCAATAAAGAACTCAGACAGGTAATAAAAAAGATCTTTACTGTTTCAATGAAACTGTTTATTAGATAATTCTTTAAAGAAGAAATAACTTGAACACACGTTTGTGCTCTGGAGCACTTTATTGTTTTTTAACTTTTACTATAAGTATGCAAATTTGTAACTACTTATATTGCGTGCTTCATACACCCAAAATTGAAATTAATTGTCTTATTATAATACATTTAGCAACGTTTTTAATTGACGATAGTAAAGTTTAGGGCTGGCCACGAGACGAGACTCTGCGAGACTTTTGTAAGTCTCGTTTTAGTCTCGTTAAAATCGAAAATTTTCAGTCTCGTCTCGGTCTCGTGTCGGTCACGTATAATTAAGTCTCGTCTCGGTCTAGTCTCCGAAAAATACGATTTCCGGCCAACTTGTTGATTAGTGGAACGAAATATTTTCGATTATAGTTTGAATACGATACGAAATTGGGTTCTATAATTTATTCAACTCTCTGTAAACTTCGTCCAAATATACAGTCTCATCTCGTTCTCGTCTCGGTTGCTTAAAATCCAGTCTCGTCTCGTTTCGGTCTCGTCATGCGAGACCGAGACCGAGACTTTTCTCGTCTCGTGGCCAGCCCTAGTAAAGTTAAACTCGTGTTGACTAACTTAATTCAAAGGGTTAATTCGAGTTTAACTCCGAAAGTAATCGGACACACAAAATTGAAAGGATAATCGGACACACAAATTGTATCAACAAAATTCGGAGATAAGCTGACCTTCTTGTTAATGTTATTTTTTTTTTTCAGCACCATGGACCAGCTAAACTTGTAAAAACAAACATTAAAATAAAAAATCATTATGTGCCACAGGATTGTATATGAATACGTTTTTGGTTAACTTTTATTAAACCAACATTAAACTTAAAAATAATGAAACAATAATATTGTTTTTTTTTTTTCATCAGTTGTTCCAATTAATTATAAATGTTAATTTTTGTATTAGCGAAAGCCTTGATGATGCCATCATAAACATTATTAAGAATAAAGCAAGGAAACCTTATTAATACAAAATTTTTCCCAATTTTCATACCAGGATTTGCTGAACAAATTAGTAAAGAGGATATGACATAAAGTAGGCCTATGTAATTTATATGTAGGTCTAGGTACCTATATAAAAAAGAAATCTGTTCAATTAATGTACGAATGTACATGGGCTCGACGATGGGATAACTCCCGAAACACATCCGAATCAAAAATGTATAAAAAAAGTAGTGGGATTTATCTATATATAAATAGCCTTAAATAAATTTTGTGGTACCATTTTCTCAAAAAATAAATTTTAATTAAAAAGATAAATTTTATGTGGTTGGAAAGCCGTGGTTGCGGAGTTGTGCAGAATACACATGAGACATAAACTTTCACACTGTGGGTCAAATTTGATTTTACACTGCCGATCACTGTGCAAATTTAAAAAAATTAAATTTAAAAAATTGTTTGTGCTCTAATTTTCAAATAAATTGTTTGACTCTAGAGTTCTCTAATTGTGAATAATTGTGGTCGAATTTCGGCCATTGGGCGATATACTGGTTTACCCTGAGGCTTCACGAGCCAGTACTGGCCTACAAGTTACAATACATTTACATATTCTTACTAACACATACAAACCTGAGCAACTTGCTCGTCAACTGGCTTGCCATTTTCGAAGCCAGTTGGGAAGCCAGTAGAGAAGACAGTGGCCTCGTTCAGACTTGTATATAAAGCTATATGGATTGCTTTTCGTTGGAAATTTAATGCAAAATTAAATATTTTTTCTACCACAACTTTTAATGAGAGCAGGGACCAAGAATTTTTAACATTCCCAAAATAGGCAACTGTCAAATATGATTGAATGATGACTATGATTATGATGAAATATACAAAATCTCTTCAAAATCCTAATTCTTTGAAAGTAGGTATATTTTTTGCATTGGAAAAATGAGAGTTTTGGGGATTTCGGTGACATTTGGCACATTCAGTTACCGATTTTTCAGGCCATAGACTGTCAAATTAAACTGAAAGATTGGTACGGAGATGGTGCTTTGAAAAACTTAAAGATATCTGAATTTTTTGAGATTAAATTTTTTGCGCGGGAAAAGGCGATTTTAGCGCCTTTGGGTGACATTTTGGAACTAGGTATTCCTCATACGACGTAATTTAGTTTCATACCTATCTGTCAACGCATGAACTGTCAAATTCCATTAAAGGATGGCTTCGATGATGATGGATTAAAAAACCTCCAAAAAATCAATTGTTTTTTAAATTATTAGAATTAGATGAAAATCAACCCATGTTAATTTGACGTGACAGAAAAGTCTGTCAATGCATCCGTCTACGCATTGGCAGTATTATTCGTTGACCATCGCAAGACTTGATGCAGAATTCGACGTCATTTTTTGTGTAAAAAAAAATCGAAGTCCGATGCCAAAGCAAGTTCAATAAAATTGTGTATTTAGAATCCTAGATAGGCTGTCCTAGTAAAAGCTGAACGTGACCGCAGATACTTGAAAGCAACTTGCTTACAAGTTGCCTGCCGCCTACGTCACAGCATATTCACGTATACGAACTTGACAGTCAATCTATGTAGCCAACTGGCTTGCCATTACTGGCTCGTGTAGCCTCAGGGTTATTTAAATTAATAAAAATAATATATACAAATTTGTTAACTTCATTTTTGCTTTAATTTTTATTTTAAATTTTAATTTACTTTTAACCACAAACTGGAGAACAACCAATATGTAAAACACTTATTTTCATATTTTTAGATTTTTTTTTTAGATTTAGAAGCATTTTTTTATTCATTTCAAACTTAAAATTAGTGTAACAATTAATTGATTAATAATGAGTAAATAGTAATCATTCATAAACCTAAAAATAGTGTCGAATGATACAGCAAGAAAAAATCACAAAAATAAATCTGATGTGGGCTGACAATCAGAACTAAAATAGTTAAAATTCAAAATAATAATGATCAACCTATTCATAAAGATAAATAAATTACATCATTTTATTTTAATTTCCTTTTTAAAAACCTAGACAAAATTGAAGCAAAAGTTGGATAGTTTATAATTAATAATGTAACATCAATTGAAAAAATAAGAAAAAAGTGATTTAAAGTATTATTAAATATTAACAAAAGTAATTTTCAATAAAATTTAAGTCCACCGTGAAGAGTCAGTTTTTTACTTTTTTTTTAAAAATGAGTTAAAGTTTCTTATTGACACAGGAAGTTTATTAAAGCATTTGGGTGCAGAGGCAGTATAAAAATGAGAGAAATGTGTTTTATTCGCAACGGGTTCATGT
Source organism: Melangyna quadrimaculata (assembly GCA_949320155.1). NCBI lineage: Eukaryota > Metazoa > Arthropoda > Insecta > Diptera > Syrphidae > Melangyna > Melangyna quadrimaculata. The sequence continues at coordinate 431,315,948 of OX439483.1, read as the reverse complement.
GCATTGCATATGTTTCTACGTAGATTGTATAATTGTGAGTTTCTGCTAGGCATATTACCACTTTGCTTGGAAAATTATTTCAAGACTTTAAAAATGTAGAGACGTCTCATATGCACAATTCTTAAATCTTTGTATAAAGGCCAACTTTCTTAGAATCGATTTTTGTTGCAAATAATACGTATCAGGTGTTTTTGTGCAATTAACAAGGTCTTAAAAGTATTTGCGTATGAACCTCCCCAGCTAGATAATCCATATTGCAGTTTTGAATGTGCAAGACCATAATATACAAAATTTAAGACTTTTTTAGAAGAAAAAGACTTCAACAGATACATTATTCGAGTAACCAGCATTAAGTTAGATTTAATATTACCGATGTGATCTTTCCAATTAAAATTTGAATCAATAATCACGCCTAAGTATAAATAGCTTGGTACTGCTTCGATTTTGAAACAAAAATCTGAACAAACTCCGTTTGGATCGAAATCAGATGTACCACAAAAATGTATAGGAAAGCTGTACTGTCTACAATTCGATAGAGATTGAAGTCGGAAGGTCTATAGCGTGATGTTTTGAAGGTCATCAACAGGGAAAGGATTTTGCTAAAAAAAATCAAAAAAGCAAATAAAAATTCTTTAAAAGGCAAAAAAAAGGCATTTATTAAATAAAGAGAATATAAACATAACTTAACGTCTTATTATAATAGCATTGAACTACCAACAGCATTTTGAAGTTCTCAGATAACAGCCTTCTACGATTGTCTCTTAGAAGCATCTTAAATGAGCTTAAGGACCTTTCTACTTGAGCAGAAACGAGTGGAGCCCATTTTAAACTCTCTAGTCTCTACATCATTCACTTCAACGTTTTCGGAAAGTGTGGAGTTGACATCGCCATTTATTACAGCATTTTCTCAACAGTTTTAAGTCCACGAGTAACATTAAAAACAGTAGTGAACTTTTTCAACACTTCATTTGCAATTATTGGCCCTTTCGATTTTTTCAAATTTTCATTGATATTTGCAGTGCAAGGAAATGCATCATTAGTCATAGAGAAATGCAAAGATCTAGTTTGTATGAGTAAAAAAAAGCCAAAAAAAGAACAAGAAATTTTATTGAGAAAAGATCATAGTAACTGTATCTACAGTCTACACTACCAATTGCCAATTGTCTTATGTTCGCAGACGATCTGAAACTATATTTTCAAATTTCTTCAATTGAGGATAGTGTTAACTTTCAAAAAGGCATCGATGCGTTTTTTCAATGGTGCAAATATAATCATCTCGAGCTAAACATATCTAAATGTAATATTTTTAGAGCTTTTCGTTCAACACCTAGGGTGCTGTTTAGTTATAGTCTCGGTAATGAAAGCTTTTCAATCGTAAATGAGATAAAGGACATTGGGGTAATTTTTGATACAAAGTTTCTTTTTCAGCACATGTTAAAGTCTCTTCAGTTTTTTGTTTTTTGTTTGGAAAAAAGTAAATTTAAAAAGAATTTTACTTGTAAATTTTACTTGACGTAAATTTTAAATTTTATTTTTTTCAGTTTATAAATTATATAAATTATTATGTGTTTTTGTGATATTTAATATATTGGAAAAAAATACCCTCATAAGTTTTGTAAGTTAATTTGTTTGACGTTTCACTGTTACTGGTGAACTAATTAAAATGTATTATTGTTTATTTTTTATATTTGAGTAATAAAATAAGGCCTGATGAAGGACGTATACACGTTCGAAACGTTGCACTAAACAAACATCTTTTATTGACCTACAGCCCGCTTTAACCATTAACTAGATTTTTTTTATTATAGTTTTGTTCATCAGGTAAGGAAGCTTTACGTTTATTATGCATTTAAAAAAAAAAAAAAATTACATCAAAGTCAAAATTTTGCTCGGGCAAGCAAAATTGAACACCATTTAAAATTGAATATCTGGCAACCCTTAAAACATATCAGCTCAATTGAAACCTAGTTTTAAAGGCTAGTATTTCTGCTATAAAAAGTTCCTTTTCATTAGTACTGACAGAGTACACTGAAGTTAGCGTTTTTTTAAATAGTCAAAAAGTGATGTCAACGTTGAAAATCAGACTTTACCGTTTAACAATTTTTTTCTAAGAATACAACCAAGAATTACATCCCAAAGTATGGCACACCAATTACCGGACACCCTTTATAGAGTTTTAAATTGGTTATAGTATAGAACTTTGTCAAGAAATAATTGTCCGTTAATATTTTTTAAAACACCAATTCAAAAATTCAGTTGCGTAAACTTGCATTAAGCTGCTAGAGAGATTTGATTAGACAAAGTCAGTTATTTTTTTTAGCTTAGAATGTATTTTTTCCTTTTAAATACCTGTTGTTTTAAGGTTTGCACATTCATTAATACAAAATTTACGGATTAATTTTCTGAATTATATTTTTAAATGTTCTTTAAAAAAATATTTTCGACACGATTTTCCAATTTTAAACTGATTTAAAAAAAAAAATAACTTCCAAGGCTTCAACTTAAACTCAACGGAACACTATTTCTCATAAATTTTTATATTAAATAAGAAAATCAGCATTTACACAGATCTGTGCTAGAGAAATGTCCTTTAAGGAAAATATATGCATTTTGTTTGTATTTTCTTTGAGCGAATACGCATTGTTTGAAAAATTTTGTTTCCAGGTAAGACTTTTTAATTTTTGTTAATGTACTTAAAAAAAAAACATTCAATGTCATAAATATGACCTATGTCGAATAAATCTTTCGCCTTTTACTAAAGATTTCCGTGGTGAGGGCACTCTAATGAGTCTAAAATACATTTTTGGCAACACATGGCATAGTGCGATTCGGTACTTCCAAATCAGTCAAATAATATTGCATTTAAAATTGGTATGACTATTTTTTTTCGTAAAAATAAAATCAAAACAAAATTATTGATTTGTTTTATTTGATTTGATTTACATATTTACTTGAAAATTTTCTGTGACAAAAAAATATAATCTTTGTAGAAAGCACAGTTTCAATACCAAAATTACTATTTTAACATGTTTTTTTTACTTTTGTCGTTAACGATATACATACATATGAATATTAGCAAACCATAAGGTACTATCTACGCCGCCGGCCGTCAATTTCTGGCTACGAGATCAAGTTCGTTCGATCCAATCGTGCATATTTTTTAAATATTCCCTGCAAGAAATTTTTCCATTTCAAAGTGTTCGTATTTCGAAAAGAATAAGTCAAAGCAAAGCAAGCATCAACCTAAAAACTTTATACCCCGATAGAAAACCTAAGGATTTTGAGAAGAATATGGATTGCTGGACCTTCTGCAGGTTATACCGTCAACACATCACAATTTTTACACTTATCCTAAAAGTTACAATTCTATTGCAAATACAGCAAAGGCTTTTATGGATAGGGCTGGCCACGAGACGAGAAAAGTCTCGGTCTCGATCTCGGTCTCGCATGACGAGACTGAGACGAGACAAGGCTGACTTTTAAGCAACCGAAATTTACAGAGAGTCTAATACAGTCGAACGTAATGGTTAGTGCGTTTGACTGTCACGCTGAAAGTCTGGGATCGCTTCCCAGCCTCGTCCACCTAAAAACTAAAATGTTTTTTTCAGGGCTACTGCCTCTTGCGAGGAATTGACAAATCCTCCAAGAGTATCACTTGTCACGAATAAGTGCTTCTCGTCTAGCCGTTCGGATTCGTCATAAAATTGTAGGTCCCTTCCATTCCTGTCGAAAGGCGCACACAGGAATGGTTGCGAGTTGTAAGTCACTAGGCCCTGGTTCTTCATGAGCCGTTGTGCCACCCGATTTTTTTTTTATTTTTTTTTCTAATAAATTAAAAAAAATCCAATTTCAGTTAAATATTTATTTCCTTCTGCAAGTATTCAAACTATAATCGAAAATATTTCGTTCCAATAATCAAGAGCTGGTTCGGAAATTGTATTTTTCGGAGACGATACCGAGACGAGACTCGGTCTCGGAGACGAGACTGAAAATTTCCGATTTTAACGAGACCATGACGATGCTTACAAAGGTCTCGCAGAGTTTCGCCTCGTGGCCAGCCCTATTTACGTACCCCAAGACTGCTGAAAGTGAATTAAAATGTTAAATTTCAACTTAATTAAAAAATAAAATAAAAAAAAACTGGTTTTATTTACAAATCTTTGGCCTATCTATACAGATTTTTATAATAAGAAGATGAAGAAATTTAAATATTACAATATTGAACTTTCTTCTGTTTTAAGTGGAGTGAATGAATAAAATTCAATTCAAAAGTACAAGTGACCTTAACTCCAGAAATAATTGTGTTTCGCCCAAGGTATAACAGATATACAGATTTTTAGGTTTTCTTACATTTTTCCCTTGGCAATATTGGCCTATCTGACTGTTAAATCAGTTATCTATAATTATAACGGTATTTTGATGAATGGTGAATACAAAATCAAAACTTTGTTATTTTTTGAGCTTATTACAAGAAGTAAATCAAAGCTATGTTTATTCGTTGCAAAATTACAGGTGTTTGAAAATAACCTGTTTCTTGTTTTTGCTCTACTGAAAATAATAAAAAATGCAGTTAGGCCACTATTGCACTCACGGCCTCATATATACCTTAAAAACAATTATAAAAAGTATTGTTGTAATTTTTCTTTAAGTCACTACTATTTCACTTTAATTAACGTTGGTGGAACAATGGACTTTTTTCAATTCCTAGGTAAAATATTAAAAAATGTCAATTCCTTATGGCAATAAAGTCTTATCACGTAGGTTTTCTTAATTTTCAAAAAAAAAAATGAATAGCCATGAATTTATAGGTGGAATGAAAATTGTAAGTATAGATATTATCTGTATTTTTTTTTTCAGAGTTATGAATCAAAAAATTCAATATGAGCCACTGTCCGGTGATGGAAACCTCCTTTTTTATATTCAGAGGTAGAGAAGTATTTTTATTATTGATAAATAGAATCAGAAAATTCTTAATTCTCTAAATAGACCATTGAAATGTGAAATGGACATGCTTAGATTGACAAAACGAGGGAAGTAATTACAAATTAGTTACAGGTATTGCATATGGCTACTGCTTTGAATCAAATGAATTTAGCAGAGTAAATTGCAGTGCAAATTCGAAAAAATTAAGAATGCCCCATAAATATATATTAAAAAGCTGCAATTTAGTGAACATGTTCAGGACAGCACCAAAAATCATTTGTGGTAATACGGTTACCAAAAAATCCCTGTTGGGATTAGACCACCATTTAAATAAAAAAGTACCATCATCGGAATTTGTCGGCTCTTTGCTATTCTGGTTATCTAATTGTTCTAGATAGACCATGCAAGCGTAAAATGGACAGACTTTGACTTCAAAATCAGCGAAGCATACACAAAATTAGAAACAGGTGTTTTATGGCTACACTGCACTGTTTTGAATGGAACTACTAAAAAGAGTAAATAATTGCAGTGCAATGCAAAATCAAAAAAAATGCCCATGCCCAAGAAATATTTATTAAAACTGAAATTTTGTGGACATGTTCAGAACAGTACCAATAAAAAAAATCCCAAATAAAAACATGCTAGGAGCAGTTTTTTTTAAGTATATTAATTATGACAAACAAAAAACCCGAAACGCTAACATATTATTATTAAAATGATAACAGAGAAAAATACAACGTTGGTCTAAAGAAGAAAAAATGTGTGATTAATTCTGCCCATAATCTCGTAAAGGCCCTATCAACAAAAAAAATCGATTTTGAGTTGTTTGCATATTTGGAGTTAGGGCAATGTCTCCGATTTTTGTGTATCAATTTCATAACCTTAAACCTTCAAATAAACCGGAAAATCACAATCTTTAGAAGCCCTAAATACAAATCATTAAGCATCAAAATTTATAAAAAGCCCTAACCAACCATATAGGGCCTTTTATAACAGAGTGTAGAGAGAAAGTATATCCATGTTTGTTTTAAAAAACCCTATGTGGTAGTTAGGGCTTTTAAAACTAATCGTTTCTAAAAATTTTAAATACGATTTTATGTGTAAATTTAGTTTGAAATTGTTTTCAATTAAACAATATGATTTAAAATTTCTTATTTCTTGTTATAAAAAGGTTATTTAATAATTTAATTAAGTTTAACCTACATTTTTGTACGTAGGGCCTTTTTAATTTTTTGTTGTCAAAGGCTAAAATGCCCTATTTACCTTATTTCCTAAATAATAACCAATTTTTATTTTCCAACTATTTGAAAAAATAAAGCATTAACTAAGCTTTACAAAAACAATTTTTTTAGAAATGTTCACTTTTTTTTTATCTTCAGGTTGCGGTAAGCGACTTAGTGTTTTCATCATTATCTCGAAATAGTGAAAATATTAGTTAGGGCCTTTACGAGATTATTGGCAGTATTGGTAAAACCATACATAGTACAGAACGATATTACACGCATACAAAATACAATATCGCTAAGTAGCTCTACGCCTTAAAAGAAACTAAAGTAGAATTCTGCTGTGGATGAATTTTTGACATTTATTCGAGTCTTGAATTGGATATTTAGGAGGAATATTGGAAAAGAACTTTAAAATTTGTTCAGCAGCTTCAGTTGATCGCCTCAATATCTGGAGTAATAAAAGGTAACTCTAAAACACTTAATTTGCGCAAACATTGCAAAACACTTAATTTGCGCAAACATGTATTACAACAATTACCTTCGTATTGAACAATATCTTTGCTGTCATTTTTGTGGATGTCTTCTGGTCGATTAAAACAACCATGACCGGACGGCCCAATAAGCACAGATTGCCATGCAGATAAGACCATATTGTAGGCAAACACAGCTACGCTCGCATTAAAATTTGCAGTTGCATGATATAAGTTTTAGAATATCCTCTGGAGCAGCATCAGCGGTAGAAGGGACTGCTATTAAGAGTCTATTCTTTAACGCCCATCCTTACAGCATGTCCATTTTACGTTTGAATGATCTTTCTAGGACAAAAATATACCCCAGGTATATTGATTGTACTCTTTTATAAATGGCAGTTTAACCACAAAAACGATTTTTTGGAACTTACACATCGCACCCCCAGAATGAAAGTGACCTTACTCAAAATTCCTGTAAATTCTGATTTCGCCATAAACTGACCTTAAAAAGGGATATCTAAAACCCTGTGTTTAAAAAGATACCGAATGATGAGTAAGAAAGGGACAGTCTTTATATGGGTCACTTTAGTTGATCAAGCTATTCATCTATGCATTTTATGTGAAAGAGACCAAATCGGTATTGCGTCAGAGGTTCTCGCGAGTGGATGTGTGCTAAATCGACGGATCTCGAATTTAGTTGTTAATTGCAAATACTGTTAAGGTAAGGACATTACAGTTTTTGTGCTAAGCTGACTCTTTTTAGATATAAGACTGTTTTTTACAAAATATTTATAAGATTTTACTGACAGTTTTTAGATTGAGTCTCAGGAGTTGTGGCATCTTTCGTCTTAAACAGGCTGAACTCGTAAAAAGTTCCTGAAATACGGAAATATTTTTGCAATAGAGTGACCTAATTTTAAACTGTTTTGTATTTAATCTCAAAATATATACTTAAAAAAATATTTAAATTGAATTTTGTGTTATCGATTTGTGCATAACCGATTGATAAATTATTCCGCAAAGAATCAATAATTTCCAATGAAATATGTAAAAGATACATTCAAACTTACTCAAAACTTGCTTTTTTGAAAACTTTATTGCTCATATCCCGCAAATTGCAATTTTTGAATTAGGTCACTTTCATTCTGGGGGTGCGACATAATGATTATTGGTACTGTTGTCAACATGTCCTCTTAATTTCAGCTTTTTAGTAAATATTTATGGGGCATTCTTAATTTTTTTTTTTTTTTTCAAATTTGCACTGCAATTTACTCTGTTAAATTCATTTAATTCAAAATAGTAGCCATGCAATACCTGTAACTAATTTGTATTTACTTCCCTAAGTTTGTCAATCTAAGCATGTCCAATTGACATTTCAATGGTCTTTTTAGGGCAAAAAGTACCAGAGATATTGCCACAAACAAAGGGTGGAAGATGGCTGCATTTTTTCCAAGATTGTGGTCTTACACCAACGCGGATTGCTTGGGACTTTGTTGAGTTGATTAGGGACACTGTTGAAAAAAAAAAAATACAGCTGTACAAAATTTTGTCCGGGTTAGGGCTTTTTTTTTGTCTAATTTGACTGGGCTGTACCTACTTAGGTTGATATCGCTAATTTCATTAAAACCATAAAAAAAAAAAATTATTTTCTTCTGAAATTCGTTAAAATAGTTTCCAAAAATATTTTATTTAATTTAATATTCAAAACGCAAAATACACTTCACACTCACTTTGAGTATTTGTTTATAAAATTGAATTAAAAAAAAATTACTTACATTTTAAAAATCTATCCAGTTGTTAATTTGTAATCCATTATCTTAGCAAATATTTTTTTTCTAATTTTTTTTTCTCTCAAGACAGACAAAACTAATATTTTCTCAACCAATTTATTGTAAATATTTATTTAAGTAGGTTATTATTACTTAAAACCGCATCGATCCCAGAAAGATAAATATTTTTTTTTTTTCAAAAGAATATAAACGGACACTTGCTAGCAGCGATGCACATGCACAAGCACACTTCACTCAACATATTTTTATTTTTTGTACTATCTTTTTTTTTTTAAATATGCAGTTGTATACTTAATCTCGAGAAGATATACAAATACGACGACGACGGCGACTTCGTTAATTGTCTAAGATAAGTAATTTATTATTGAGGGGTACACTAGCGATCACTCCACGGATAAGATTTATTAAAATATTTAAACGTCAGATATCACCTATTTCACAAATTGAATAAACACTAACCGAAAAACTTGGCGCGTAAGTACGTAGTGATTTTTTAAGAACCAATCTAAATAAACAAAATTATTGAATAGATATACGATTGAGAATTTATTTATAATTGAAAAATGAATATCGTCTCAGCAGCTACTAAATAGAAAGATGCTATCAAAAAGCAATCCATTCTAGAATCACAAGTAAATATTTCTTTTAATCTTAACGCTTCAACGATTGCAAGAAATATAAATAAAATGTCCTCGCATTTTACTTCGGTACTTCGGTCTCAAAATTTATTATCGAATAAATCGTTTATTTCGCAGAGAGATATTCAACCTTCCGAACGAAAGATTCACGAAGCACTAAAAGATATAATATCTGCGAACTGAACTCTATCGCTTGCTATTTAACTTCAAGTTCATTCAACGAGATGGTAAACAGTAGCTCGTTCGTAATCGTTTGAAAGCCTTTTGAACTTGCATATCTTTCCCTTGGTCTTGATGATAGGTGTGTGGAACGTATTGTTCTCTGTTATGAAAACATTGGAGACTTATTTCACGTCTGCGTGCTAGACAAATAAGAGAAAAGTACGTTTTGCAAGCAATATTATGAATGAATATTACTTCCCGGACTTTGACTTGACATTTAACAATAACGATTGGATATAGAAAACGTATTCAAGTTAACCAAAAATTTAAGGATGAGAGAAAGTTGATGAAGGTCAGGATGTTATTTTTTGAAAAGTTAAAGATTTCAATGGCACAGCACCAAAATAAACAGGGGGGATTGTGATTATTTACATATTAACTTATACACATGTATGTACCAATATAAAGGGGTTCTTTTTTAACCTGGCGTAAGCTTTTACTATGTCAAGGTCGAAACCCCTTGAGCTGTCCTCCTCGTCAGTGATTTGGAAATAAGCTGATTATAAAACGTGTGTTTTTTTAATGAAATAAAACACATGCAAATGATGTGGGTACATTAATTTCCGTGTTGTAATCCTTTCTGAGTGCTTAGCGCGAAAAATGTATGTATTTATTCAAGCATAGTGCGGTTTACTTTTTTAAATCAATTGAAATTCAATAGAATAATGGCTTTGATATTTAAAATAAAAATGTTCGCCGTTAATGTTTAAAAAGATATTGTTGCCTCATCGAGTGTGGCGTAATCTGTTTATTTTCACCAAAATGTATAATGCACGACACGCGACGTTTATATGCTATTGCGAATTCATTTCTGAAATGGAAAAATATACCGAAATAAAATCATCATGTCATTCGTTAAATGTAACTACTGTCACTAGAAATACTGTTGTCAAATTAAGTAGTATTAAACAATCGGCTTAGAAGCTTTTTTGTTTTGTTGCTACTAAGCAGTTAAAAATTCATAAGATCATTGAATTTTAAATACAAAAATAGTGCATACCTACTTAATTGAGATACAAGATTGTTTTGTTCAATATTATATTCACTAGAACATTTTTATTTAAAAAGAAAATTGGTAAGTTCAGGAAAACAAGATATTGTAGATTTTGCTCCATCAAAAGCTTTTCAAGCGAAACCAAATTTTTTTGTTCTCACTATTTTGACGACCAAACTGAGATATTTCGGTGAGGCAACTTATGGGGTTTTTCATTGGTATAAAATTTCAATACTGCTTGATACATTTCTGTCAAAACACCGATTCTGACAAATTAAACCTTCTATTGGCCAAAAAATTTTGATATTTTTTTGATTCTGAATCAATTTTGCAGATCCGTATTTTTCGGTGGATCTACCCCTCCTTTTACTAACACCAGTACAATTGCCAGCTGTTATTTTGACAAGTGCATGTTTTCATTAATTCATTTCAGTAGAGATAGAAATTTTTGTGAAAATATAAGGACTAAATAGTAATAATTGAATTAGAATGGAGGCAGTTTGAAATGAGGCGTTTGAATAGAACTTATCCCTCATCATTCATTACAACCTTAATCGTCTATTTATAATTTAAAAATTGAAATCCCATCGAATGAAAAAACAACCTTGTATTCGTCAGCCGAAACCATTTACAGGTTCACAGACACAAAAATACACCAATACCATATCAAAAGAAAAATCAATTCAAATATCATTCCGTTCGTCACCAAAATAATCAAATTCCGCATCATATTCTTGATTTACAAATGGAAAACCCCATTAGATTGTCGAGGCCCTCTGAATTCTCCTTTTCCTGGTCACAGTTAATGAAAGAAGAAATTTCTGACATCTGTCACTTTTTACAAATGTCATTTTTCGCAGCTTTCGTTTTAAAAATTTGCCACTTTGACATCTGTCACTTTGATAGCGGTCATTTTGATAGCTGTCACTTTTGATATCCTGTCACTTTTCAAAGCTGTCAGTCTCGACAATTGTAATTGTTGACATTATGTCACTTTTGATATCTAACACTTTTGACAGGTGTCATTTTTTTATATGTCACTTTCACAGCTGTATTTTTTTGATATCTGTCACTTTGACATCTGTCATTTTCGATATCAGTCATTTTTGTCAGATGTCACTTTGAAAGCCCTCATTTTAATAGTGTCACTTTGATATATTTGTACAGCTATAACTTTTGACATCCGTCATTTTTGTCAGCTGTCATTTTCATCTATTTTGACAGCATATATTTTGACAGCCCGTCAAAACATGGACAGCCGTTGGAAAAGCGTAAGTAACATTTTATTTTTTAACGCTTTAACTCTTCTTATTTTAAAAATGTTTTCCAATAGCGGTCCATATACGGGCAAAGGGCAATATTTTTTGATTGTGGGTTGTTGTCAGATTTGGATCTGGCGAAAAATCACTTCACTGCTTCTTAAAGTACGAAAAACCGTCGAAAATGAAACGCCTTACCCCAAATCATAACAAATTTCCCTCAAAAAATGCACCGTTCGGCTCTTATCGCGACGTGTCAGCATCTGCGAACTCCCGGGTCTTATTTTTGTTCCATACGTTTCTGGATTTTGTATTTAATTACAGAAAAACGACTCGATATCGAAATTTTCCTAAGAATAGCCCTACATCTTAGGATACTTGAAGGGAAGTCATGATTAAATGAAGCTTAAACGAGATTTGCATGGTGCGTTTACATGTACTTCTGCAATACGAACAGATCTGTTTTTATTTTCTGAACAACGCAAGGGCAAATAACGCGATTTTTTTATTTCTTTATCCACTTGTTCACTGATTCCATTAAATAAAAAAAATAGTAAGGTGTCGCTTCCATTTCCAGTTTTCTATAAAATGCATTTTTACAGGTACGTTTATACTTATGCAAAGCACTGTATAATTACTTTTCTTTTTTTTAACACACTATTCTTTTTTTATTCGGTTCGAGTTGTTTACTCTTTTTTGTTCATATTAAATTCGACGAAGACGAACCCACCCCCAGCTGATTAGCCAGTTGGCTGTATCGTTGTTGCAGTGGAGTTGTTGCAATATTTTCTTGATTCCCTTTGCCTCTTCTTTCGTTCGTGCTTTTTCGATCTATTTGAAAGTTCGTAAATTCGATCATATCTCTCGCGTGTGCTGGTTGCAC